>OZ057416.1:20435125-21040125 GCA_964056705.1 Troilus luridus | reverse complement strand
CGCGACTTAGTACCGCCAAATCTCTATCTTATTACATATTGTTCCTATTCGATTTTCCATAAGTTGGGTCTCAAATGTAAGCTGCTATGTGTGTATCGCTTTATTCGATAAAAGCTTTGCGTCTCCAGTATTTGTTTCTCATCCTGTTATTTTCTTCTCCAAATCTTCTGCATTTAAACGCACATTCTGGAAACATAATTTCCTAATTATGAAGCCAAACCAATCAGTTCTAAACATATAGAAACTAATTGCATTGTAATGCGTTTTTATTGTAATTGCATTGGGCTATTTCTTGAAATGTCCATTTTCAAAGGAAATGTTATTAAATAAAACAATGGCTCTACTATTTTTTATAGGGAATATATAAGCCTTGGTTATGCCGTCCTTCTTTAGGGACGTAAAATATGGGTCTCGAGCCTGTAAATGTCAGGTACTTATTAAAATTCCTATCCTAATTAAACTTGGAAAGGGAAAATTTAGGACTCACACTTGCCATACTAGCGTAAAGTGATGTTAAACGAAACAAACAAACGAAAATCACATGCTTCTATGGTCATATTTGATGGCATACTAAAGCCTGTTCGCTCAATTGCAAAGACTGAATTTTAGAAATAATAAATACGGATATTTCATTTGAAACGACCCAATATTTTCATTTGTTCTGTTCGTAGGATAACGTTTTTATTCTAGATCTTATATAATATCTCAGATAAACCGACCATGCGAGTCCTGCTGTTTCCAGAGACAGAGAATTGTTGTTTCAGTTTCAATTTTAATCACAGAAGGGAGATGATACCGAGCGAATTATCAAGACGATAGAGATGTGAGACTGAGACGTGGTTTGTAATTAAATAGGGCCCGTGGAAGATGGCAGGCGAGGGATATGGCAAATTAGACAGGATATAATTAGGAGGAGGAGCTCAGGTAAGAGATAATTAGCAATTTGTCCTCGTTGCCAGGTTTAATCCACACCTTTCAATTAAAATATAATTAGTAAGCAGGGTATTAACACTTTGCAGTTATAGCTGCCGGCATTATGGGCGATGGGGATCGGTTACAAATGGAGTATTTAATCAAGGGGATGAAACAGGATCGCTACTTCTGTTCCAATAAATCATTCAAAAGACGAATTAAAAGACCCAACATCACTCACCAAAATTACAAGGCAAACCTAGAAGGTAGAATATAGTTACCTCAATAGTCATTTTTGTCCTCAGTGTGCTCACTGATATATCCGATATATTTGATGATCCGATATTAGGATTTGTGTATGATTGTGGATTCATAAGCCCCAAGTTGAGACATTGCTTCCGTTTTGTCAGCAATGTAACTTCCTTGACCTCCCCTCATTTTTTATATGTATATATACCACCTCTATAAGATAGATAATAGATAGTTAACGAAGAGAGAGAGAGAGCGAGAGAGAGCCGGAAGGAGATGGTATGACAGAGATCAGTCAGCCATGACGTTTTATTTTACAATAAATATAATTATTTCTTAAAAGTAAGGTATACGGTTTGTTAACTACTAGGTATGTAGCTTCAAAACACGAAGTTGAAAAAGAATACTGAAGGTTAGGCTTTGGATAGGAGATCTCCATAACGAGCAATTTGTAATAATGGCAAAATCTAAATACCAAGAGCCCAAAGAAACAGTCAGGCTGAACGGGCTAGAATCAAATTGTTTCAATATTGCAAAGGGTGTCAAACAAGGAGACAGCCTAAGCCCTTTGCTATTCTTACTGTTCATGGATGCAGTGGCATTTGTAAGAGAAGAACGGACAGAACATTCCTGGGACGTAGGGATCTTAATCCTTTAGCGATCCAGCTTCTCCTCTACGCCGACGACGTGGTTTTGATTACGGACTGTGTGGAAAAGTTGCAGCTGGCAGTCATAGAATGGTATAAAGAGCTTCACCGAAAAGGGATGCTTATAAAAACCGACAAAAGTAAGATCCTACAATGTGGAAGGAATAAAGCAGATATCCACATATACTGTAATAGAGAAGAATTAGAGAAGGTGACAGAGCTCTCATACCTAGGTACACTGATGGACGGATCTAGGAAGATAGATGCAGAAATATCAAAAAGGATTAACTATTCAAATACAGTTTACTATCAGATATGTAACACTGTGGTGGGGAGGGAAGAGAGAGGTATGCAAGGATGTCAAGCTCCACATCTTCAAGAGGGCGTATATGCCCATACAGGCCAGCGTACCAAAAAAGGGCTTTAGGTTGCAATAAATTGAAGAGAGCTGAATTTTTGATATGTTGTAAGGGCATGTCTGACTAGTGGAAATCCAAGTTACCTACCGAAAAAATCGGATGGGAAAACATTTGGTGCCCGAAAAACCTCGAAATGTTCGGAGTTATTACAGTTTTTGGCCTATGTCTCCTAATCAGTGCGTTTTTGATAAAAAAAACAACTATGGTATTCATTTTTAAAGTAGATTAAATTTTCTATACTTTGAGCTCAACTGCAGCTCTGTAGCTTTAATAGATTCTCAGTTAAGTTTCTTTGAAAATTGGTAATTTTTTCCAAATAGTCCAAATTTTAAGTTTTGGCCGACTTTCTTGACGAATTTAATTTCTTTAATGACCAATTTTCAAAGAGGCGTAACTCAGAATCTGTTACACCTACAGACCTTAGTCTGTCATTAAATTAAAGCAAGTTATATTTACTACTTCGACTTTTATCGTAGAATCACTTCTTCGACCGGTGTTTCTCAAGAAAGGCGGACAAAACTCTAAATTTTGACTTTTTGGAAAAAAATACCAATTTTCTAAGGAACGTAACTTGGAGTCTATTGGACCTATAGAACTGAGGTTGGATTCAAATTGTAGTAAATTTAATCTTATTTAAAATGATTACTGATGGGTTTTTTGAAAAATGCAATGATTATGAGAGACAGGACAATAATTGAAATAACTCCAAAAATGTCGAGGTTTTTGGGCCACCAAAAGTTTTCCCATCCGTTTTTTCGGTTGGATTTACACTACTCAGACATGCCCTTACAACATATAAAAAATTCAGCTCACTTCAATTTATTCCAACCTTCAAGTACCTGGCCGCTGGCCTAATACTTTTGTATGGAGGAGAGTGTTGGATATTAACACACACTCCGACAGGAGAGCAGAATCACCGCTGCCGAAATGAAATTTCCGATGAAAACGATTGGGAAAACAAGGAGAGACCGAGTTCGTAATGAAAGGATTCGTCAGGAACTGGAGATAGCCTCATTGAAACAGCTCCTAGAAACTCGCCAGGTGAAGTGGTTTGGATATGTTATAAGGACGGACGGCCACAGAGATCCTCTAAAGAGCATGGAATATGTCCTATCTCGACTACATTGATCGACTCTGTAGGGCGAGGGGGAAGGACCTCCGACAGGCCAGGACCTAGCTAGAAATAGGGAAGAATGGAATTCCTGGCTGGGTGCTCCTCTACGCCGAAAAGGCACTGTAGAGGGAGGAGAAGAAGAACAGCCAAAAGGAGATCTACACAATGCCTCACATGCTATATTTGTACTGCGGTATCAATCACCAAGCCGTTCATTTCGGAGCATCCTTTTTCTTTCATACCATCCTCTCTTTGAAGATTGGTGACCACATAATTAAATGCGTCTCTCCTGCCCCAAGAAAGCATTCTTCTACCAGATTTTTTCATTCCATCACGTTTGTGAGCAAGGATTCTTTCTTCCTGCCGACATACTTCTCTTCTGATATTTTTCTTTTCTTCTACTCTACCTTACTCTACTATTATGTATTGTAGTAGTTGGTATTTATTGTTGCGTAAGATGTTTGTTACAAGCTTTCTCTTTTCTTAAAGGGTGTTAGATTCTTGTTGTTGGGGATTTTGTCAGTCCACGATGTTTTTAGATAGTGTCTATAGCGTCATAATTTGAATTATTTAAGTTTTTTGATCGTTTGAGCTTTCAAAGGCTGAGTTTCCACATTATACAATGATACTGGCCGCGCATAATGCTTCATAAACGGTAATCTGATGGATGTGGATGATTAGATTTATGTTAGTAAACTTTGAAGAGTACTATAAAAAAGCTTTTCTAACCATAAAAAGTCATTCCTAGCAACAATCCCATTTCCTGTTCTATAGATCTTCACTGGACTTACGAAACAACCAACTAACAGAATATTCGTGTTCAAAAACAAACGCCGAAATATAAGATACAAACAGTATGATCCTAAATCCTAAGAAAATTTGTAAATGCTCCGCACTTTTTTTCGAATTGCACCATATGAACATTCCAATTGTGAAATTTTGTATTTTTGACCAATACACGACACTTCCCCCCTTAACACATCACCATAATCCTCTCGTTCTTTCTTTTCGTTCCTCTCTGTTTCTTGGACATCCAATAAGATGATTGGACAATGGCCAAAGACCTTCTCAGGTACCAATTATTAATTACAAAAATTCATATCTAGGAGCTAGGAGATAAATCACTAATATAAATTTTCTGGATGCGATGCTATTAGCACAAAAGTTATTTTAAAGATTAAAAAACATCTTTTATAACACCAAATTGAATCCCATTTCTGCGATTAACAGCATAATGTATTATATTCGTATTACCGGTAGATGATAATTCCCCCGTTTCTTTAAAAAAAAAATAAATGGCAATTTGGTAGTCGTTGTTTATTCATTTAAGTTACTTTACGTTGCTACGGCTGATCGGACGATGCTTTAGTGGGAGTCCTACAGTTTGACTATCCGGCAATAATTAGGATATCAAACGAGTACCTGACACCAGTCAGGGTTGGGATCCCATTTTGCATCCCTTCCGAACGAACGGCGTAACGAAGGATTTTTTTCCTCCGTTTAAAAAATTCTAAAACTCCGATTTGCCCAACCATAACAAGTTATTTAACAGCCCAACAATAGGCTGTTATACTGACCTCTATACCACTGGTATACACTGAAGGTTTTGTACTTTTATAGTAACCCAAAGTATGTTTTCTTTTTCTGGAGTATTCGATCTTTATTACATCTGGACAGCTCCATATATTGACTAAAGGGGCTCTTTCCCTACTGGCAATGGAATAATGAAATGACACTTCCAACTAAGCCTGAACCCCTAAAAGTAGTTGTTGAGATGAGTATTATATTTATATAAATAACTGTATGTAATATAAACATAGAGTGGACAGAGCCTAGGCACTAGCTGCCCATAAAGCGAAGGGCCTTTATACCTGGGAAGAGATACCCGTGCGAGCACCGATGGTTGGTCACATGTTATGAATCCAATATTTTCTCTTAATAGCCCACATGATGGCGGCTCCCTATCTACTCCTCCCCTTGAAACATTTTACACCCACAGCCTCTATAATATTCCTATACCTCACAAGATAACACTTTTTTCTCGATAAATTTCGTTGTTCTTCTCTCTATTCTCGGAAGTACAACTCGGGTTGTGTTTTATGTTATCTACCAGCTTTGGCAGGTTCTAGTGTACAATATAGAAATATCAAGATAAAATATTATAAATTATAATTAGTATAAATAATTTAGACCTTCTATTTCCTAATCCCTTCTCAACTGCGCATAGGTAAAAATTGTACAGTTAGCACAAATCATAAAATGTTCTCAAAAGTAAATTCATGTTATGTATTTTTTAATATTGCTTATAACCATGGATTCGTACCCAGGCAGGTGGCCTAAGGATTTTTTTATGGGAGTAAAAAATTCTAGTTTATGCCGTCCTTCGGACGGAACGTAAATTGTGGGTACCCAGCCTGCACGGTGTCAGATACTCATTAAAGATCCATATTCTAATTATTTTTGGATAGGAAAACTATAGAGCTCCCACTGTAGCATCGGCCGATAAGCCAAAGCAGCATAAAGTAAAGTTAACTGAATAAACGAACAATAAACAAACAATTGTGGTTATGGCCGAGACTACTGATGTGGCAAGGTTCAAATCCTGACTGGATGGATTAAAATATATTTCGTTTGTTATGGATAAAAGTTTAATTTGTATTCGGACTTAAGCGACGGAATGAATTTCGATCATCCCATTCTTGTTAGAAAGGTTGGTAACCTGTAGTCGTCTTTGCTTTAACAGGGTTAGGTAAAGGCGTTAATTTGGATAATAATCATCAACAGTCGTTTTTCTTTCAAACCAAACTAAAAAATCAAATATATCAACATGGCAAGACTTTGTAAGGTAACTAAGATTCATTATTAAAAATAACTTTGGTTAATTGTATATATTGTATCCATCCGGACCATTTTCTTCCTCGTTTTTAAAGTTTCTTAGAAAAAAGATCACATCAGATTTCATTAAAAAGAAAAAAAAAATCGTAAATTACATAAAGGAATAGTGTAGTGAACTATGTTGTAGAACTTAACAACGTACAATATAGACATAGTTCAACGTTAAGAACAGTTACATAGTTACTGGGGAGGAGCGAAATACATCTCTGATAAGAGACGCTCATTTGATTAAGGACGAGGGATTGTCTTTTGCTCTTTGTAGTCATTCGTATCGTCGAGATAAGTCTCTGCTGAATCATCTCCACCACATCTACCACCGAGGGCAAATTGCTCCGGAAATATTCGAGTTAATTAATTTTCTGTTTTATTAAAAATTATATTTTGTGGATATTCGAGATAATGGTTATATATGTTTTTTAAAGGAACATTTTTTATTTGTAATGAATTTTGTTGTAGAAAAAAATTCTGTGAAAACTGAACTTTTTCGATATATAAATTTAAAACGTAGCCTATACACATACAGAGGTGATCTCCGGTAGGTTTTCCTGACCCCTCAAAGCTATTAACAGAATTTATCTTCCATAGCTGGTCTCGAAATTGGGCCTAGAGGTAACCTGAGGGCCTGGAGTGAGGTACCCCATTCCCAACTTCATGAGTTCCATTTATAGTAGAGACTGTACTGTTCTGTTTCTAAGACAACGGTTGTGCAGAGAGGGTTTGTTTGTTTGTCTATTTAAAGTCACTTTGTGCTGCTACGTCATAGGACGATGCAACATTATGGCTATCCACGATTTATTAGGATTAGGATTTTTAACGAGTACTTGACATCGTACAGGCTTGGGTCCCCGTTTAATGTCCCTTTCGAAGGACGGCATAACCAAGGATGTTTTACTACCTTTAATGAATCCTAAGGCCGCCTGCCGGGCTACGAATGCGCGATCTTAGTTGATTGTTAGGCTGACCACTGGATCACAGGTCGCCCCTGTACTATAAAAACACAAATGGTAATTTCATGTAGTGCCGCTTGTATTGCAGTTGGGTATGGGGTTTTTACCTCTCTGATAGTTCGTAAGAAACGACCATTAAAATAACAAAACAGTTCTAAGGTTATTTAAATAAAGGCTGTTTAATTCTAGTAGATAACGTAATCGTAACAGATTCGGTCCCCAGCAGTTGGCCCTAGGATATTTTAAAGGGAGCAAAACATCCTTGGTTACGTCGTTCTTCAGAAGAGATGTAAAATGAGGGTCCCGAGTATGTGAGGTGTCATTTACTTGATAAAGATCCCTATCGTAATTATATCCGGAAAGGTGAAATTTAGGACTTCCACTGTAGCATCAACCTATTAGCACTAGTAGCATATAGTGACGTTAAATTAATAATCAAATACGTAAACGCCATCGCATTGAAAAGAAGTAATAGTTTCAAAAGTTATTTAACAATACTTGTTGTTTGTGAAATCATAGTAACAAGGCTTAGTGAACCCAAAGGCTCGATGCCGATACCACCAATCTTTTCTTACCAACTTCTGTCCAAGGACCACTACCCAAATCCTTATCCTCAGACGTTTTCCTCGGTAATGAGCTTATAAATTTATAAGCCCAGAAACTTTACAAGCCCATCTTAATCTTCTTGACGCTATCACTTCAATAATCTTACGGTCAGAGAGAGAGAAAGACAAGCTGGAGGGATTAAGACGGATTTAGATCGGTCTCGTCCAGGCGAGACAATTCCTGGAACGTCTTAGCGCTCCCTAGCCCCTGCAGCCTAGAACATTCGATGGGCCTTTATATGCCGCCCGCTTCAGCATTGGGGAACAGTTAGTGTCTGCCAGTGGCAGTGGACGGTGACAGTCCGCGTGAGTAATAAGTGTGAGTCAGTGATAAGTGATGCAGTGATAAGTGAAGCAGTGATAAGTGAGTGTAATAAACTGTTTCTGTTTATTACTGTGTGTCAGTTTGTCATATTTGGAGAGTCTTACGGTCGGTTGACTTTAATTACTATAAGTGTTCATTTGTAGTTATAAACTATACTTTAATTTTATTGTAATTGTACAAATTTATGTAAACAGTTAAGTTATTTAGTATTAGCAATATTTTATGTTATTTGTATATTATTTTAGTAATTAGATAGCAGTAAGGCCTAGGTTATAATCTTTAGGAATTGTTATTGTAAATTTATATTAGCTTAATAATTTAATTGTTTTAAGTATTCCATTGTATTATTTTAAATTTCTTAATAAATATTAGTATCTTGAATTTAGTAATAGTTTAATTAATTTTACACCCAGTAGGCCGTAACAATAATATTAACCGGCTTCATGAGCCCCGCGTTGTGTAATCTCCTAAATTCTCCAGTGGTCTCTTCCTTTTTTGGACCGAATATTCTACGCTACACCTTTTCTTCAAATACTTTAATACGTAGATCATCATTCAGAGTTGTGGGCCGCGTTTGTGAAACACTGCTCGAAAATCTAAAAACGTTCCAAGTTTCTGATTCGAATTACTTTGGTAAATTCAGACGATCCACTAACGACCGTGTCTTTTTGATTGAAGTTAATTTCGAACCATTTATTAAAAAAATAAACCGATTCTCTCTCACTTGAGTGTTGAATAACCTTCTTTGGGCTGAAAATATATCCATATTTTTGTTCAACATCATAACAGGACCGTATCATCTTTTTTTTTTTTTTTGTGACAGCCCCTTTAGGAAAAATGCAGTGTTGTTACAAAATATTCACATGTAGCTCGTCCATTTTTGTTCCGAAGCCTTCGATTGATGCATTATTCATTAAAGCTCAAAGCTTTACAGATCTGTGGCGGAATACCACATTTTTTTTCTCTCTCTATTCTGTTCTCAGGACAAAAGCTTCAAATATATTATTTATGGGATAATTATTTGCAGTTGTCACTAATGTAGATATCTTCTTATAATTGAATAATTATGTGTTCAATAATGAATTATATGATAACCTTCCTCTGTCCTCCAGAATCAGGAATGCGTGGACCAGTAACTTACGATCAGTTTAGTACTTTAGAGTTTATTACTCTCCAGCGCAAGTCCGTTTGTTAAAGATTTTTATATTTATTGCTTGAAATAAATCTGATGGTGAGATATAAGAGGGTGTTATTTCTTCCAGTGAATGGGCTTCTCATGCTGTTTTATCCTCTTCTTCGTTTCCAGAATCCTGGGAATTATCGGGAAAATAAAGGGAAGCCGATTTTATAAAATAAATCTTCTATTTGTTTTATAGCTTAGCGGATTTCCTGAACAGGGAGTTATCATATAAAAATAAATTGAAAACAGTTTTGAGAGCACTCACAGATTCGCAGAAAACAATTATGGATTGTTCTATTGAGGCTAGTATAGATACTGAAAACACAATCCAACATTTACTTTAGTGTTCTTTTTTATTTCAAACCATCTATATATTGTTGTTCTCAGATTTATTGAGCTCCGTAAGGAAAGATGGAATCCTATATTTATGAGATGAAGATTAATTCAGAATAAAAATTTCTATTCTCTCTAGGGAAACTCTAATATAAGTATTTGAGCCATACATTAGGTGGACATTTGCTTCGGGTTGATGTTGGGGGGGGGAGGGGGTAAAACATTCTGCTACTTGTCATATTTCTTTCATTCTTAATTTTTATTTATTTTTGTGGTTAGTTTGTATTACTCTACTAAGCCTTCACTGAGATGCAGATCACATATTATCATTATCATTGATATCACATATTTATCTTTTTCATAAGTGTTCAGAAGAGGAAAATTAACCTCATATTATATCATTATGCAGATGCTGGTCCTGTCAATCTAACAAGATGAAGAGGACGTTGCTTGATGTCCTACCCGAGGAAGCCATGTTGCTTCATTCTTTCACAACACCGTTCATTTGGGAAAAGATGAAATAGTTTTCCCTGTATGGACATACTCCTTCAGCCGTTTGAACTCATATTTTCGACTTTTGCTCACACCATCGTGGGTGCCATTGGAAAATGATAAACCGCTGTTACCAATTTAGGAGAAAAAAAAATCAAATTACCCCGTTTTCATATGTTTTTATTTTGAATCACCTGTTAAATTCAGTTATTAGAGAATTGTCCTTGGTTAAGGTTAACCGTAGTTAGTTCTATAGCCCCGGTGAATAAGTGGTTAAGTCGAATTTTCTCCAAAACGATTTACTTGTTCATAGGGAAGCGTATTTATATTGCGAACTAGGGGCAAGTCTGGCATTGGCTTGAGAAGGAGTAATTGTTTATATTACAATAACATTTCAAGCCAAAAACTAACTATGATGACATGATTCCACTTTCCTCAGTACAATTAAC
Source organism: Troilus luridus (assembly GCA_964056705.1). NCBI lineage: Eukaryota > Metazoa > Arthropoda > Insecta > Hemiptera > Pentatomidae > Troilus > Troilus luridus. The sequence continues at coordinate 21,029,558 of OZ057416.1, read as the reverse complement.
TCTCTCTGGGCAAAATTCGACATATCCACTTATTTACCGGCACTGGAGAGTTACCGATGGTCAAATTGTTTTGGATTCTGTATTGAATCTTATTCTAAAGAGTCATAATTCCCAATTCGGTTAAATGTTTAATCAATTCAGTTTTATTAAGTTCAATTTACAACTCAATGACTTTAAATTTGGTTAACAAATATGGTCAATATTAGTACTGTTGTTGGTACCGGGACTATTGTCTGGATGGAGAGCTTTTTTTTCTCTAACTCTCACACGCCTTTTCACCCTCCCGCCTATCTATCTGGTTTTTGTTTTTCCCATTCGACCTCCAAGCAGAACAACAAATCTCGCATAGGAGCGTATAGGCGCGTCGGCTGGTTCATCTCACACACTTTATCTTCGTGTTCTGATCATCCTACTATTGATCTCCTGGAGCTGACTTCATTCTTCAAGGCAAGGTATTGTTTTTGTTGGAAAGAAAAGGTTTGTTTAAAATAAAAATTAAACTTTACTATTGGCAATGGAAGGATTCTTTCTTCAAGATTCATTAAATCCGGAAAATGCAATGAAGAAACGTCTGAAGAAATTGCTGGACGCAGTAAAGGAAACGACAGACAAACTGATTCGGGACATCTCGGAGCTGACAGGCGGCAAACGGCCTCAATCAATTACCCTCCCCCAACTCCCTTCTCCCTCTACCGTCTTGGTCGCTGCCACCTTGATCCCTCATTTCCGCTCATTGTTATCTTCCAGTTAGTCCTGACTTGGTAATGTCTCTTGGGTTTCTTTTCCGGAAAACAGTCGCCATCTTGTCCTCCTGTTTATTGATGCTGCGGATCGGCAATTAGTTTTGATCTCTTTCTTCAATTCCCATCTGTTTGTGGCATTAGAACTGATCTAATCGAATTAATTCACTTGAAATGATTTAAACAAATAATTTTAAAACCGTTTCCATAACATCAACTCCTTTAATGGCTTTTGTGTGGCAACTTTAAGGTTACAATTCACAATACTATAACCTTCCCTACTCCACTATAGGTATCACATATTAATTTTATATGCAGGACTTAAAAGTGTATTTCTATTGAAAACTCTTTTACTTAACTATATATTTAATTTATAGGTAAGTGAAAGAGAGAAACAGTATATTTTATGTTATCAACATTTAAAGACATATTGGAATCGATATGATGTCTCTCGGTAATGTAAGATGTGCCGATACTTCTGTCGGCATGATGCCATTTCCACCTTTTGACTGGAAGGTCCCTCAATAAGAAAAATATTTAGTAGCTAGTACTTGAGTGACTTCTGGTTTGTTTCGGAATTACCCTATATAACATTATCCTATAATAACAGTATAAGGTTATATTAGGGCCTTAGGCCCGGCGCACATTGGACCCAGCACACGCCCATCCCACGCCGCACAGTGGAACGAATCACGCATTTGTTGGACATTGGACCAATTCTCTAATAACTAAATTTGTCCTTTATTTTGATCATAAATTATACTTTATACTTCTTCTCAACAAAATCCATAGATAAATTAATTGTGAAATTAAATCTTATATGAAAAATTCTGAATTGAAATATAAATTTTTCTAAAAACTCATATTTTTAAAGCAATCCACTGTTTGCGGTAATGCATTAAATTAATCGTGCACCTACTGGAAAAAAACTCATCCATCATAAGATATTTTAGGCAAATAAAACTTGGGATTATTTCAAACGTCTGGGATTTTTCGGTGAAAATTGGGGGATAAAACTAAAATAATCAATTGCGAAAATCGCTCAAAATCGCCCAAAAAACTACCTTCACAGTAAATAACTAGAAGGTTTGAAGTTTTTTTTCCATTAGTCGGATTCTGCTATTAGGTGCTATTTTCCGAGAAAATGGATTTTTTCTTTTTTTTTTCTTTTCCGGGCCTTGAGAATTAATTTAAAATAATTTCTGTTGATATTGGCGTCTACTTTTCGCAAGTTTTCTTTTGTTTACCAATGATTGTTTACATTCATTTATCCGAATCCTTATCTAACATAATAGTATTAACAATGAAACTTAGTTTGTGTGTGGTATTTGAACGACATATGTGTAATGGTGCACATAGGTGCAGTAGTCCCTACAACAAATCGTCAAGTTTTTAAATTTTTATTTATTTATTTTTTAAATTTTTATTTCATTAATTAAATAAAACAATTGTATATAGGCACCTACATTTAATATAATTTTGATGTATCAATTATACCTAGTGAATTAACTAACAAAAGTAATTATCAATTATTATATTCATTTTGTTTAATAATTAAATTATTTCGTTTGTTACGTTTTCCTTTGTATAATACCTATGTATCTGTCTTTCCATAGAAAACTGTATTGTACCCATTCTAGTAGTATATAGGTGCAATGTTGGATAATAAATTATCCAACATCGAAATATCAAATCTAGAATTTTTACACGTTTCTCCTAAAATGTTTGATCCTGCTTATCATATCATTAAATAGTCCATTCAAAAAGCTTTAAAACCGTAGCACTAGCCTTGTTCTAGGAGAACCAGAAGCGGAGATATTAATGAATGTCCAGGCCTCCCTAACGCTCGTTCCACTGTGCGCCGCGGTGGTTCTGTGAAGCAAATAATTGAATGAGTCGCCGCACATTGGACCCAGCCCACGTTACTATTTTATGTATAAATTTTCTTTTCAAATAAAAACAAAGTTTTTAATAATAGTTTTCAACTCAGCCGTCATTTTGGATCTCATATAGTCGGGATGACTAGTGTCAAATAGATAGGAATTGCTCCGAACGATATCTATTAACTTTTCGAACTCCTATTGGAAAGCCCAATGGTACCTACGCCCACGAAATCTGTGCGGAGAGGACAAATGTTTCCACGCGTTGATCCCAACAGAATGGGCTAGCCGTGGGCTTGGTTCAATGTGCGGCGACTCATTGAATTCTATGCTTTACGGAACCACCCAGGCCAGGGATGGGCGTGTGCTCTGCGTGTGCTGGGTCCAATGTGCCCCGGGCCTTATTCTTGGACGTCATAGAATAACACACGAGTAGCGATTGGAATAGCTCAGTTGTAAAAATTCAGGAAGTTTCATGTATGGAAAAAACTAAATAAGTAATTAATGCTTGAAAGAAAGAAGAACTAACTAAGCTTAACATCAAATAACTACATTAAATTCCAGGCTGTGTTGGATTATGTTAACCTCGACCACTACAACCTATAAAGGGCCTTGGGCTTAGTACATGTTTGAGACTGTACTGCTTATAACCTGATATCACGCTCAGCCGCCAGGTTTTCCTCCAAATAAGGGCACCTCCTTTATATAGGCTGGGTGAGCCTCAGGTGGTCTGTCCGAAGCTGTTAGATTAAGGCACTCAAATTATGGTTTTTAACTCTTTACATTCACCTTTTATATTATTTAAAAAGTTTTGAAATACCTAGCAAACATAGTTATGTGCTGGATATAGCCTTGGAGAACTGAGATCATATTTTGACCAGTTCCTCTAATAATATCATTCCCCTCGAAGAAACCGAAGGGCCGTGAACCGGAAGGATAGAACTGCTGAAAGAAACATGGCGCGGCTCTTATAACGGAGTTATCCGTTTCATTAAAGAGAAGAGGCGGAGGATTCGGGGCACGCGGGGCAGAGCCCCAGGGGCAGTCCCAATCAGTGGCCCCAATCAGCCCCCCTCACCCCTTTCCACCTCCCTCCCGCCCCTCGCCTAGGCTAATTGGCCGCAACAGATCTCAGTCCTTGATACGGTAAACAAAATGTTTTGAAAATATTTATTTCATTTCTTTTTTTTTTTTTTTAGAACTAAACACATATAGATAGACATAGAATAGAATAGAGCACCAGTTTAGCATGCTATGCATTTGATATTCATCATTACACTGTAAAATGCAGTTTACCATATAGTATTTAACACATGCTATATACCACCAGTTTAGCATGTTCGGCATATGATATTTAGCATCAATTCGTAAAATGCAGTTTAGCATACCGTATTTAGCTCATTCTGTTTACCACCAGTTTAGCATGTGCTTTTTAGCCTGTTTGGGATCTGGTATTTAGGATTAATATGCTATTTACCATAAGTTTTACGTGTGATATTTAGCATATGCTCATGACACACAAGATTGAAGTATGATATTTATCATAAATTTGTAATATACAGTTTATCATATAGTATTTAGCACATGCTATTTACCACCAGTTTAGCATATGGTTTTTAGAATGTTTAGCATTTGATATTTAGCCATAATTTGTAACATGCAGTTTAGCATACAGTATTTATCTCATTCTATTTACCACCAGTTTAGCATGTGCTTTTTAGGCTGTTTGGGATCTGGTATTTAGCATTAATATGCTATTTACCATAAAATTTACATGTGCTATTTAGCATATGCCAATCACACACAAGATTGAAGTATGCTATTTAGCATAATTTTGTAATATACTGTTTAGCATATAGTATTTATCACATTCTATTGACCAACAGTTTAGCATATGGTTTTTAGAATGTTTAGCATTTAATATTTAGCCAAAAATTGTAAAATGCAGTTTAGCATACCGTATTTAGCTCATTCTGTTTACCACCAGTTTAGCATGTGCTTTTTAGCCTGTTTGGGTTCTAGTATTTAGCATTAATATGCTAATTACCATAAGTTTTACATGTGGTATTTGTCATATATTTAACGTATGCTAATTAAAATGTTTAGCATATGGTATTTGGCATATGCTGTACAAACATAGGACTATATTTAGCGTATGCTACTTACCACACGATATTCATATGTACAGTATACGATATTTATCATGCTTTGCATATTATATTTAAACGTCCGTTTAGCATATGAAAATTAGCAAAACTTAGTTATGATTTAGTTATCCGATAGTGGCTGTAACAAGTAATAACAGTAACATAATGGAAAATATTTCATGTTACATAACAGTCATTTTGATCATTTCAGTTCCGCATGTAAAGGAAGTTCTTTTAAGGAATTAATTATTTTATTAATTTTGTTTAGGTTTCCTTCAACAGAAAATTAAAAAAAATATTTTCTCTCTAGTCAGCGTTTCAGTCTTTTCAGAACAATGTTATACCATTTCAAAGGAGATAAAATTATGAGTATATGGAAATTTATTTTAGAACAGCTATATATATTCCAGGGGTTTAAGAGCCAGATAAACCTTATAGGTACCCAAATAGTATTTATAGATATGTCATAATATTTGTTGTTATAACTGTTAATTCATGATTAATATTTTTTTTATTGATCTGAATGTAAACGATTAGTGGAGTTTAGATATATCTACCGTAGAACAGTTCGTAACATCATCTATTCAAAATCTATTGTTACAATATGTATTATAAATATGTATAATACTAATAATATATCATTCCCCACCAGAGCCTTAGAAGGGCATAATGGTTAAGCAATAGCACAGAAGTCTAATTCTAGACGTTGTGGTATCCTCGGGCTCGTTGTGGTTTGCATCTCACTTCAACCCCCTGATTTATCTTCTGTCCAATGTATTACTCCTCCAGAAATAAGATAATAGTAAGAAATAAGTATGAATTTCAATTTTTAAAAATAAATTTTGAATAAAAATTTAATTTAAAATTAAAAACAGATACATTTAATAAACTATTTATTGTTATATGTGGAACAAAATGGTTCGGATAAAGGTCAATAAATTTCTCTAAGATATGGAGAAATGTTTATTGCTTAGTCAAATAAATAAACATTTCTCCACATCTAAGAGAAATTTATTGACCTCTACCCGGACCATTTTCTTCCACGTATATATCAAGGTCAACTATTATCATTGAAAGATTTATTATTACTAGTCCAGGAAAATTAGTAAAATGAGGGCAAGAATCTCGGAGTGAGAGATATTCAGCTATAAAGTTGTATTAACATTTATTTTGGAACCCTAAAACTTGTCTCAAAACTTACTTATCGTAGGGTGTCCGCGACTACAGACATTCCAAGGTCATAGGTCAAAAAAACGATTTTTTACACATTTATTGGAAATATCTTGTTTCCTGTAGGATTTATGCTATTTAAATTTCTTATAAATATTGTAGAAGATTAAATTTTCTACAACTTTTGATTAAACATTTTTTTTATATCTTGAATCATTTTCGAGATAGAGGGCAGAGAGCGCGCAGTGTTTAACTATTTAGAGTATCATTCGAGGTCAACCTGTAGTCCCGATTAAAAACACGCGGTGTAAAGTTTATAAATTATATAATTCTAAATAATTTGCATTTTTTATTAACTATTTAATAATTACTTTAATTATTCTTTAGTTCTAATCTTATTTATACTTATAATTACTTCCTAACTAAATTAAAATAAAATAATTAAATTTTTAATTAATGCTTTTATTGGAAAATACCATTTCATAGATTGTGAACGTTGAAATTTAAAAATTTGAACAATAATAAGAAGTACAAGTTCTAATTTCAATTTCCTTCCTCTGTGTTCTCGTCTTCAACGACTGTTGTCTCCAGTTCCTCCACTATTTCGGGGCCAAAAGTACTGTCTTCTTTGATATGGTAAAGCATTAAGACAAGCTTGCCCATTACACTGGCCGCAAGCTAAAGAGCACTGGAAACCTGCTTTCCTGCATCTACCTCGCGAACCACAACCATTCTTGCAGTTGCAGAATATAGTGTTTAGCAATTCCTCCGGAGCTGGTGGATTCATTGTCATAGCAGGCTCCAGGAATTCATCACACATTATCCAACCCCAATTGTGGGGTTCTAAATCATGCCCTAACCAAGTCTGAACCTGATAATAAACACGGTTGAAATGTTGGTGAGCTGCTGCACTCGTTGGTGGAAGGTTTGATAACTGCACAGGTTTATTCAGTTTTGTTAACTTGATGAACTGTGCATTGCGAAGACAATCGATACAGTCCTCAGATTTTGGAGCATTATAGATTGCCAACAAGGTTCGCACTCCATTTGCAAATAGTGATTGAACCGGGCAGTTTTCTTCTTCGAATGCTGCGGCAATTTGATACTAATTCGGAAGTTTGTTGTGTTGGGATTCTGATAAATTAAAATTAATTTATAATCCTCCAAATTTTGAAAACTTATATTTTCCACTAAATAGAAACAATTGTACACTTAACTTTTTCACTTTATGGTATTCCCACTCACAGCAATAGTAATATTATCACATAATCATGTGAGTTCTAACATCTTGAGTGTTTTTAAAAAAGTTTTTTTTCATTTTTTAAAGAGCGCACAAGTCGTGTCACAGTCACTTATTGTGCATTTTTTATAACGAGGATATTTATAAAAACTATTGGAAGATTATTTCAGTTTTTACATTTCCTTTGCCAACAAAAGTTGTAGAGAATTTAATCCTCTACAATATTTATAATAAATAAAAATAGCATATAACCTATAGGAAATGAGATATTTGCTATAAATCTGTAAGAAATCGATTTTTTAACCTTTGGCCTTGGGATATCGCGGACACCCTACGATAAGTAGGTTTTAAGACAAGCTTAAGGGAGCCAAAATAAAGGTTTATACAAGTTTATAGCTGACTATCTCTAATTCCGAGGTGAAACCCCTAATTTACCTGGACCATATAAATCAAATGTTATAAATTACATCAATAATGTACCGATTGACAATTTATTATTATTTCACAGAAATCAAAACATTTCATAACTATTCTTCGAAAAGCAAAATATTTTGCAAAATGACATTTCATTATTTACTCATTTCAAATGCTAGGCAATTTTAATCATGAATTAATTCAAGTTCTTTGGTATTTTTTAATTAATATTTAAATGAAGTTAAATGTTTGTCAAGATATCATGATGATGATGTCCAAGTCCTGAGGATCGGACCTGGTTTACTGTTATCTATTATTATTACTATTTCCTTAATTGGACTATTAGTAAAAGAATGAAGATTAAACTGCAGAGAGATGGATTTATTATCGAGAACTACTACCCTGGACCCTGGCGGTGCATCCGGGGATGTGGCGGCCGGCAGCTTCCTCCCCGAAGGACCTCTTGCATGAAGGACACTCTATCCTTCCGTCAGGCTGTACCGCAGCTGGGATAGGGTCCTCCAGGAGTTGTGCCGGCTTCGGGAACGGCAAGTCGTTCGTGTCCCTCGAAGGCACCCTGACGTTGCAGGCGGGTATGTGGCGGCCGGCAGCTTCCTCCCCGAAGGACCTCTTGCAGGAAGGACACTCTATCCTTCCGTCAGACTGTACCACAGCTGGGATAGGCTCCTCCAGGAGTTGTGCCGGCGAGGAGTCATTCCACTCGCTCTGCAACAGACAGACCACTAGACTGGCAACGTGCTCTCCGTAAGCTCCATGTCCAAAAGTAGCTCTTCCTCGTCCTCATCCTCTTCGTCGGCAAAGACTTCCCGACGTGGGCGCGGTCTTTCCATCATTCTCCAGAGGATGGTGGTCAGTCTCTGAAAATAAAATTCAGGAGAAAATCCTTCGAGCAGCATCAGTATGAGTCAGACATACGACGCCACTCCTAATTTTCTTCTAGCTTAAACGATAGAAACTAGAAAATTTCGTTTGTTTAGCAAATGAAGACAACAGGGGATAAAAGAGGTAACTAAATTTTTTCCTCAAAATTGGTTTGCAGTAGTTGGGTTTATTAATGAAGCTGCGATTAAAACAGTATAAAACGGAGTTCAAACTCAATACGACTGAATAAGAACTTTCCATAAACAGAAAAATTAGATCATCCGAACGGTCCCTGGAGAAGGTCCAAGTATGGTGGTTTCCCCAAGTTGGGTTTCGAGCCCCTCAAATATTCTCTACATTGTCAGACTGATAGGATCAGCAATCCACATGGACTAAAATAAAAATCATGATACTGATTCCGGGTTAATTTTTCTGTGTCCTGATCGTTTAGGAAAACGAGAGTTTCCTCGTTTTCTCCTGCAGTCTTCAAATATGAAAAAAGGAATGTTTATTATGTTGGTTTGTAACAACCCAGGAAGTTCAGAAATTGCGTCCTCATCGTAATCGTCCTTAAAATCTCTTCGTCTACATGTATCTACTACATCTTTGATACAACTTTCAGATTTACAGAAATTAAGTTGTTCACCTGTTTTCTCGACCTCACAAAGGCCTTCGAGAGGATCAGAAAGGAAGATATCATTTAGGCTCTCAAGGAGAAAGGTCAATCTGGGTCTCCAGAAAGAAATCCTAAGTCTTTTCAAAGTACAGAGAAATGTGGTGAGGACATGTAATGAGACATCACAGGAATTTGTAACAACCCAGGGGATCAGGCACGGATGTAGCCTAAGCCCATTATTTTTTATTTTGACACTGGGCACGGCCCTGAAAAGGGGTATAGAATATAATATCTAGGGTATAGAAACCTTAGGCCAACCCACCTCAGTATCCTCGCATTTGCCGATGACATAATTGTTTTTGCAAACAACTGCAGGAGCATATCTTATCATCGAGGAGCATCAGGTGAGATGGTTCGGCCATGTTTCCAGAATGGCGGAAAACAAGAGTGGCAAAGGCCGTGTATGAGACAAAGGTGGTACGAGACCGAAAGGAAGACCAAGGAAGACTTGGGAAGGCGCAATCCAGGAGGCCTATGACAGAAGAGGTTTGGAATGGGGAAGGAAAAGACGATTGGTACAGGAGAGACATTCATCGTTTAGGCTCTACAGGAGGGGTCTTCACACCGTTGGCGGTAGAAGAGGAGTAGATTAAATAAAATCAAATAAAAGTTGTTCAAAACGGAATCTTTTCACTGTAATCAGTGGACAAACTATCAACCTAATAGTCCCCATAGAAAAATAAAAACGTATCTACAAAATTTAAGTTTTTTAGATACGTGTGGCATGCAACCATTTTTTTCATATTCTATTTTAGGGACACAAGATCTTATGCATTTATGTACAATATCTTATGTCTTTGTTTATGCCTTACACCTTGTGTCCTTGTATCAACTTCTTGTTTTCATTGATAAATCACTATTTCATTCATTTTTGTGTCCCTGAGGCAACACAATATAATTCATTTCCTCACATTATATATTTTATACTAGTATGTTACTGTTAATAAAGTTTAGATGTTGGTTCTACTCGCTTCTCAAACACCTAGTTTTTCCTCAAATTATGGGTATCTAGTGTTGTGTGACCGCGTTAGAATCTTCAGGTCCCACTGCGCCGAATCATAGTTGTTAACAGAGTGAATCATTTAACTGCTACAGCTGGTTTCGAACTCCTCCGAGATCCCTGTACTCTCCTACTACTTCTTCGGCACTCTCCCCATCTCGACAGTGCCCCCCTCCAAGTGATGCTTCCACCATTATTTGCCTTTTGCCCTTTCCCTCCAATTACGTACACCTATAGCTAAGGTATCCTAGTCCACCTGATCTCTCTTTATAGTTTTTGGCCATCCAATCTTGCGTAAACCAAGGGGCTTATACTGCAGGAGGTTTCATGGCATCTCAGTTTCATCCAAGTACTCTCCTTGCGTTTTTCTGCAAACCTGAAGGTGCTTGGGACTCTGTTACCTTTTCAATTACCGCCTATTTGCTACCTTTAACCCTGATACTGTCTCAACAAAAATGTTTTTCTTAAAGAACTCATGGATTCTCTCCTAAGAACATAAGTGTCTTATACTCTCTTATTATATCCTAATACAGTTTATGAAAAACCTTACCGGAGGCTTCGGTTCGGAGTTGCTCTTGATCCACTTGATGGCTGGTTCGTTCTCCGTGCCCTCCCAGCGATGGCTCACCGAGTCGTAGGGCTCTCTCGGCTCCTTCCTCTTGGCCACGCAGACCCGCTCGTGGTATTCGATCCTGTCGGGAACGAACGTCCTCCCGCAAACTTTGCAAGGCAACAACTCCATCTCCACGCTTGGAACTCTTTCCCTCGATCTCTGCGCCATCTTTCGGCTTGGAGTTCTGGAAGGAGTAAGTAGTTCTAATTTTGTGATAATAACTTTTATATAGCAAACAAACTGTATAGTTATAAGTGTATAGTTATAAGTGATCAAAATTATACATGACCTCGGGTTCAAAACGCGACAGGTGGTCTTAGTATTTTTTAAGGGAGAAAAAAAACCTTGGTTAAGCCGTCCTTCGGAAGATATGTAAAATCGGGGATCTCGAATGTGTGCAATGTCAGGTACTCGTTAAAGATCCCTATCCTAAATAAACATGGATAGGAAATATTTAGATATCACACATATCGTCCAATCAGCCATAACTGCATAAAGTGATGTTATTGTAATAAAACATGGTACCATTGTAGTACTTTAGCGATAAAAAATTGGTCCTGCAAACAACCCCACAAAACTGATTTGTGATAATAATTTTTTATAATTCGAATATTTCACTACATATTGTTGCAGAAGTCTAAATGACCTTTTTCACTTTTTCTTTAGTTTTATCAGATGGAACCTTATAATTCTAACGTATCGAACAATTTTATATTAAGGAACGATTATTGAGGGATACAGTCACACACTTGACTATGTGTATTTTTATTGCAAGACTCCTGCATTAGAATATGGACTCCAAAAGGCTCGCAGGTTATACTCAGATTCACTTATTCTTTAGTTTTATCAGATGGAACCTTATAATTCTAACGGATCGGACAATTTTATATTAAGGAACGATTATTGAGAAATACAGTCACACACTTGAGTATGCGTATTTTTATTGCAAGACTCCTACATTAGAATATGGACTCCAAAAGGCTCGCAGGTTATATTCAGATTCCTGGTAACCGGGAAAAATTGTAAAAAGGACCTACTCTCAATCACAGTGTACATCCTTGAACTAAAATAAGCCTATTTTAAAAACGTGTTTTCTTAGCAATATCGGAAGGTATGTGAATAAATATCATTTAAAAATACTTTTAATTAGTCACAGCTTAGATTTATAATATTTCAAAGTGGTTTCAGAGCCAAAGATGGATAGAAAGAAATTGAGACTTTCGGTGATAAAATAATGTTAATAACAAATATAACTTTTATTATATTTAACAGTAAGTAAGAATTTAACAAATCAATAAAAATGTTTACTAGAACTACCTCTGATTATGCTATAAAGAAAAAAATTCTAATAATAAAGTTGAATAGACATTATTCGGGATATTCCGAAATAACCTAAATCACAAAACATTTCTGTATTTTGCAATGGTATTTTCTACATACTTTTAATCTTTATGTAGAGTTTTAAAAAGTACTTACTACCGTGTTCAGTATTTATTTTCTTTACTATCCATCCCTCACAATTTTTGAATTTTTTAATCCAAGAAAACTTAAGTCAAATCATGTCATCTGGGATAGATTGAAACAATTTAATCTATTAATTGGCTACATATGATGCTTAAATCAAATAAATAATTGCTTAAATATCGATTGAAGTATATAAAACATTGAAAAGTATATTGCAATAATAATGATTATAAAGTGAAAATTTTCCATAGGAAAAAAATAAATAATTCTTTTCACATTATTATAATTTGTCACTTTTTCCATGAATAAACTTATGAAAAATAGTTATTTTGCAAAATTGCAATACTAAACGTAATTAGCAATGTAATCATTCAGATTAATAAACTTGTTATTGCACATGCATTTACATAATTACGTAAATGATTCTTTGAACGCAGTAAATGAAGTATTGTGATCACGAAAACTTCTAGATTTCAACGAAATAATTCATAAAAACAGGCAAGTTACGGTGAATCCAGTTTGACTAGTTTCATCGAGAACGATTCGAACTTGAGTAATTATTTTAATTTTTGTATTAGTAATTAATGAGATTTTATTAACTTTGTATTTTGGATTGCTTTAACATAAAGTTGGATGAGACAACTGGGGAATATAGGAGATTACTTAACGCGAAATTGCGAAGCATGAATCGGGTAAATATTATTCAGGTGATAGTGTCGCGAAGATTAAGATGGGCATGTAAAATTGCTGGGCTTAGTAACGAAGAAATTCCTAAGATGTTAATAGGCGCTTTACCGAATGGGAAGCGTCTAAGGGGTAGACCGAGGCGTAGTTGGGAGGATTGCGTTAAGAGTGAGTGATCTAGCGGGTACTGTATCTCCGCTAGAATGAACTAATTAGCGATGAGATGCTTTATTCAAAACGTTAAAAAAATTTGATTTAAAAATATATTTAAATATAAACGATTTATATTTAATGCGAATGTCATGATTAATGTTTAAATTAGCTTTAAAATGGAAGTAATCATTTTATTTTATAATAATTAAATTAAAATGGTTTTTACACCCGGCCACTTTGTAAGAGAGGTTAAGTTAATATGACTTGATGGGATATATTAAAACAGGAATATTTTAATTTTAATTGTATCCATATTAGCTCTTTGAGAGGTGACCACCCAGGATCATTTTAACCTTCCTAAATTAGGGTAACTACCAATTAGACTGGTAAAGCTTTAATAAAACATTTAAGCTCATTATTTTGAAACATTTTATAAATGATTTTATTATACTTAAAAAAAAAGTGTAATGATGAAATTAAATAAATGGACAACTTGTTGTTTTTTTTTCGTAAACACTACGAGAAATATTGAACCAATTTTTATCAAATTTTAACCATATCTTCTTAAAGTCCAGACTGCAGAGTAGCTCTAAGTGTAGCACCCCAAGTTGCTGTGCTGAACATCCTGAGTTCGAGCCCGGGTGTACATTGTATAATCGTCAACAGCCATGGAGCCTGTAGGATCTGCGAATCCTCTTCTAAGTGGGTACCCTTAATCGGGAGAAAACTCTGGCGGTTGAGCATAATAGCTGAATAATCGCCTACCTGTACAACCCCTGTCTTATAATACAGTAAATCCTTCTACCATGCACTCAAACAAAGACTCTTGATGAGGTGTATTGTACAGATTTTTTATTTCATCATGATCCGGAGATGTTTTAAGTGGGGAAAAAGCATAGCGATTTGGAAGTATCGTTTAATCAATAGTCGATAAACCACTTCTTTCTATGGTTTAGTAACTACGTTATTTCTTCTTTTTCTAATACGAACCACACCCTCAAAAAAAAAGAAGTCAAATGTCATGAAGGAAATATTTAATTTTTAATTTTTATACATACTTCAGACTTTATTTTCGCCTATTATAAAAGATCGCAAGAGAATGATTTTTCTTTCCTACTCCCATCATGTTTTTCTTTTTTTAAGATTTATAAAATACAATTTCCAGGTTACTTTAATTTAAATTATAGCGTAGCGATGGTTAAGTTGGACTAATGTTGGTAGACTAATAACGAACGAATCCTTAAAATATTGATAAGCGCCGAGTGGTAAACGTCCGATGGATAGACCATGGATTGCAAATACAGCGACCTACCGGATTTAGCTAGTGGTCCATCGACGGATCATTGTATAGGGCACTATTTTAAATAGTCAAAACGGCCTATTGTTATTGAATACTTAATAAAGGATGCTAGAAAGGCGTACATTTTTTTTTTTTTTTTTAGTTATGTGTATAACTTAGTTAGTTACACCATGAGATAAGAGACAAATTTAGTGAACAAAATACAAGGGAGGAATGCAATGGTTTAATAAGAAAATTACCATTACCATTTGGGAAAGAACTAGAGGGAACAAGTAATTTGCTATTTTATCGTTCATGAACAAGATCATTTGTATGGAAATTCGCAAGATTAAGTCATCCGAGCTTATCGGGAAGGGAAATTGTGACTTCTATGCTTTAGCTGGCTTTTACAATTGCTTTAAATTACTTTCCACTATTGATTACTGAATAATTTAGTTTCTTTAGTTCGTTACTTTAAACTATTTTTTTTACATTTTCTAATATTTTTTATATAAAATCTATAAATGGATTCATATGAATAAGATTCATCACAGATTAAATGGATTATTATATTCAAGTAGGGGTGCCAGATCAAAAAATGAAAATTCCGGACAAAATTCCCCTTTTTTAAAAAAAAAACAGATATTCTTTTAAATATAATGTTAATGTCGTTTTGTGAGAAAACGAAGCTAATTCTAGTATTTTCTCGTGAGAGTATGTAGTATGTGTATAATATTAAAATTTTAATATTAACAATTGGCTATGGAGGATAACTAATCCTCAAGAAAACATATATTTAATATAAAATTTTCGACATTAAAAATGTATTTTATGAGATTTGTGACTTATAACTTTTTTAAGTTATATATGATTGTTAATTGATTCAGAAGAATTTTTTTAGAAAGATTGAAAATTACATAAATTCTTCGAAACGTCTAATAATTTTAATAAATTAAGAATATATACAGACTGGATATGCTTTTTTTTAAAATCATTTTTTATGAAAATTGAAGATTTATAGTCTAGTATTTTACATCGTTTTTTTTTTTTTTTTAACAATGTACTGTGAAATATTCTATTAAACTATTGTTAACGATCCGGAAGTGTAAAAAAGTAATTCTCGGAGCAAAAAATATAAGAACGATGATCTTAATAATAATTTAAAATTCATTTTCAATAAAAAATCTTGAGTTTCTTTGATTTATTTATTTACCTGAATTGTAAAAAATCCGGACGACTTAGAATTCCCCCCGCATTCCGGACTTAGACCGATATTTCCGGACATGTCCGGAAAATTCCGGAAGTATGGCAACCCTATATCCAAGTATAAGAAGTCATTTTTCAAATGCATTTTTGCTTTTTCTTTAATTAAAAATGTTTAAATAATTAATGGAATAGATGTTATAGAATATCGTTCTAAATAATACGTCGACCATTTATGAAAATCACTCATTATGACATGTAAAATACTCAAAATGACAAATTAAGAGAAAATAGCTTGATCTTTTAGTTACCGGTTAATGGCTTTAAGGAAATTGCTAAATAAAATATTGTTGTAACAAGGAAGTTTCATCAATACTTCCGGGTTGTCAGCATTGTAAACTTCCTTGTCCTCCCCTCTTATTGTACAGGTACAGATACTAGCTCTAAAGCTAGAGAGAAGAGAGAAGGTAGGAGGTAATAGAGTAGCTAGTAAAAATGTAGTCGATAAGTTATAGAATGTAAGAACATAGTCTCTAAGTTAGAAGTAGTCCATAGCACATAAGTTCTAATATTAATCAATAGTCAATAAGTCTACAGGTTAGTTCATAAGAATATCTCTTTTATACATCTTGTATATCACATTCAAGTAAAAAATACCCAAACTTAACGCCGAATCAAAATAGAACACTTATTTAATAATACAGAACTCATATGTTGAGGATGGAAATTTTATATAATAACTACAATATTTGTATGATAAAAGAGGGTTAGGAGAGAATAAATATTAGATTATTTAAATAAAGCCTCCACCGGAAAATGCAAAATTAAATTCGTGGTTCTTGATTAGCATCTCTGTAATAAAAGACATCTTGGAAATCCATTCGTTCCTGGATCGGGGGCTACTTCATAATATAACTACTTCACCCAGAGATATTTTAATGGAAATTCCTATCCTTATCTACCCCCTGAGGGACCGCAATGGCAATAAATAGAAGAACTGAAATGAATTAGATTTTATAGCCTTTCAAACGCATTAAGCCAATTAAACATTTTATGATGGTAACGCTATTTCAAATGATTAATTTCTGGCTAGATAATTATTATTTCCATAACATAACGCTGGTCAACAACACTAATAATGTGTTTTTTTAAATATTAAAAGTACAATTTATTCTGATTTGTTCATGATAATTTTGAAATTATTTTCAATTATTACATAGTTGTCATGAATGAACCTGGAGAATCAAAGGCTCTGCAATTTTTCATGGAAAAATTGTTTGCCATTCTGAGAAAATAGTTATATAAAATTAAAATATATATTTAAACATTTTGAATTATTCCCGTATTCATATTGTTGCCTATGTCTGAGAAAGTTAGAAGTAGTCCATAGCCCCTAAGTTCTAATGTTAATCAATAGTCAATAAGTCTACAAGTTAGTTCATATGAATATCTATTTATACATCTTGTATATCACATTACGTCTGTTGATCACTCAATAAATATATATTTCTCTAACAAGTTGTCCACCATTTTATAACTTTTTCTATTGGAATATAGTAATCGGGAATAACCGGATAAAAGAAATAGAAATCTCCTTTTCTACTCTACGTAGAACCAATAGGATGTGTTCATTATACGATTGCTAAACATTCTAAGCAGATAGAGAAGGAGACCTCCTACGCCGGATTTGAACTGGAGCCGCAACAATTACGGATTTGCTAAGCAGAAACCTAGGCCACCATAGCTCCAATTATTCCCAGCAATATAATGATTAAATCATTAAATGCCTATTTAGGACTAGAATCCTGTGAAAACCAGATCCCTCGATGACGATTAGGACCTACCACGCATTACTCCGAATCCAGAGCTCAGGATGAAGATGAGAGCGGCTGAAAATAAGATGAGTTAACGGGAACCATTACTTAGGGAAGAGAGGCTCGGCTAAATCTAGAAGGTAATTGCTACTCCTTTAATTATGACCATTCTACCTCAGTCTGAGTAAATCTTCATTTCGGCCTAATTTCCTTCCCGGCTCCAGCACTCGCGAGAGGACCTTAGAACCCGAGGAACCTTATATTCCACTCAAATAATATTAATCTAGTTTAAAAAAAAACCCAGTGTAACAGGGGTGCTTTTAAAATTCGTTTCATAATCCCTTAACCCCCAAAACTGTGACTTAGGGATTATGAAGTTATACCCGGAGCCACCTTCGAAATTATTTCAGGCTCACAATCAATCTCAAATAAGCTTTAATTCGGTATATGGAGTTGTTTTTTTATATGAAATATAATTCCTAGTGAATTTAAATCAATATATCTCCATGTATAAACGGTTTTTGAAGATATGTCAATTACAAATTTAAAAATCAGCGTTTAAATGGGAATAAAAATTTGGCTGATAAGTTTCAAATTAAATTTAAATACTTTATTAACAAACTAGTGAACTTAAAGAACATGGGCGTTAATTCCGGTATTTTTACCATTTTTGTGATTTTCATTATAATACGTAATTATAAAAAATCACAAGTGATAGTACGTACATTACAGTATTATATTGTATGTGTCTTATGTAAAAGCTATGCGTATGAATGCTTAAATTTTTTAGTTCTTAACATTTTATATTAAGTTTATTGAAGTCTTAATCCTTTTATTTCTTATATATTTTTGTTTATCTTTCCTTATATTATTTTGAACGCAATCCCCTCTTATGAGAAGAAATGAAATTAATAATTAACAGAGAAAATTGTATGCGAAATTGAAGACATATCAGTTCGACCAAAGGTAACCGTACTCAGAGGTAATTTCGGTAAAGGGTTAAAATTGTTTATCCATTTAACGTCACACTATCCTAAGCCGGCTATTATACAGCGGTTTGGTTAGCCTAGCGATCTTTAAAGTATACCTGGCAGCGCACAGGTTCAAAACCGTGGTTTTACGTACCCTCCTAAAGACCACACAACCAACGATTTTTTCTTACTTAAAACAGGTTAACATTGTGATCACAATGTGCACCCTTTATATTATATATATATATAATTTACTTGTATATGAGTTTATGCAGATGATGTTATGTTAAGTATAAAAATATTTTATTACAATATTTATGATTAGTTTAACATACCAGACTTCAATATCAATATTATTAATACAGACATTGAACCAAGCGGAAATATCCGCATAAACAATTGCGGAATATAAGGAGCAATATCTTATAACATTTTTTTCGGGACGAAATTAAGAAATACAGGACTCTTTCTTTAGATTACAGTGGTTATTATGGCTGTTACATGAGTAACGCTTTTGCATATGTATTACATGTTAAATACGTAATACAAATGCAAACTGTAATATGTTAAATTAAATAAATATTCTAAACCAAATTAAGATAAAGCTACACACGAGGGGGCTTGGAGAACGTTCAAGGGACGACGGAATTCGCGATTACTTCGTGAGTATCAGGAAATGATTCCAATTTACTTACGCATTATAATGCACTCTCTCTCGTTCCGTTTTGATGAGGACACACCTCACGATCTAAATGGAAGGCAAGGATTGTGTTTTAGGTTCAAAAATGTTTGCAATTCTTGTAATTCTAAACTGTTTGATACAAAAATACAGTTGTAGTTGTATTAAATCTATAGTAACTTTTTATTCAGCTTATTATCTTTCCGAATAAGAATAAAATATTAATTATTAGGATAGATTAAAGTGTTTGTCCGTTTATTCCACGTAAATTACAATTAATTTACTATTAACAGTTCATTTATTCTTAACTATTGCTAAAGAGCGATGTAGCTCTGTGTCGACAGTGGTGAATAGTTGCTATACTGAACGTCCCGGATTCAAACCTAGCTGTAGCAGATAGATTATTTAATCTGTTAACAGCCATGTTTGGAACCTGTTGGATCTACAGGCCCTCCTAAGGCTCACTTAGCCTCTATAAAATGGGTACCCTTAATTGTAGCAATAGGTGGTTCAGCGAGATCTCCGATATATCGCCTACCTTTACCACCGTTATCCTAGAAACAGTCTCTACCAAGTACTGAAAAGGAGTTGTAGTGGAGCACTTTTTTTTTCTCTATAAACATTTGCTAATACTAAGTTTAATATTACTATCCTTAGTTGTTTTTTCTCCAAACAGGCTTTAAAATGTTTGCAGTTTTCCTATGACTTTATTTTTATCAGTTCGAATTGATGATTCCGCTGCTTTCTATCAAGCTTTTGGCCAATGAAGGTTAAAATAGTTGGCCATTTGTAGGCAATATTCCACCATCAATCGAGAATGATCATGATAAAGCAGCTCTTGTGACCTTCGCAAGGAGAACTAGATTCAGATCTCGTTACAGCATGAAGTTCGTGAAATTTAAAATCGATCTTACCAAACTCGATTCCTGGGTACGGCCAAACTGAATTAAAGTCAAAAGTTTGAACGCTAAAGGATTTTAAGTTAAAAGTGTTGAGCTATGAAGTCCGACCGTATCCACAATATTATCCTGATAAAACTGTTTCTTGGCACCGTTGACGTGCAGTGATACAATGACTATAATTACACAGTAGGTACTTGTTGGTTTTTTAAAACAACTTAAAGAATATCATAAGGTTCTATCTATCTGCCCATCGAGCCAAAAAGAAGTTGGAATGGATGGATTATCAATGATTTCACCGGTGAGTAAAAATACGGCCAGATAGTATTGCCTGATTGGTATAAATTACGGAAAATTTATGTAAAATGTATTAACAATCTAATTATCCATATTTAAGAAATTTCTTTGGAAATATTTATTATTTTAATTAACTTTTTAATTTTAATTTTAATTAGAAACGGCCTGATGAATTTACTATCCGACGTTGGACATATTGCTCAGTTTGAAAACCGTATCGATATTTAAGATTTTTTTAAATTCCGGATAAAATTCTTTTAACTCAAATCCACTTATTGGTATCCCCTGTGTAAGTACTCCTAGGAACTAAATATTGTCAGGAAACACCCTTTTTTCCGTAATTTTTTATAGAAGAAGTTTTATTACATTAATGGGTCGCTAAATATCCATCACTTTTTGGGACTTACAAGATAAAATAAATTAAACAACAGTTGATTAACATTGAAATAATTAAATTGAAACTAAAAACGAAACAATTCCTCCTGATTCAATTAAAGTATCGGAGAGTAATTGCTTGTTTAATATTAATGAGATGAGGTGCTATTAGGCCTCGTGTGACACATGATACTAGCCTTTTAGTAATTAGAGAAATGTGTTGTTAATTGCTACGTGCAACAGGGTAGTGTGTTATATCCGACAACATTCGTCACAATTAAAAACGTGCATGTGCTGTCTCCGCGTCCTTGCGGAACTCCATATAAGTAGGCTTACCAAACATATCTAGTTCATGACATAGTTATAATATTTATATATCACCATGACACGACTAAATAAATTAAAATTCTCAAGTTAAAATGTTTTAATATTACCTAGGACAGGTCTCTATTATTTAAAAAAGTCTTTGGTGACCATGTTACATTTTATTTTACAGTTTCATATATTAGTTTTTAATATATGTAAAGAAAACTACGTCGCCTAACTTACGAACGCTTTTCTGGATTTTGCATTTGCCGTGATAGCAATACAGCCTATTTGATGTAACAGCTGTTATAAATAAAAGATTTGAGAGGCTATAGTTTTAATGGACGGTTATAAATTGTTTAAATAATATTTTTGGTGAGTAAATTACAACTAATCTTCTGAAAGATATAAAGAAACACGAGTAAAGGCTTTAAATGTTGTGTCTTTTGTTTTTTTCAGAATGTTCTGTTGGAAAGTATTCTAATTATTTAAACTTGTAAATATGTATTGTAAGGAAATCTTTTGTTTTTCAGAGAAAAACAATTCAGTCTTCATTTCCGGATCCAAGGGCATTAAAACATTATATATATTGTTACGGTCAGAGAGGGAAGAAAGACCGGCTGAGAGGATTATACGAACAATGGGATTAAGCGGAAGGGATTATAGAATGGCGTAGAGCCTTCTGGATCGGCCTGGATGGGGGTCCTCGTCCTTCCGAGAATTGTCCCACCCCGACCTACCTTGCCTATATAAAAAGGCCAGCTGTTCGGCCGGCCCCAGTCAGTAATAAGCAGTAGTTAACTAGTGACAGTGCGTGTGAGTTACTGTGAGTTAGTATCAGTATCAGTATCAGTCAGTAATAAACCAGTCAGTAATAAGCAGTCGTTAACTAGTGGCAGTGCGTGTGAGTTACAGTGAGTTAGTATCAGTCTGTAATAAGTGCTTAGTGAGCAACAGTGACAATTAGTGGCCGTGTAATAAGTGTAATAAACTGTGTGTCAGTTTGCCATATTTGGAGAGTCTTACGGTCGGTGGACTTTAGTTAGCGAACTGTAAGTGTTAATTTGTAATTGTAAACTATAGTGTAATATTATTGTATTTGTACAAATTTATATATAAATAGTTTAGTTATTTAGTATTAGCAATATCTTATTATCTTAGAAAGTAGATAACATTTAGTAGAATATTGTTATTGTAAATTGATATTAGTTTAATAATTTAATTGTATTAAATAATCTCATTGTATTCTTTTTAATTTGTTAATAAATATTAGATTCTTGAATTAAGTAATAGTTTAGTCCATTTTACACCCGGTAGCCCGTAACAATATATATATATACAAATTTTTTATTTTTTTGATTTGTTAGACATGGGCTTCCTTTCCTATTAGTTTATTTTATTTTTTTATAATAACAAATTGATACATTATTTCTACGGGAGACCTTTTGTGGGATGTTGAGCCATCTTTGTATAAGCGTGTATGGATTATTTTTGAGCTATGAATGAATGAGCTGTAAATGACGATTGTAAATTTTCTTTCACTTCTTCATTGATATGTTTTATTTATTTTTCAAGAAGAGTTCTTGTTTTATGGCTTTTATTTTATTTATAAAAAAGATGAAAGGGATGAAAAACAGACGATCTCCAGGTCCTGGTATAATTCCTATTGAACTTATTAAAAATAGGTCACTTGGACATAAAACTACATGGCTGGTCTTGTGACGTGCATAAGAAGTGGAACTGTGCCAGATGAATGGACTGAAGGACACATAACGCCCATTTTTAAGAAGGGGAGTAAAAAAGAATGCTCCAATTACAGAGGGATCACAGTTACCAGCAGCATCAGTCGCCTTTACGGCCGTATATTAAGCGCTAAGCTAGAAGCTGAATATTATGGGAAAATACATGAAGAACAGGCTGGTTTCGGGCGAACAGGTCATGTATTGACCACCCATTTACCCTCACGCAGCTGATTGATAAAGTATTTAAAAACCTATTTAATTTTATAATGTATTACAAAATGAAAAAATGGGAGAGCATAAGAATTAGGCTTAAGGAATTTAGTGCTAACATTCACAAAAGAAGGGACTGTTGCCTACTGGCGGGCTTCCCCAGGTACCTGCTCCAGGCCCTCCTCCTAAACTTAACTGTTCCCCCACCATCTATCTATTGTTCAGCCATCTGAAGAATTTTGTGAAAGCAATGAACAAGGAAGGAGAAGGTTTTTCTGCTTGAAAAAGAAGTACCGCAGATTAAGTGATTCGAAGATTAAAGAGGGGATTTTTATCGGGCCTCAAATTCGTGATCTTCTTAGGGACGTTGAATTTTTTTTTTAAATTTAATTTATTGATATTTACAACTATAATATGATTATAACAAGTAAATCTGCTGATATGTACAATATGACATGAAAAACACTTGTGGAGAAACTACTCATCAGCAGCACTCCAATAAAGTTCTATAGTAGATGGCCTCGAGGCCATCTTCTTTTCAGACACCTCGGAGGGTTATCAGGAATAGTATGGGAAGCAAGTTAAGAAACTAGAGGATTCATGTGTGTATGGAGCTTGTCGTGGAAGGATAGATATCTAGTTTGGGCCAAATCAGTAACATATGGGATGTTAAGATCATGATGGATGAGTTTGTTTGTGACATAATAAGGAGCATTGAGGATTTTACGAAGGATTTTGGATTGTAAGGATTGGATACGAGATGAATTGGATGGTTTAGTAGAGCCCCAAAGCTCAACTCCGTATGTCCAAATAGGTCTGATAACTGCCATGTAAATGAGTCTTTTGTAATTAATTGGTAGCTTAGAGCGTTTGTCCAGTAAGTGTTGAAGTAGGCGAAAACGTCGAGCAGTTTGTTGTCTTTTCAGTCTTGTATGAGGATTCCAAGTAAGACGTTTGTCCAGATGGAGTCCTAAGTAACGTATCTGTTTGACAGGGCTCAGTGGAATATTATTAAAGGATACAGTAGGGCAGGAATTCCTAGGTTTACGACGAAGGGTGAAGGTAATTTGATGGGATTTATTTTAATTCTCCAATTTTGACACCATTCTTGAAGGTTTGAGATATGGGATTGAAGAGATTGTGATGCAACAAACGAATCCTTATTTACTGATAAGACACATGTGTCATCAGCGTACGTAGTGAGGACAGTGCTTGGATGGGTTGGGATGTCAGCTGTATATATCGTGTATAGGATGGGACCCAGGATACTACCTTGAGGAACACCGGCAGACTGGGTAAAGAGGGAAGAGTAGGAAAAATTATGGGTTACTTTGAAGGTTCTATTACTGAGGTAGGAACTGATAATAAGGAAGTAAGTAGAAAGTAAGAATTTACAGAGTTTGTACAGCAGACCCGGATACCAGACTCGATCAAAAGCCTGCTCTACATCGAGAAAAGCTCCCGTGCAGTACATTCCGCGCTCTAATGCGGATGAGACATCGTCCACCACATGATGGCATTGGTGGATGGTGGAGTGTGATGTTCGGAAACCAAATTGGTGTTCTGGGATTATTTGATTGGATTCTATGATAGGATGAAGACGTTTCAGAATGAGTTTTTCAAGGATTTTGCCCATTATGGGCAGGAGAGATATAGGACGGTAAGAAGATGGGAGTTCTGGTGGTTTTTTAGGCTTTGGTATCATCTTAATTATGGATAATTTCCAGCAATCAGGAAAGTATGTGGTGCGGAGTACGGCATTGTATATATATGTAAGGAGTAGGATCGCTTTCCGAGGGAGTCGTTTTAGAATGTGGGATGTGATTACGTTTTAGAATGTGGGATGTGATTAGGTCGTCTCCAGGGGCTTTGTTGGCGTGTAATCTGTGAATAATGTTGATATTTCGGAAGGATCAAGGATGGAATGCTTTAGGAGGAGGGGACAACTGTAGAGGAATACTTAATTCTGCTCCAATACATTCAGTGTGGGTTTGATTAAGGATATCTGTATGAGGGTTGAATGTTTTGAATAGGTGCTGGCCGAAAATTTGCGATTTTACGTTGAATTTAAAAGAGGTTTAAATGCAACAGAAAAAAGAGCCTGGATTGAATTCGATAACGTGTGTCAACAATTTTTGGGGAACAAAAGAGCAACAAATTACAATGAAATTTTTGGAAGAATTGCTTTCATCATATATGGCCATGGGTTGAAACATGTCCTTAAAATTTCATTTTTTACATTCCCATTTGGATTTCTTCGCACCCAACTTGGGAGCAAGCAGTTTCAGATGAACACCGAGAACGGCTTCATCAAGACATAGCCTAGATGGAAAAAAGGTACAACGGTAAAAGCAATGAGAAAATGGTTGCGGACTTCTGTTGGACACTACAACGGGAGACAGGTGGTGAAGAGTACAAAGGGAAAACATTTTCACATTAATTGAGTATAGAATTAAATAATTCATTATTTTATATTTTATTGATTTACACATGAAAATATAAAAATCAGCAACAACTTCACAGCGGAGCAAAACTTTTTTTTTTACAGAACGATAATTATTGAACCTATATGTTGAAGGGGTCCTAAAAACTTGGAAGAGGAAGTGTAGGGGAACGGTTGTACAAATTAGTAATAAAGTCTTCTACAACTTACAATTTGCTGATGACCAGGTGATAGTCACAAGTGATGATGAAGATGCCAGAAAACTTCAGGAGGAAATGAACTTGGGGTCTGTAAATGAACATGAAGAAAACAGGATACATGCGAATACAACCCTATCCCTCGAAAATTGGGAACTTGGAAAAACCCATGAATGCAAATATCTAGGCAGATGACTAACATACGATGGAAGCTCCAATAAAGATATAACAGATAAAATTGTTAAAGGCAGACAAATTATTGGGTGTCTTAACTCTGTTCTGTGGAGCAAATAGGTTAACCTCAAAACCAAAAAAATGATGTTCCACTCGTTGGTTGAAAGTGTTATCCTCTACGGATCCGAAACATGGACGATTACGAAAAAGTTGTGGCCGTGGAGATGGACTTCTGGAGACGCTGTTGTGCTATTTCCAGAACACATCACGTTCCAAATAGAACAAATAGGCAAATGGTTGGTCAGGAAAGAACGATACTCTTCGCAATAGAAACAATAAGATTGAAATGGTATGGCCACTTAATAAGAATGCCAGAGGACCGATGGCCAAAAATAATCTTCGAATATTACCCTGTGGAAAGGAGGAAAAGAGGACGACCCAATAATAATAACTGTCTAGCCAGATAATTAATCATTTGAAGTGGCGTTACCATCATAAAATGTTTAATTGGTTTAATGCGTTTGAAAGGCTATAAAATCTAATTCATTTTAGTTCTTCTATTTATTGCCATTGCGGTCCCTCAAGGGGTAGATAAGGATAGGAATTTCCATTAAAATATCTCTGGGTGAAGTAGTTATATTTTGAAGTAGCCCCCGATCCAGGAACGAATGCATTTCCAAGATGTCTTTTATTACTGAGATGCTAATCAAGAACCACGAATTTAATTTTCCGTTGGAGGCTTTATTTAAACAATCTAATATTTATTCTCTCCCATCCCTCTTTTATCATACAATTATTGTAGTTATATAAAATTTCCATCCTCAACATATGAATTCTGTATTATTAAATAAGAGTTCTATTTTGATTCGGCATTAAGTTTGGGTATTTTTTACTTGAATCTTCATTTTATTTTCCCAAAGTTAATGGGATTTAATTCCTCTTTGCAGGATTTCAGAATTACACACACATAAACATATAGTTATCTATATCCAAGACTTTCAATAATTTTTAGATGGATCAAATCTCAAAAATTTGGTGTTTGTCCAGATGATGCATGTCTTGGAGAAACTTTGCATTTGCAAGTGCATTCTAATAATTATTGTACGTCTCTTTTTAGTTTTTCTCTCTCATTTTTGAGTTTTTATAGCTCATTTTATTGATATATGTGTGACAAATCGGTCTAGATCCAAGAATTATAGCCGTTAGGGGTCAACAGAAGGACTATATTTCTTCGGAGGTTCTATGAATGAGATTCCTATTGGTGGTAAACGAGTTCATTTATTCATTCGTCGGTCGTTGTGAATAGCCTGGAGTAGGCCGACGTGTATCACTCAATGTTGAGAGAAAAGAGATAATCATAGACATAATCTCGGGAATCGTGGTTCTTTCCGAGAGAATATTTATGCATTTAAATCCAAATGTTACTTCACTCGCTTAACCTTTAAGGACAGTTCTCCTCCATGCCCAATTTCGGGAGCAATTACAGTTTTTTTCTCGAAGCATATTTGGAAAATAAAAACATTGTTCTATTCTAACTTTGCCTAACCCTATTGAAAATGTTAACATGGAAATTTTAATCTATGTGCTCTAGGAAAAGAAATAAATTATGTCGGATAGTATAGCTTTTTTTTTATGTCATAATATTGCTACTTGAGAATTCATTTCCTGTTAGGTGTGACGAAAATTAAGGTGCTAAATTAAAAAAAAATTAGTGGTAAACTCCAAACGATTCTTTCAATCGGATTACAGGATCTCCGGTAAGGTTGGGGTGTTATTTTATTTTATTTTTTTCAGGTTAAAGATGGTTTTAATGTTACTTATTGCCTGATTAATATTGTTTTGCTATTGATTATTTTTTCCCTTTATAATTATTGTTATCTTATTTCTTTTTTTTTTCTTTCTTTTAATCTGTTTTTTTTTTATATATTGTTTATGGAGCAAATTCAATTTATTTTCAATTATTTTCCCATTAATAATTAAATTTTTTACAATTAACTAAGTGTCATTGTATTCTTATCTAAGACATTATAGTTTATCTATAATAACTATATAATAGAATAAATGTTTTTATTGTTATGCTAAAGGGACTCTCAGAATAAATAAATTGTTCATTTAGTATATTATATATTATACTATGATTATAATATTATTACTAAGTTCAATAAAGATAAATAAATAAGTATAGTGAACCCAATCCCTTATTCCCAGCTCTAATTATTTACCTGGATCGAATTGCCGCTACCCTTACCGTGAACAAAGGGAAGACGGACATGCGAAGGGCTATTGCCAAATTGGACGAACGCCAGTGCCATCGATCCTCATCAACAATTACCATTATTTAATTATTTCTGTTGTTATCAGCTGATTGTCATTACCCTCGTTCACAATTAGCATTAATGAGGAGACGATATCAATGGCGGATCGCTGCTCATTGTTAATATACACCACCCTGAGCCACTAACAGTCTAAGTTAGTTATCGGATAGCTAACTGGCGCTGTGTTCGTTACGTGTCCGCTGTCCGCTCCGTACCTAGGATTACAGGCTTCAGTAATGAAGGAAATTGATCCGATTTCAAATGTAGGAAAGTAATAGAAATTATTTCTGCTCCGGTGGTGATTGGCTATAAATCGTGTAATTATATGGAATATTAGCAGTGTATATTCTGTACTGTTTCTAGTACAACGGTTAGGCAAAGAGTTGATTTGTCGGAGATGACGCTCAACTTCCAGGTGATTTCTCTAATTAAGATTTTCCAATTTAATTACATGCAATCTTGTAATTAATTTATAAATATTGAATAATTATTGGTGTCTGATTTATTAAATTAAGGGTTGTATTTAACTCATGAATTGTCGATAACCGATGGTACAATACGTGTTTGAGACTGTAATGTTGAACAAAGGTAGAGCAGGAATGAGATTTGACCGAAATCACGCTCAACCACCAAGTTTTTCCCCCAATTATGAATACCCAATTTATAGAGGCTGATAAGCACTGGGAGGGTTAGTTGATCTATGGCCGTTAACAGATTAAATAATTTCTGCAACAGCCGGATTCGAATTTCCTTTGCAAAAAACCCCTCTACACTATGGTCAACCCCGCCCCCAATAATAACCTATAATTTCCCTAACTATATATTCAGAAATCTGTAAAACAAATACTCTAATTAAGGGACTCTATATAATGAAAAATTATTACAAGATAAATATATACAGTTCAATTACAAGTATGGTTCTAATGAGTTTTATTATTAAAAGAAATATAAATTATTTTATTTATTCGACTTTAATCCCGTCGCCAACAGAATATTTACACTTTTTAATTAAGCCACTCCCTGCATTATAGGCCTCTATCCTCTTCGGGAAAAGGAATGGTACGAAAGTAATTAGAAAAACCCGTAAAAATAATGTTCTTCCAAAGTTTACGCCCCTCTCCGCTAAGTACAAACGATTCTGGGGGAGGTGGAATCCACAAATAAGTCCGATAGGACTCGCTAACTAATTAAGCCTTATCGATTCAAAACAGAAGCCCCCATTCCCCACCTCTCCCAACTTCCGAAAGTTTCTTTGGGAAAAGAGAAAAGAAAAATAGATCTGGACAGAGCAGAGGGTGTTGCCTTAGAAGAACAAACAGAGCTTGCGGACTCCGATAACAGAGAGCTGTTGGCCCAGAAATCCACCCCCTAATGGAATCCTTAAACCCCAGGGCCGTTGGGGATATCCTCTACTTCTTGGAGTCGAGGGTGAAGCAGAGTGGCATCTCTCGCAATCAGTTCTATGGAAATGTGGGGATACTTTACTGGGCGATTTCCTCTCATGGCTTCTCCAGGCTTGGAATGATTTATTTAATTATAATTTATTTATTTATATAGTTCAGCACGAAAGGATTATATATATTTATTTATTATATATTTATATTCGATATTTGAAATTATTTTATTGTATTTCTTAGTTATCTTTTTTTCAGTTATTTACAGCACATGAAGCAAGTCTTATTGAAACTCTACTTGTCTCCCAAATACTATTCAAACTGATATTATGTTATTTTAGATAACCATTGGTCTTAAGAAATAGTATGGTAAGTATTAATAGGATATGATTAGGAGATGTACATTGTTCAAGTTAGAATAGGGCAGATTCCCTAGACGGGATATGGTACGACAGTAGGAGATGATATAAAAGGCATTTTATTTCTATACATGAATACAAGAAATAGTTATTTATGCACCTAGGGACTAAAGAAGATCATTATTCCCTCAGATGTAAGTTTGTACCAGAGCAAATGCGAGGATACAATCAAGTTTATTTCCGGACAAATGCGAAGGAATAATTATCTTTACCCACGAGGCCAAGCCCCGGGAGTAAAGTATTGCTGGGAATAATGATCAATTTAGTCCCGAGGGGCATACAAGATTTTATCTCCAGATGGGATGTAAAAAGGCAAACTATACGCTATAATATCTTATATTATGTTAGGTTTTACAATAAATTAAAAAACTGCAATTAAATGTGCATTTATTACAATTTTGAATGGTTGTTTTGATTTAAAATGTTGATTTAGCTGGCAATAAATTTGAAATAACGTTATTTGCTTCTTGTACAATATGTGGTGGATCCATAACTTACACAACCTAAACACAAATGAACTTCTGTTTATCAGTTTTGGTGTTTTGAAACAAATGCTGATTTTAATGGCCGGTGTGACAGGTATACCAACCTAACCCTGAACTTTTTAAGTACAAAACCAACATTATTTAGACAAATTAGGTTGTCATATTTTTAGTTTATTCCCTAGGTAATAAAGATAACATTTTGACTCAATTTCTAATGCATAGGGAGAAAAGACGTACTTTAGTCCTAATTAATTGAGCCAAAAACACATGTTTTTTTACCAGCTGGAGATAAATCACTTTATATTAATGTTTATGCATAATCTGTGAATGGCTTTTCTTGGTTGCGGCTTCTTCGGTACCCTGCTGGCTCTCTGAGTGGTCTAATCCATGGTAAAGAAGGAGAAGATGTTATTCTCGTACTGTTCCTTGTGTATTAATTGTACTGTACTGCTGCTGATGTACTAGTGGCCATTTGGTCCCTTGTTCCGGCCAATGCAGTGACAGAGGGCTCTGCCTCTGGTACAAAGAGGTAGAACAGGTAAACAGTAGAACGGTCTTCTTTGATTGAACATACATAATTTAAATTAATGCTTGTATAATTATGTTCAAACAGTGATATAAGTTCTATTTGTTAAGTAAAATAAAAAATGAATTTTCAAATAATAATTTACTTTATTAAGAATTACTTTAATTCCCAGAAACAAATTGTTATCCACATATTTTAGCATCAGGATGGTTCGGAAATAGTTAGTTATTTGACAAGTGAGGAAAGTGCCACTTTATTACACCCGAGTGAATATGGTTATAGTAATTAAACGAGGGTGTTATAAGCACTTTTCTCACGTGCTAAATATTACATTTTTCCGGCAACCATTTAAAAATTAAGAAATCAAAGATGAAACTTTAGATTTGTTAAAACTAAACTAGCGCTAGTGGGTAATGCTAATGCTAGATCTCCAAATTTCTGGTGTTTGAAGGTTCTAATACATTTAACGTTATATTAAATATTTCTATAAAATCGCTTCAAAATTAATAAAATCTATCTTGAATTAAATATAAAATAGTTCTAAAATTATTAATTTTAACATTTTAGGAATATAAAATGAATAATATTATAATACAGCAATTTAACATTTAAAATAACAGAGTGCTGATCGTCAAATTCGATCTTGGTGGCTGTTACTTTTCCTCACTAGTGAGGGAAAGTGGTTTTCCCTCACTACTAGGGGAAAGTGATTTTCCCTCACTAGTGGAGGAAACTGAGACTTTCCACACCAGTTTTAGTTGAGTAATGGATAGCATTACTCAATGGTTGCAGAAAAAAAAAATTTATATAGGCAAGCATGAGGACTGCCGATAAAAGATAAAACTCAAAACTTTGGAATAACTGTGTTGTTTTTTAGATTTCTAAATCAATTATAGTCTGAACTAATTATGTTCAGATTTCAAATTGAAATTATCAACATTAATCTGGTTTTCACATATACTGACATTTCAAACAGTAATCATATACATTCACAAGTAGGTTTTTTATTAATAAAAACACATGATGGGTACCACAATCTCAATACAAAATATCAAACATTTAATTGAAATAATACTAATATAATGATACTTAGTGTATAGTTACTTTATTCATACCTTGTATTTGTATTTACATGGTTGTCAATGAAGTTAATTTTCATTTTTAGCATTATTATCATCTTTAAGGGAAACGAAAAGATAGTAGTTCAACGGTAGAAGGTAGTTCAACTAGTTATTGATGTTGTAATTTATTATTAGTGTCAATTGCACTAATTTTAACGACCTTTTCGTTAAATATATTTTTTTATATCAATGGAATTCTAATGTTTAAGCTAAAGCTGATTAAACTAAATTCTATAACTTATACTTTGGCAGCTAGGTATATCAGCATGTCGGTGATGAGAGCCCATAAGTTTACACACTACCAAAATACGGATAAAAAAGTTTTCACTTAAAAAACAGTTGAACAAAAATACCTGATGATATCTCACTTATTTACGCATTATCAGAACAGAATGAGTACGGGAGCAAAGTATTTAAATGTATTTTTTTTTTAGAATTAAGGGTTTTTATTTGCAATACTTCCTCTCATGCCTTAATAAATAAATAAATTACAATTATAAATATATTACCTGAAGCCTGAAAAACCAATGAAAGGAAATCGTCCAGTAAAATACTCCCACATTTTTCTAGAACTGATTTGAGAAATGATGTTTTTTTTTCTTTTATATTAAAGTCCTCAAATATAAAAATAATAATAAAATTGTACCTAAATAGTGAGAAAGTTTCCAAAAGTTTTCCAAAGTTTATTATAAATTTTAAGAATTTATATATAACTTGGAGAGTAATTATTTATAATATTCCAGGGGTTTTCAGAATAGATTCTTCTTCTTCATAAAAATAACAAATAAAGTATATTTCACAATTAAGTTTTAAAAGTGTGGAAGCATAAATTTGTTTTAATAAATAATAACTTGCAAAAACAATTCTAAAAGTCTTAATCAAATGATTATAAACATCAAACGATAACTTTGGTAATGAAATTAATATAAAACAATAAGAAATATGAAAATTAAATATCCAAATATATATCCAAAGGGAATCTTTTTTAGTTGCCAGTACTTAATATTATTTATTATTCTATTTTATTTATATTTAGTATTTTAAATTATTTTATTGTATTTCTTAATTATCTGTTTTTCAATTATTTACAATTAGCAAATCAAGGTAAGCCTTAATGAAACTCTATGTGACACCTACATAAGTACAATTCAACAAAGGTTTTGAGTT
The DNA here is from genome assembly GCA_964056705.1 of Troilus luridus. NCBI lineage: Eukaryota > Metazoa > Arthropoda > Insecta > Hemiptera > Pentatomidae > Troilus > Troilus luridus. The sequence goes on along the minus strand of OZ057416.1, from coordinate 20,996,479 downwards.
ATTTTTGACAATCCTGGTTTTAAGAAATAGTATGGTAGATATTGAAAACAGATATTTAGGAGATGTACATAATTTAAAATAGTGTTAATAAAATAAATCATTTTGAAAATTATAATTGATTTAATTAAGAATTATTTCAATAATTAGATACAAATTATTGACCAGGTATTTTACGACCAGCATAGTTTAGAGAAGCTATTGTTTTTCTAATTAATCTGAGCAATTAACTGACGGAATAACGAATTAATTGGAATATTTTGCAAGAAAACACGACCTTGAACTCACTACGCCTATTTAATTTGTTCTAAACTATCAGATACTACAAACCATGTACTAGTTGTACAAATAGAAAACTGACATAAGGTTATGTTCATGAATTGTGATACAGTCAAAAAATGTATACACCTTACTTCTGTACATTTTAAAATATTATCATGACTATTGCAATAGCTATTGTAGAGTACTTGAGAGGCGATAAATTGGCATCTCTTCAACCATTCATCAGGTTTCCCTTATCAGCACCCTGATTTAGAGATGACTCCTTCCAGGACCTTAAACTGACATCAAGACAGTCATGGCAGAGATAGCTGCCTTATCTAGGTGTTTATTTTACTCGCGTGACTTCCAGATCTTGTTTCATCACCATAAAATTAAGTTTGAATAACTAAACGAGAAGAATTGATATTATCCAATATAATTTCCCAATTGCTACACTTTCTAGGTGTCTTTTTACTTGAATTTATCTGTATATCGATGAGTCATTCGGTATTTAAAGAATCTGGCCTCTGAATCCGGCAGTGTCAGATAAATTATTTAATCTGTATCAGTTACAAATCTATCACGTGCTTAAAAGATGGTATGGGCCACCCTACCTATTAAAATTTAACATTTAAAATGCAAATTACTAAAAAACAACTAAATTATTTATTTATTTAACCATTTTATAAGGCCCATTTAATTAGTTTAATTTTTTTATTAAGGTGTTAATAAAACCATTCTTCCAAGGATCGGAAAATAATTAACTCGAACAGTTTGTAGCAACTGGCGTTATCTGAAAGGTTCAGATAACAGCACTATGCGCGCGAAATGGAATTAAAGCATTAGATAATTAGACTGAAAGCATTGGTTATTATGACTGAAAGCGACAGACAATGTATTAAAAGTATTTGGATGTGGACTGAAAGTATTGGATGATTGGATGGTAAGTATTAGATATTTGGGCTGAAAGCCATTTGCAATTAACTGATAGTGTGGCCTATTATGACTTAAAGGAAAGAATAATTGATTGAAAGCATTAGGTATTTGGACTGAGGGATTTGCGACAGATTGAAAGTATTATGGTATGGACTGAAAGCAATGTACAATTGACTGAAAGAATTTGGATATGGACTAAAAGCAATAGAAAATGGGCTGAAAGCAATTTGGATATGGACTGAAAGGATTTGATGTAGACGGAAAACATTTGCGACGGATTGAAAACAGTTGATTGACAGATGTTGGCGATAGACTGATGGATGTGGATATATTTAATGTATTGGACGTTTGGACTGAATTATTTGAATATTTAGTAATACTTATTTATATTGAATATTTAGACTGAAAACATTTGACGATGGACTGAATACGTTAGGATATTCGACTGAAAGCATGTATCCTTGGGCTCAAATCATTTGGATTTGGACCGACAGCAATGGAAAATGGTTTGATACCATTGGATCTTCGGACAGAATGAATCGGATATTATGCCTGAAAGCAATTTGAAATGGACAGAAATTGTTGGATATTAGGACTGATAGCAATAGACTGCAGGCATTGGATTTAGGACTGAAAAAATGGACAATGAACTGAAAGCATTGAATTTTGGACTGAAACCAAGTTGTTGAATTAATTTTTTTTGTTAAATTGAAATAATTAATCCTTAGTAATAATAAAGAAGTTGATAAACGTATATAGAGTTAGAAATTATTTGATTATTAATGAAAGGAGAAAAAAATTAAAAACATTTTCTTCGTTTGAAAACAAGTTTCAGACTATTGTTTTTTGTGGAAGTACTCCGAACAACTATTGAGTGTTGAAACATGAAAAAGGATATTAATTAACGGATCAATAGGATTTACAATCAATCAATTACAGTATTATAAAAGATGTCTTATTATTATTAAAGGCTGATAGGATAAGAGCTTTTTTTCTCTTCTAGCAAACCTTTATTCTAAATTATCTCTCCTAGCGTTTCCTTATCCACTGGAATTATGGATCCCAACATAGCCCTTTGTGTACTCCCTCCGTAAGGAAATCATTCATTACTCGCCTACCTTGAGTCTTGAGCTTAATGAAGCTGATAAGACTAATGAATTGTTTCATTAGATTCATCTTCGAGGTCTCTCGACGTTCCATTATTTCCAGTTGGTATGCAGAATTGAAGTGGCTTTACCTAACTTTTTGATGGAGCAATAACTCCTAGTTGTCGATTTCATTCGTTGATTCCATTCCTTTTTCTAATGCCTAATCCCAGACCTTAGACCTGTATACGAGTTCTGAAAGAATATCTTTCTTTAAAAATCCTTATTGATGGAATGCTACTTTCTTAATTCAATTCCTTTCATTTTAATCTCATATCTCCAACACATTATTTATCAATCTACCATAGATATATTAAAATAATAGCACACATATATAATATATATATATATAGGTATAGATATTATGGCTGAAAGCAATTTGCAGTGGACAGAAATCGTTCGGACTGACAGCATTACTAGAATAATAGAAATGTACAATTCCAGTGATATTTTCCTGCAATATGAAATTTATAAATAATAATCAATAAACCTGAAACCTGTACCTCTACAACCCATGAAGGGTCTGGGGTTCAGTAAATGGTAGAGACTGTACTGTTTCATGGACAACGGTTCTGCAAGGAGGTGACTTGTCCTAGGTCACGCTCAACCGCCAGATTCCCCCCCTTATTTATTATAGTTTTTAGAGGCTGGGTGGGCCCCAGGAGGGTCCTAGATCCTATATGATCCATTTCCCGCTGCAAACAAACTAAATAAAAGTCATGGCCTGTAGCGGTATTCGTACCAGGATTTCTGGCATGGCAACTCAGTGCTCTACCACTGAGCCACTCCGCTCCTCTAATCAATAAACAATTTCAAATAAAAAAATAATGCATTGCTTTTGAATGTTATTAAATTTCAATATTAAAGATATACAAAAAAAGCAGTAGCATGTTGACTAGAATTTTAAGAAGTTATATACATACATATGCACTATCTAATTTTCTGCTATCTATAAAATTGCTGGTGTCTGGTTGTTAATTTGTTTATTTGACCCAGAACCTTAAATACGACCTTTGTATCGAAATTGTGGCTCGTTAGGTATTATTTATTATTTTTCTCACAGATTTCTCTGGTACCCAACCCACATCCCGGAATTCAAAAGTCAAGGAAATTGGAAAAGATTTAACTAATTTTTAAGTGTCCAACAAAACTCTATTTTTTGCCAATTTCAATTTTTCCAAATCGAGGGCAAGGTCAAAGTATAAACCTCTCTCATGTGCGATTTTTCCTAACGATTAAGCGATTTCTACTCAATTGCAAGTTCCTGGTATTTCCTATTGTTTCTGCTCTGTTGTTCATTAGGTTAGTATCACCTGGGACTACTACTTCTATGATTCTGGAAAATTTTTTGCTTTATGGAGCAATAAAAAGTCCGGACGGTTATGCTTTACTCTGTGGTCGGTGATTATTTGTTCATCCAAATAAGTTTTTATTAGATTATTTTCTAATAGTTTTTCCGACTTATAGCGATTATACGGCACCTCATCCTTGTCCAACATTCCCAATAATCTGCACATACTTTTTTGATATATGTTCGCTTATTATCACTATTATTGTTATTATCATTATCTCTATTATCATTAGTGTTATATTTATTATTATTGCATTCCCTATTGACAGTGTTTGAAATAAATGGCAATGCATGCAAACTAGAGGGTAGTAGTGATGATGCTATTCCACGAACAAACTTGGTCTCCTAAAAAAAATGATAGTTTCCCTAGGACGGTCCCCCAGGGAAGAGGAACATCCTCCCGGTGTTTTCCCTTCCTTGTCATATTTCTGTTCACCGCCATATGTTGGCAACTCCTGCCCCCTCCCTCGATATTTCACCGACCCTTACTAACTCACTCTTGCCGTATCCTAATTCAATGTTTCTGCCCTTCCGAGCTTCTAACAGATCCCTAGGGAAAGGGTTCACTTGTAGGATACCTCTTGAATATATCTGATATCTTTTCGCTCAATGCCGTTCGATTAATTGTCGGTTCAAGTATCTAATTATACTTCAAGAGATAATAAAGTTTTAAAGAGATAGAACTATATTAAACTAAAATATACAGATAGATATATAAAAAATGAGCCACTGTACCCCACAAATGGTGTTATTAAATAGTTGACTGTATAATTGTAGTAATGTTTTAATTTTGAAGAGAAAAGATTTGTCCTGACCGGGATTCGAACCCGGGTCGTCTGCATCTCTAGTGCAGTGCTCTAAACCACGGAGCTACCAGGAGCTATCATTATAACTCTATAACTAACGTAGTGACTATTCTCTCCAAATACTATAATCTAGCCATACAATCTCCTCTCAAGTCTCTAATCTATCCTAATCTCCATATCTTAGAGCTGGTATATATGTATGTATATATATATATATATATATATATATATATATATATATATATATATATATATGAAATTTTCTTCTAGTCATTGCCTTATGGTAAAGAGGGTTAAAAAAACGTGTTTGTTCTTGTCTTTAGAAGCTAAGAAAAAACAAGACCTACTTTGTAGAGCAGAAGAAGTCGAGGAGCGATGGATCATAAAGAAGAGAAGACAAGGATCGGCTACGTGATCCATCCTTGGTACGCTAGGCAGCTGTACGGTAAGGTACTCCTGAGGAGGACCTGATGACGGTCAGCAGAGGTTATTAAGGACGCAGATCCAAGGAGATAGCTCGGATTAACGATAAAGAGGGCCTCGTAAACCCTTCGTCCTAAAAAGGCTAAAGGTGAATTGGCGAGGGGGGGGGGAGGCGAATATTAGACGGATCTGAAGATAAGGCGATTTATGGCGGGGGAGTTCCGCGCAGGCGCCTCTAGAGGAAATTGCCTCGTCGCTCCTGAAGATTCTTTTATCCCGGCTCGTGTCCTGATCAAGTGTCCTTTATGCTTTATGTCCTCTCTCTCTCTCTCTCTCTCTCTCTCTCTCTCTCTCTCTCTCTCTCTCTCTCTCTCTCTCTCTCTCTATCTATCTATCTCTCTCTCTCTCTCTCTCTCTCTCTCTCTCTCTCTCTCTCTCTCTCTCTCTCTCTCTCTCTCTCCCCCTCTCTGACTCTCTCTTTCTCTCCACCTTATTAGCTCAGTTCTCGGCAATGAGGCAGTTTAGATTTACTTCCCGCTATCCTGACCTTAACTAGTCCCGATTGATTTTGGAACATGTTTCGTTTCGTTGTAGAACATTGCTTTTATTATATGTCTTTTGGAAACATAATTATCTAAATTTTTCTACACCTATAAACTCATAGCAGCGCTTCTAATAACACATTATTGATTAACTGATTACATTTTATTTTTAAATGAATTAACATTGGCAGATTACAGAAAGAATGAACACTTTTTTAAAAATCAAAATGCATTAATATTGATAATAACAGCAATGAAGTTATACGAAAAAATTAAAAAGATCTTGATTTAAAAAAATGTGTTGGTTGGTTAGTTACATATTTTAAGGAGCAATACATCTAGGTCATCAATGCCCGACCTATGGAAGTGCATGGATTTAAAATAAAATACAAAATAGAATAAGAATTCTAAGACAAATCATGGGGGAGGGGGGGTTTAGAAATCTATCAGAAAATGGAAAGAATCTTGGTGGAAGAAGGCGGAAGAGGAGCCTGACATTGCTGGGAATTCTGTAAAGAATGAGCAAGCAAATATTTGATTACTTTTAGAAAAAAGAAGTCCACGACAACATGGACTAAAGAAGTGAACAAGGATTTGGTTGAACATAACAGAGTCTCGCATTCTAGAAGGAAGTCAATTTAGAAGCAGAGTGAAGATTCTGGAAGAGTTTCAGGGAGAAGAAATACCAGATAAGGTTCGACAAAGCTGGCCAGTGGATCATAAGAAAAGTACCAGGATTCACATGAAGGAATATGGAAGACAGAGAAAACTAGCAGAAGAAAAATAAAGTTGTGACGTAATCCGAAGTGGCTTTCTTGGAACTCACCGGCCTTAAAACACCGTTATACTATTTTGTAGCATAATCTTGATTTTTAAAAAAATATATATTAATTGAGTCTTCAAAAACTTAGAATTTTGAATATTGGAATTCCATAATATTCGAAGTTAAATTTGGCTTCACAAAAATGTTGTTGTTTTTTTAGTTGGGAGACCGTTTTTCTAACACATTGCAACTAAATTGCATTTACATTTTTATTTTAAGGTGTTATTTATTATTTAAACAAATTTTAAATAAAAAATCGATTACCTTGTGAAACCTTTGATTTTATCCATATAAAGAACCATGTGTATATATTTGCTTGAGATAATATTTGAATACTATTTTTGCTAAATGTTACTTCGCTTGTTCGAGTTCAGTCATGTCATGGCTTAAGACGTCGCCTTTTGTTCAGGTCCCCAAATCATGTTTATTTGTCTCGTTCAGTGAAATTGTCGATGATTTTCGATATAACGAGAAAATAGTGAATGTAGAGACAAATATCAGAAAGATAGAAGGAGATACCAATCGAGCTACCTGGAAGTTCAAAATGGTAATCCTCTTAAAAAGTTTTCCAAGTAGTAGAACAGGAGATATAAACGAACCAGAAAAACTTTGGGAATCGACCGCCTCTCAACAGAAACCATTCAAGGAAAGAAGACTCAAGAAATACTGATATTAACTTTATGCTGACTACTTGCGTAACTGAGGAAATACTCACAAAGGTAAAGAGATATTATTTAACTTGAGAAATATAGAAAGAGCTTCACAGACTGTGCGGAATTATAACTGAAGACAATACATTTAATTCATACATTCTGGGTTTTTTTTTAACTACAAAATTTCTCAGTAAAGGTTAAAAGGCTTAATATATATTACTAGGGAGGGAAGTGCTCTTTTATGACAGGTATACTACAGAAATGTAATGTTTTAGAAACTATACAAGTTTTAAGAAAGGATTTTAAATTGAATAGGTTATCACCTGCTCCAAGAAGGTTTGTTAAATTTGAACATTTTAAATCAGGATCAAGTAATATGCTGCAGTTGTATCATAATAGGTTAACTCGCCAAAATAAAAAGACGCATTTTCCTCATAGATGTGATGATGTCCTCCTGGTGTTCATATAGTTAATCATTGTGACGAATCCTGTAAATGCCTCCTTCCTCTCTGATTGGTCTTAATATCCTCCTCAGGATCTTTCTCTCTTTTTACTCCATCTTTCTGAGTGGGCATTTCCTAGTCATTACAAGGCACTCGGAAGCACACAGAACAGATGGTTTGATGACTGTGCTTTAGTGTTTAAGTTTGAGGTTCTTGAAGATCCATTTTGATGAATAGATACTACGACAGGAGCGATAAGCCCTTTCCAACTTGGTACATCTGGTATGTCTTTTTGAGTATTATTGTTTATAACCATTTTCGTTTCTTGATTATTATAATAATTGTTTTCAGACTAATAAAATCTAATATTACTCCAGCCTACTTTTATTAACCTTTACACAAGTTTTTCGATTTTGTCTTTAGTTTGTTAATGCTAAGATTTTAAAATAAATGAATGCGTGGTTTAATTCAAATGTATGTGCTTCGATGTGATCGTAAATTTCCGCTCTCCTAACTAAACAGCCACATGTAAAAACTTACCCCGAACGTACACTTGCCCCAACTTACTCGACCACAACTGCTAATCTAAATATATTTCTTATAATTCTCTGAAGTACATGGAAGTTCTCTCACTAGAATTGGAAGAGATAGAAGTTTTAAGAGGTTCTTAGAAGCGATGCTGGAGGGAATCGGATCCAATATTAACAATCATCTTTCTTTTCTCCTTTTTAGGGGGGGGGGGAATAAACCAAAGCATTTTCTATCTATTTTTATATTTCTTTAAATCAACTTATTTATGTAATGTATATTCCTTGTATTTTTCACATAGTAACATGCTTTATGGTTTTAATGGTCGATGTTTAGATAAAGTCACAGATTAATCAATCGATTAGTGCGTATCTAATCGATAATTCACCCGATGATTCAAAAATAGTAAGTTTAAAATAAAATTTCACGGAAATTTATTTAAATGCTTTCACTAATTCATTATGTTAAAACAAACTTCTCAAATTTGGCATATCAAGCTTTAGATTCAAATAACTGTCTTACCGATACTGGTTTCAATATTTTATGTCTAGAATTTTATTTCCTACTTTATAACGGGACAGGAAAAATCACCAAAAGCAAAGCCTTAAGTCTCTGGAATACTGGAAAAAAGTGACCAGTGAACTTTACTGCAATTCAGGCATCAGCAGGACATTCTCCCAAAGAAAAATCAGTTTAAAAAAACACAAAGTGCAGCATATCTCACTCAAAAGCCCAAATAGATTCCAGAGACACATTGCTGTCTTTGGATGATGCTTGACTTTGCGAAACATTGACTGGTTATGCATTTTAGTGATCTTAAAGGTTAGCTTTCTTGGATATTTTGTATTGCATTATAATTTATAATTGATGTCTATTTTTGGGATTTGTTCATTTTTATTGATTTATTTCCTACGAAATTAGTTGTTGGTTATTTATTTAATGTTACTTTATGCTGCTATTGAGATAGTGGTTTTAAACTAGTACTTGACATCGTATTTGGGGCATTTATAGGCAATTTACATCGTTTCCGGAGGACGGGATGATTGAGGATTACGTACTCCCTTAAAAAATCCTAGGGCCACCTGCAGGACTGTAAACCGCAATATCAGGCAAGAAATCAGTAATAAAATATTAAATTGAAGTTTTAGGGGTTATTATACATGAATAGATATATTCATGGTATAGAATATTTTATTTAAGTACTCTAATCAATGACATCATACAATAATTACAATACAGATAATTATCTTAATGGACAAGACCGTCATTAGATCACTCAATGACAATATTCCATACAAATGTCTTTTGCCAGGGAAGAGTGGCCTTATATTAAAAGGAAAATGAAGCCTTTCTTAGAAGGTTTTAAATAAGATATAATTAATTGATTCTACATTCCTAATGAAGGTCTGTTTTTCCTTTTTTTTTTTTTAGCAAATATTATTATTATTGTTGTAGTTGTGTGTCTTTTTATGTATTCACCTTTTTATTATATATTGTTTATATTTTTTATGTAAAAGTATACCTTGAACTATAAAAGGAAGCCCTGTTAGGTTTTGAATGCGGATACTGATTGGCCCCGAAGCGGCATTGTGAGCTGATCGGTCGGTTGCCGAACAACAACGGGACAACTCTGAAGAGGCTGACAGTTTTTCCCACCTTCATCCATTCATCCTGCCCTATTCTTCTATTTCTCTCTCTCCCGCTATCTGTTGAGCTAATTGTGGTATCCCTCTTCTTTTTGAAGGAAAAATGAAAAGTTTTGTCTATATTATTAAAAAAAACTTTGTCATTCAGCCTTTTATTACGTTTATAATAACTCATTATCCAAATAAAAAAAAATACTATACTTCACCGATAAGCCAAACTAAAAGGTTGGTGACTAAAAAACGGAAGATATTTAGGGCCTAAATTCATCAACAACATATCCACACACATGCCCCTTTACAAAGCAACAGAAAGAATCTCCTATACAATGAGGAAAAAAAGCTTTTCGTGTGTATGTAATTCGAACGAATGCTAGACTAACGAAAAGAATATTTGAATTTCTTAGAAATAAAAAAAACTAACTACAACTAATCAAGATAAAATTACTAAACAGAACTGGTTTATGTGGATTAGGGATGGAGCTTCCAAGAGTTATAACCCGAGATCAATTTTCCCCTATTTATAGAGGCTGGGTGAACCCCAAGAGAGTCCCAGGTCAAGAGGCATCCGTCCCAGACAATTAACAGGCTCAATAAAATCCGCCACAGCCCGATTTTAACTCGGGGTCTTCGGGACGGCAACTCACGCCCTACCACTGAGCCACTCCGCCCTCTTCTATAAGATATTGTATATAGGTCAGAAGTATTTTTTAAAAGAGAATTCTTTAAAAGAATTTATCTGACCTCCACCCCGACCATTTTCTTTTATCCTAATTATGTTTAATATCTGAAAGTTTAGCTCCACTGAACCATCGAATTCTCCTCGTATTCAGTCCTTAAAATCCAAAATCCTTCGTCAAATCCTCAATTCTCCTTACTTTGTTACGAAAAACCCATTAATAATGACCTTAACGCCCCGTTTGTTACTTATATCAATCCTTTCATGACGAACTTTATTCCAACTCAAAATTACTTGTTTCAGACCTAGCCTGAACCTCTTCAATTCCTGATAATCCTCCGAAGTTTCTGGAAAAAAGACTCGCTTTAATCCTTTATTCTATTTACTTGAAGTATTATTTTTATACAGTTGCAAATTTTAATAAATACATTTTAAAAATAGTTTTATAAATGTTTAAATATATGATATTTGGTTCATAGTAATTCAGGAAGATAGGACTTTTATCATTTAAATTTAAAGTCTCGGAGATTGAGGACGGAGTCCCCGAATCCCCACTCCTTCCACAAAGGAGCCCTCTGTGCCAGGACGCTATCCTGGACTTCGTTGATGTTAATCTGCGTCAAGTTACTCTGCAAGGGAGGATTACGGCAACTTGTACAGGATTCAGTAGTCCGCCCAACTTTGTTCACCAATTTAATCATGTCTTCAGGCTAGCAATTGTGTGTGCAAGGGTGTTATCAGATTGCCTTCTGGTTCCACCTTCATCTCCTACACTATACCTAATCTGCCACAGAACTCGAATGAGAGATTACAAGAATTCAGACAGCATAGGAGGGTATTATCTTTTCATTAAGGTATCTGGACTTCCTTATTGATCAGAAAAGCTGCCGTTGGTTAATATAAACCCAATGTCAGAAATGAGACGAAACCTGAAAGATACGTCTTTAGTCCCGAAATATCCTAAGAATTCTTATCTCTTCGATCGGAGAATGTTAAAAAAAAAATATAATAGGCAGGCAAAGGAAGAAGTGAAAACTCAAAACTTTGGAATAAGTTTCTTATTTATATGAATTTCTAAACCAATAGTAGTCTAAACCAATTTGTAAGTTTAAATTATTAACATTAGTCTGGTTTTCACATATACTGGCACTCCGAACAAATTTTTTTCCTGTGCCACTACAACCCGTGAAGGGTCTGGGGTTCAGTACATGGTAGAGACTTTGATGTTTCTTTGACAAAGGTTGTGCAGGAAGATGACTTGTCCTAGATCACGCTCAACCGCCAGATATTCCTCCCTTATTTTCGGTACTCACTTTTTTATAAGCAGGGTGAGCCCCAGGAGGGTCCTAGATCCTATTGGGTCAGATTAAATAAAAGTCTGCTAGCGAATGGGATTTGAACCCAGGAACATCGGCTTCACACACTCCGAACAATATTTATATACATTTTCAAGTAGTTTATTTATTAATGAAAAATATTTGCACAAACTCAAAACAAAATATCTAATTTAATAAAACGAAATAAATATATAATTAAATCAAAATAATAATTAATATAAGTTCATACTTTGTATTGTATTTACATAGATGTTAATGAACTTTATTTTTATTTTATGCCTTATTATCATCATAAAGTACAACAATACTTTTCCTAATTTATGTTAATTCGGTTTTTGTTAATGTTATAGAGAAAATTTTAATTATTTTAAATATATGAAATAAACTGTAATTTATCAGATTATTTCAGTAATTAATCCCTGCCAGTCTACATCAATTAGGATATGGTCTTATTGGTATTAAATACCATTTAACTGCACATTGATAAGCCGAATTAGTTCGATAAATGTATAAAAATTAGTAAAATAAACTTTCGTGATTGGAATGTAGTCTTGTAAGAGTTACAGGCAATGAAGACAAAACATTGACGTTGAATGTGTTCTACATGCAATCTATTAAACTATGCGACATTTTATGATTTAATACACTTTTTTAAATTTAACATTAGTGTGAAGGTGATGGAAACTAATACAAAAAAATGTAAGGGTTCTGGCAAATATAATTTTTGACTTTGGTTGTAAAGAATCTCATATTCAATATATAAAAAAAAATGGAAATTATCTATTTTATCCATTCAAAAAGCAGATAGACGATATCCTTGATTTTGGAAATTTGTAAATAATTATTAAATATAATTTGGTTGAATAAAATCTAAATTGAGTATAGAATCTATATATGTTGGATAATTGTTTATATTCAATTTGTACGCAGTGTCAGAGGCTGTGTGGAATAAAACTAAAAAATGAACTGAATTGATCATTTGTACTTTTAATCGTTTCATTAAACAAGACATTTTACAATGACGAACCTAATTCGCGCCTACCACAATTCGCCAAACGCAGCTAAAGAAGTTTTCACTTGAAAAATAAAATAAATAAATTATATGCTTCTGAACAAATACAATTGCGTATAATAATTGTTACAGCTGAAAGTTGTATCCATTCCCTGTAAAATCTATTGTATTTTTCCCTGGCAGGAAAGATGGAAAATGGAAGAATGCCATAAAACAGAAGACAATGTAAGGAAAAGAACGGTAGGGCATAACATGGGTTGTTTAGTCTTTCCTTCTCCTCGTGTCCTTCTTTCTACTTTATCTCGAGGAACAGGACCACACTCTTCTTCACTTTATTGGTCTTCGCTTGGTTTTGCTTCGACAGCTGGTTCTTGTAGTGGAAGCCAGTGCATTTCCTAATGCTTATGGCCTACCTGTTCTTTTATCTTGTTTAGGATAAATTGCCACATTGTCCATTAATCAGATTGTCATAAACACATATATTTATATACCTAATACAGATCAGAAGTTGGTTGTACTGATTAGTTTGTTTATCTTGGTATATATACTCCTATACAATTTTATCTCAAGTCTTTTTTGTTACGACAGGCTGCTGTTATTTTCTTCTGGACCGTCATTAAAATATTTTTCGGTGCTGTAATATATTTTATTTTACAGGAAACAGTTCATCGCAACCCATGATTCTAATAAGCAATTATAGTGTTTACATTTAATTTTTCATCATCGAGTTCATTTCAAATATTTTTATTTGAATCATATAAGGATTCATCAAAAGAGTTTTAATATAAAAAGAAAAGAAAATTGGTAGAGTTAATTTTTTGGGAATATTTGGTTCAGGAAGCGCTACTTATAAATGTTACTTAATTCTCGGCTCAAAATAAATTATTTCAATCTTTTCTCGTCAAAACTAAAATATTTAAAAATAATTACCATTAAAATAAGAATTAATAAAAATTATTTAAAGTTTCCAAGAAAATTCCACTCACCTTAATACAAATAAAATTAATCGGAATTTGTGTTTATGAATTTTTCGCTCTTAATTACATCGGACGTCCTTAAAAAATTTTTTTTTTTTTTTTAAATGATTTTATTGAATTGTACAACTGTAATATTATACATCTAGTACAAAGGCTGTATGAATAGACAAATGCATGAAAGGACGTGTAGAGGCACTACCCATTGGCAGCACTCTAATTACATTTCTATTATAGAAGGTCTCGAGGCCATCTTCTCTTCAGACGCCTAGGAGGATTGTCCGGGATGGAATTGGAACCAAGGATGGAAACTAGTGGGTTTGGATGGGCCTGGAGTTTATTATGGAATGATAGGTATCTGGAATGGGCTAAATCGGTAACATATGGAACGTTCAGGTCATTATGGATGGTTTTATTTGTGACAAAATAAGGAGCGTTTAGGATTTTGCGAAGGATTTTGGATTGCAAGGATTGAATACGAGAGGAATTTGATGGTTTGGTGGAGCCCCATAGTTCAATTCCGTAAGTCCATATAGGTCTTATAACAGTAATATAAATAAGTCTTTTGTAATTGATTTGAAGCTTTGAGCGTTTGTCTAGTATGTGTTGAAGTAGTCGGAAGCGTCGAGCTGTTTCTTGTCTTTTCAGTCTTGTGTGAGGGTCCTTAAAAAAAAAAATAATACTGATTTTTAAATTAATTTAGTTATTACAGAAAGGTATATTATGGATCTTTATTACAATCTTAATTTTCAGGTCGATAAATATTTCTCCTTTTGACTGATATTAAATTATTTCCTAATTTACGTTTATTCGGATTTTTATTAATGTTATTATAGAGAAAATTTTAATTATTTTAAATATATGAAACAAACTGTATTTTATCAGATTATTTCAGTAATTAATCCCTGCCAGTCAACATCAATTAGGATATGGTCCTATTGGTATTAAATACCATTTAACTGCACATTGATAAGTCGAATTATATCGATACATTTATAAAAATTAGTAAAATCAATAGAACTTTCGTAATTGGACTGTAGTCTTGTAAGAGTTAGAACATTGACGTTGAGTGTGATCAACATGCAATCTGAAAGATTTTATGATTTAATACACTTTTTTAAATTTAACATTAGGTGTAAAGGCGATGCAAGCTAATAAAAAAAAATTAAGAGTTCTAAGGCAACAAGTTTGACTACGGTTGTAAATTAAAGATTCTCTTATTCAATATTAAAAAAAATTGGGAATTATCTGTTTTATACATTCAAAAAGTAGATCAACGATAGACTTGATTTTGGAAATTCGTAAATAATTATTAAATATAATTTGGTAGAATAAAGTCTACATTGAGTATAGAATCTATATATGTTGAATAATTGTTTATATTCAATCTATTCAATTTTTACGAAGTGTCTGGGGCTGTGTGGAATAAAACTAAAAAATTAACTGAATTGATCATTGGTACTTTTAATCGTTTCATTAAACAAGACATTTTACAATGACAAATAAAATATTTTAGGAAAAACGAAGATTTCAACTAATTATTGATATTTAAAGTCATTATTAGTGTGGATTTCAGAACTATTAAACGACTATTTAATTGAATATTTTTATTCTTTTATAAGATAATTAAAACAGATTGTATAACGCTGAGGTCGCTAGGCATTGCCACTCTCGTGTGTCACGAACCCAATTCACCCCTACCAAAATTCGCCAAATGCAGCTAAAGAAGTTTTCACTTGAAAAATAAAATAAATAAATTATATGCTTCAGAACAAATACAATTGCGTGTAATAATTGTTACAGCTGAAAGTTGTATCCATTCCCTGTAAAGCCTATTGTATTTTTCCCTGGCAGGAAAGATGGAAAATGGAAGAATATATAATTTGTATGAATAAAATCTACATTGAGTATAGAATCTACATATGTTGAATAATTGTTTATATTCAATCTATTCAATTTTTACGCTGTGTCAGGGGCTGTATGGAATATAACTCAAAGATCTGAATCCTGCAACAACCAATCAATTACCATAGTATTTACTTAAAATATTTCAAATTTAATTAGAAATATCCAGAAAAAAGATCGTGGATTCGAATTTAGAACAATTTTTTCAGTTTTAATAAATTAAAATAATTTAAATCCTGTCTTTGTGATCTTGATGAAGAGGGCTTGAGCTGACTGCCACGACTGCAATCAACAGTCCCTAGAGACAAGCCCATCTAATGCATACAAATGCAGCCCGGATATAAACTAGTTTTTAATTTCTTTCTAGAATATATAACTATCTAACTAGGTAGAGCTATTCCCCTGTGAGCACCAATTTCTATCGGTTTCGTAAATATGAATATTCTAAATTAAGAATAACTAAAATAGAATTTTACTGTAATTTGGACAAAAAGCTTTATTTAATATCAAGTTTAAGTGCTTATTTGAGTTGCAAACAGAAGGAGGAGTGGATCTAGCCAAAAAAATAAAAGAAAATAAGAAGCCAAAGTTCGAAATTTTCTTTAGAAACAGAAATAGAGTTTATCTATGCAAGAAAATTTTGGGAAACAGATCCGGGAATAACTCGAAGAGAAGATCTTTGGAAAAGTTGGGAAAATTGCAATTGTAATCAATATCTATACAAGGTTAAAGGCTTCAGTATTTGGAGTGGGGTTTTAGTCGAATTTTTAGCTTATTAATAATTCATTTAATATCTTGTGATGTAATATATAACCAATCATTAAGTCAATCATGCAGATATTTTGAAGAGTCATAAACTCTAAAATCCTCTGTCCATTTTTTGATGAGATCTATACAACATAAGATAATATAAAAAGTAACTTGTACCTCTACAACCCAAGAACGGTCTTGGACTCAGTACATGCCGCTCCGTGATCCGTGACTATTAACAGATATGTAAGATGAATGCTTAAATCACAGAGATAATGCTACACAAATATTTCGCGAATGCTATGGATCACAGATTATGACAATTTATGATTCTGAAGGAGCTGTAAACTCTAGAACCCTCTCCCCGAAGAACTTGTGGATTCAAATAATAATTCATTAAATAGGAAAATAAAAATTCATTAAAATAAATTACACACCCACCTCTTAAAATCTACAAAGTTCGGAAGAAGAGAATCCTTCCAATACACCTTCGTAGAAGAACAAAATATCAAAGTTCAAACCCAAGGGTCTAGAAAAAGAAAAAAAAATCCAAATACTTAAAGGAGGCTTTCATCTTCACTAACGGTAAGATTTCCGGCAGTTCTCTTAATCCACCATCCCTCCAAAGAACTTGTGGATTAAAATAATAGAAATGAAAACTTCGTTTAAATAAATAAACTCAAAATAAGAATAATGACGCACAAATGAGGCATTCATCTTCAAATAATGAGCAATGCCCTTTATATAATGCTCTGTTCACCAAGTGTAGCTTCTTCAATTAGATGCTAAGATTTCAATAACGCTAAAAATCGGTAAAAATAATTTCAATTATAATTGATCAATAAAATCTATCTATATTAACGGGCACTCAATCGTACTGGTACAATTCGCAGACTGTCCGCTTCGATTTGTCTTCGACGCCCCGAGGAGGCCTCATGTGTCCCGCCGTTACGCTGAGGTAAAGTGGTTTTTCCCTTCCATCCGTAGACTTTACTTCCTTGGTTCTTTCTTATATCAAACTATCAACTCACAACATCCATCTTGTATCTATAGACAATAGACTCATACAATTCAAATCCTCTATCCAATCCCAGGGCACAAAATCTCTCCCTTCTGTTCTTTATATCCGTTCCCATAGAACCAAAACTTTTGAGCGCTCCTTTCTAGCCCGTTCTATCTCTATTTGGAACTCACTCCCTCTCCATATCCGTCATGCGACTTCTTTAACCTCATTTAAATCCAAACTTTTCCTACACCTTCTAAATTCCCAATCAGATGCTTTATAATCAATAAATAATTTATAGATATATTCAGCTTGATCGATTGATGAACTACTGTAAATATTCCTCACTCATAATGATATCATTTTTTTTTATTAGATGCTATTATTTATTCACTTATTTTTCCATAAGCCTATTTCTTTTTATTGTAAATTTGTCTGTTTTTTATTTTAATTTTGTATCACATTTTCCGATTCTCTACTAAAACATACCTGTTTACTTTCAGGATATTATGTAATTATTGTTTTATTTTGATGTGGGTCTTTGGCCAGATATATATTTATTTAATTTTGTTCATCTCTGTTATTCTAAAGGGACCTGGTCCCAGAATAAAATTATTTTTCTATTCTATTCTATTCTACAAACATTACTGGCAGATACATTATCGCAGAATCCGACAAAAATACTTGAATGATGAAGGGATCTACTACAGAAAGATTTAACACTGTAAGAGTGCCTTCAATGGGGTTTCTCCATCCTTACTGAATCCCTTAGGGGACGTTTTCAAGGGCAATTCAAGAGGCGTACAGATACTATAAGTACCAAATAACATATGTATAATATTCCTCTAACAAATATTTATTGTGATTATTATATCTGTATCTTACATTATTAATTGACAGTTACAACTGTTGCACCTGTAATCTATTGCATGGTTTTAGGAAGGATCATGCTGTTATAAACAAGATCCGTGACTATTGACAGATAACTAAGCTAAAACATTCCATTATTGAAATAGTGTAATACAAATACTGCACGATTGCTATGGAGCACAGATGCCTTCGTTTACGATCCTGGTGGAGCTATAAACAATACAATTTCTCCAAAGTGGCCGGAGAATATCGGAAGCAGTTACGATCAAAGTAGAGTTTGGTTGGACCGAACGGGCTGAGAGAACTGTAGCAGATGGTGACTATCTTCATGGTCCAAGTAACTAAGAGGGGTTAGTTACCCCCCCCCCCTCTCCTCTAGAACTAAACTGCTAATAACTATTCCATACTTCATTGTATGCTTGATTTACAATTTTCCACTTTGTAGCTGCCCTTGTGCCACTTTACTGCAGTGCAGCTTTCTCTCCTTCCTTCGACTACAAACTGAATAGATATATTTGTTTCCTTGTTATATACTGCCTGTATTTGGCGAGTATGTCTGGGCTATTGATGTGAGTTATGATGCACTTTGTCTTTTTTATGCGATTTTTCTTGTGATGCATGCACTGACGCCTGAATTAAGACTTAAGACTTTGCTTTTTGGGATTGTTTGTAATTTTGCTAATTTTTACAGTAAATAGCTTATTACTAAATAGGTCATTATTCAACAGGTGCATCTAACAGCCCTTTTTTCAACCACTTTCCAGGTTTCTACAGTCGAACCTCGATATAGCGAATCCCTTGATAAATCGAAGTTTTTCTATTCCTCTTGAATCTGCCTATCTTTCCTATGTTATTTGTACCTCTACATATCGAAGGATTGGTTTAGAAGACCTTGATATATCGAATTTCCCAAGATTCTTTAACTTACACCACACCTCTACAAAACAAAGTTTTTGTAGGAAGACCTCTACATATCGAAGCCAATTCGTTAAGTATCAAGCATTTAGCCTGAACACAGCTCGTTCTGAGAAGCATTGTCATTCGCAGAACGGCCTTTTTTATCAAGTAAGCCTGTAACTCCTCCACTCACATTTGCTTCCAGTTTCTGCTAACACTTGTGTAATAGGTTTCGTCTTCTGTCGTACTATGTAAAGTTTCAGTTTGATTTTCAAAACATGGCAAAGCGTAAAACCCTTTCCTATGAATAAACACTGAAAGTCATTGAAGCCAATTACCGATTTTTTTCAAAGCTCAGCTTAATTTTTTTTTCACATATTCAATATGTATCTGTTTTTTAAGTCTATTGTTATATTGTTAAATAATGACGAAGTATGATTTATATTCTAATTACGTATTTTTTTTCTAACTGCTTTTAGTTATATTTGTCATAAAAATTCTTCATTTCAATATTCAAAAATAGCAATCTTAAGCAATGTAATTGGCGAAAATTGTATTGTTGTATATATATCTAAAATATATTAATAAAAAATAGGAACATTTTTTGTATATTACATTGAGTATATATAATATAATATATATATATATATATATATATATATATATATATATATATATATATATATATATTTTATTATGAACCTCTACCTCTATATATCGAAGTCAGTCAGAAATAACCTCAATAAATCGAACCTCGCTATATCAAAATCCTCGATAATTCGAAGTTTTCTCGTGCCCCCTGAGTTTCGATATACCGAGGTTCGACTGTATCTCTTAAATTTATTTTATTTTATATTCAATTTGTTTAGGAATGTTCTATCTCTTCTTCGACACTCTGGTTTTCCACTACTTCTATTTCCACCTTCTTTGCTCTTATTAATTCTCTTTAATATCCTCCTGATCTTTTATCTTACTCTTCGATCATGCTCATTAGGGAAGTACGAAATAGGTACTAAACTGAACTTCGAATTCTAGAATAATATCAGGGTACCTCTACTAAAACGTTAAGTACAATTACTACGTGTTCGTACAATTAAATGAACAATTGTATTATTTATAAAATGGGGGCTGCCCCCCCCCCCTAATAACTTACTGTATTTAAAAATTCATCTGTATTATTGAAAAAATACGTAGAAATATATTAGTAATTTTATCTAAACATTGACAACCCTCCACCCCTGAGCAAGGGGTTGGCATTGGTTACGCAAAGTTGGGAGTATCAAATCAGAACCCATCATCGTATTATCCTAGAGGGTTCCCTACTTCAAACCCCAATAATCCATAATTAGCAATAGACTGCAGGAAAATGAATTACTTATGTACATAAACATCATATTATTGTAGTGATCGATTTTGAAGTAAAAATATAAACCTATAGTTTTTTATAATAAAACAAAAAAAAAATAAACTGCTGTACAGATTATGCTTAAACATCACACTAAAGCCACAATTAGGTTTTCCCCTAATTGTAAGGTCCCACTGAGTTTGTAATTTAACATTCTGATTACGGAATAAAAAGTAGGTAAACAGCAGGTCTCATTTCCCGAACATTTCAATTAGAAGACAGTGCTCTATCACTGTTTAACCCACAACCATCGCTTTAAAACGAAACCAAATATAAAACCAATACATGAACTAATTTAAGATTTCAATAAATCGTTTACCATCCCATATTTACAAAAAAAAATATTTATGCATATATATATATTTAGGTATTTTTTAAGTTAGGGAGAAAGAAGATGAGTGGGACAACGCTGAATTGCGCGAAGGTCCTGGATTCAAATCCGGCTTATTTAATCTGTTAAAGTCCGCGGGGATGGTTTGGTATCTGGGAGCCTAATGGGGAACATCCAGCCTCTATAAAGTCGCCACCCAAAATAGGGGCTTAAGCGTGATCTTGGACAAATAACCTCCCTGCACAACCGTTGCCCAAGAAACAGTACAGTCTCTACCACTTACTGAACCTAAGACCCTTCATGAGTTTTTTTTTATTGAATTATCTTTTATTGAATTTTTGTTGAGACATTCTCTTTTGTACTCTATATAATCTCGGGAGAGGAAGAGCCGACAAAGCAGCAACAGATAATGACCGGTCTTATTAACGGGGCTTATCTTATTAATTAAGACTTATGTTGTAAAGTTTTGTTGCTTTTTAATCTTTACAAAAATAGCCATTAGGAGGAAAGCTTTAGCAATTAATCTCGTTAACTAGCCCGTTTCTCGAGACGAAATCCGGCGATAAAACCTCGGATGATAGATTAATTACCGAGTAGAGAATGCTAAGACGCTAGGGCGGCGAATCCCCGACGATCGCGCGTGCTTTCTTTCTTATCGCACCTTAATTAAGTCCTTTTAGGACTTACTTCTTTCCCACTTAGGCAGTTATTTACTCCATCGCCTTGGGATTTCCATTGCCGAGAAAAGGTACCAAAGTTGCGACTTATCTCCGAGCCCAAGCCTTGAATAAGTAAAATGCACTTCTTTAATTGGCAGTCTTTAGTGACCTACGTGACCCGGGTGGAATATTCCCAAGCTGGAAATGTATTGTCCTCCGGGGGTTGTTAGTTGTGACTTGCTAACTATCGCAATTAACTGTTATTCGATGGAGGATGGGGAAATGAGCAACGTTAGCCACGGGTTCAAATCCACATTGATTGTTTAAGAATCACGAATTTATTGAAGAGATAAGTCTATCCCTATTATCCACACTGGTTAAAGGAAGAAACTTAAAAGGTTAAATAATGGTATTGTCCTCTTGAAAGGGCGCCGCAGCAAAGATTGCGTAACCTTACATTCCGACATTAGCGCCTCTGTTTAAGAGTTTTAACGTAAGAATATATATCATGAAGATATAACATACTTATATTTAAATGATAATAATATATCAATTATAATATAACATTTAAATATTATTTACAGAACAATTAATGGCTTTAATATCTAAACAAAAAAAAAACTGCACCTCTACATCCTATAAAGCATCTTGGATTCTGTACGAGGTATAGACTTTACTGTTTCTTGGACAACGGTTGTGCATGGAGGTGATTTGTCCGAGATCACGCTCAACCGCAAGGATTTTCCCCCATTAAGGGTACCCAATTTATAGATACCTCTATTTATGGATCCATCCCCGACCGACAACAGGTTAAATAAATTATCTGCCATAACCTGACTTGCTAATGGGACATTCGCCACGGCAATTTCTAAATATAAGTATTAACGAAATATAAGTTCGATCTAAATAGTCTTATCGATTATTCTTTCATTCTAGTTTCACCACTTGGCACATACTTCTGCAACTCTCCGATTTCCCAAGTCATTATTTTAAATCATACATTCTGGTTTTGGTCATCTTCACGTGACTTCTTATCAAGCAATATCCCCTGATTTATATCGTACATTAGTAGTAGTGATGCTACGTAGTAATGTATTTTGATTTTTGAAAATAAGGAAAACTGATTTTTGAAAAAAACAGGAACCAAAAGTTGACAGAGACAGGAAGCAAATAACGTAGGAAGGGGCGATATGCCTAAAGAAAAGAGGATTGCTTGAAGAGACACCAAAGGAACATCCACAGCTCATGTTCTTTTGGTGTCTCTTCAACCAATCCTCTTTTCACTCCTTTGGAGAGTGAGCAGACATGGAAGATCTGGGATGCCCCCTACCTTAACTGTACCCCATTTAAATCCAGATAAGATTTTATTTAAATTTAATGTATTTTATCGTAAGACTATCAATCTGAATCATTCAAAGACATGCTTGAATGTATATATTAATTATATTCGAAATAAGTAATTATATTGTTACGGGCTACTGGGTGTAAAATGGACTAAACTATTACTTAATTCAAGAATCTAATATTTATTAACAAATTAAAAAGAATACAATGAGATTATTTAAAACAGTTAAATTATTAAACTAATATCAATTTACAATAATAATATTCTACTAAATGTTATCTAATTTCTAAGATAACATACAAATAATATAAGATATTGTTTATACTAAGTAACTAAACTATTTATATAAATTTGTACAAATACAATAATATTACGCTATAGTTTACAATTACAAATTAACACTTACAGTTCGCTAACTAAAGTCCACCGACCGTAAGACTCTTCAAATATGACAAACTGACCCACAGTTTATTACACTTATTACACGGCCACTAATTGTCACTGTTGCTCACTAAGCACTTATTACAGACTGATACTAATACTAACTAACTCACACACACTGCCACTAGTTAACGACTGCTACTCACTGGCTTATTACAGACTCGTCTTATTACTACTGCCGCGGCCGAAAACGCTGTCCTTTTTATATAGGCAAGGTAGGTCGTGGTGGGGCATTACTCGGAACACGGACGAGGACCACCTAGACCGATCTAGAAGGCTCTACGCCATTCTATAATCCCTTCCGCTTAATCCCATTGTTTGCCTAATCCGCTCTAGGCAGATCAGAAGCCGGTCCTACTTCCCGCTCTGACCGTAACACTGCTCCCTCCTTAAAAGTGCTCTGCCCCAGAGCATAGTCCGGAGAAATCGGGCGGTCATGAGCTTCCCTCGATGGAGGCGCATTTCCTTTCCAGGGGTTGAACGTGCACACCAATATGGCGACTCCAGAGTTGGCGAATATCTGTTCAAGCATGTTCCTGACAACCTTCCACTTCAGGCCGTCATATCCACAGCCCAACTTAGGGATCGCGAGCTTGGTGACACGCAGTCTCAGAAGCTTACTCCGCAGGTCGTCGAGGCTTCGCCGCAGTGCGTCATATGTGGGCTTCTGATCAGTAGCACACTTGGTGACTAAGTAGAACAGGTGTCGTCCTTCGTGCGTATGGTGGAGTGCTTTCCCGACGCTTGGTCCTTGGCGTTCCAGTTCCTCAGTTCCAGCAAACTTCTTCCTGAAGACCGTTGCAATCCCTCGGGAAGTCCTCAGATCTTCGGCGACACAATGGGCCAGAGAATAGTCCGCGGGTAACGAGAAGATATCTCTGTATACTGTCTGAGTTACTCCACGGGAACCTTGTACCTTAGGTTGTGCAACTGATACCTTACTGGTCTCCACGTTGTTGAGGTACCTGACTTGCTGGTCTTTTGTCGGGCCATGGTCTCCTTTGTATGGGGCCAGTCTATTAAAATGGACTACCCTGGGTTTTCCTTTTGGCTGCTTTCTGATCCTATAGATGACGTCGTTTATCCTATTGATGATCTCAAACGGGCCATCCCAGGAGTTCTGAAGTTTAGGTGAGTAGCCTCGCCTTCTTCGAGGATCGTGTAGCCAGACCAAATCTCCAGGTTGGAATCCACCTTTCTCTGCCCTGATGTCGTAACGCTCCTTCATTCTGTCACTGGCTCCCTGGATGTTTACACGAACCTTCTCGTGGATGTTATCCATCCGCTTCCGTAGATTCGTGACGTACTCCTCTCCGGCAACTTCCTCATTAGGCTTGAACCCGAATTTCAGATCACAAGGCAAACGAAGTTCTCGGCCAAACACCACATTTGCGGGGGTCTGCCCCGTTGCTTCATGGACTGAACTGCGGTAGGCTAACAGGAACAAGTGAAGATACTGGTCCCAGTCCCGCTGATGCTCGGAGACCACTTTAGACAAATATCGACCCATTGTCCTGTTCATGCGCTCCACCATGCCATCCGATTGAGGGTGAAGAGGCGTCGTCCTGGTCTTCCGTATCCCCAGTGCTTCGCACATTCTGGAGAAGACTGCAGACTCAAAGTTTCTTCCCTGGTCAGCGTGAAGTTCCATGGGTACTCCAAACCGGCTGACGAGCTGCTTCACAAGTACGTCTGCAACCGTGACTGCCTCTTGATTCGGAAGGGCATACGCTTCCACCCACTTAGAAAAATAGTCCATGGCCACGAGAATATATCGGTTGCCTTCGTCCGTCACAGGGAAAGGGCCAGCGATGTCAATCGCTATCCTCTCGAACGGCGCTCCCACGTTGTACTTCTTCATAGGGGCCTTCTTTCTTCTTGTTGGTCCGTTAGAAGCCGCACAAGTCGCACAACGCCTGCACCAGTCCAACACATCGTCCTTAAGGTTTGCCCAGTAAAAGCGTTCACGAACTTTTTCCAATGTACGGTGAACTCCAAGATGGCCGCCAGTTACACCGTCATGTAGTTCCCTAAGCACTTCGGGCACTTTATTCCTTGGAACGATGAGCTGTAGCCTACGCTGATCTCCTTCCGAGTTCTCCAATGCCCGTTTCAGCAGCCCATTGTCCACTAGAATGGAGTCCCATTGGGCCCAGTACGTTTTTACATTCTTCGACATTGGAGCAACATCCTGCCAGGCCGGTCTTCCTCGCCCCGATATTTTCCATTCCTTTATTTATTTTAAGTCCGGGTCCTCGTCCTGTTCCTTTGACACCTCTGCGTCTTGCCAACTGTCGATGACAACTGTAGTCCTCAACACCGCTGCCTGCTTCTCTTCTTGTCGAGAACAATGCTTGCAGCCTTCATCACAAGGTCTTCTTGACAGCGCATCCGCATTTCTGTGACTTGTCCCAGAACGATGAGCAGATTCAAAGTCATACTCTTGAAGGCGCTCGATCCACCTCGCCACTTGTCCCTCTGGTGACTTAAATCTCAGCAGCCACATTAGAGCCGCGTGGTCCGTTCTCAGCAGGAACCTTCTTCCGTATGGGTATTTATGAAAATGCTCTATGGACTTTACTAC
The DNA here is from genome assembly GCA_964056705.1 of Troilus luridus. NCBI lineage: Eukaryota > Metazoa > Arthropoda > Insecta > Hemiptera > Pentatomidae > Troilus > Troilus luridus. The sequence goes on along the minus strand of OZ057416.1, from coordinate 20,970,736 downwards.
TGCCAGAAGCTCTTTCCTTGTGACACAGTAGTTTCGTTCCGGAGCTGAGAGTGCTTTGCTGAAATATCCAATCACCCTTTCTTCTCCGTCTTGGAGCTGAGAGAGGACACTTCCAATGGCGATGTTGCTGGCATCTGTGTCAAGTATGAACTTGCCCTCGGGACGTGGATAGCTCAGAATAGGAGCACTACTCAATTTGCTCTTCAGCTCCTCGAAGGATGCCTGGCACTCGTGATCCCAATGGAAAGACCTTTTCTCCTCGGTTAGCCTGGTAAGAGGTTTTGCGATGTTAGCGAATCCTTTCACGTACCTCCGGTAATAGGTGCAGAGCCCGAGGAAACTCCTCACCTGGTGCTTATCTCGAGGTTCTGGCCAGTCGGTGATCGCTGCTATCTTCTCTGGGTCAACAGCAACTCCGTTGTCTGACACAATATGCCCCAGGTAGTTGACTTGCCTTCGAAAGAGATTACACTTCTTCGGGTTCAACTTTAGGTTCGCTGCACGCAGTCGTTCGAAGACCTTCTCCAGATTCTTCAGATGGTGAGCGAAGGACTTTCCCAGCACAATGATGTCGTCTAGGTACACCAGGCATACCTCCCAAGAGAGACCTCTTAACACGTTTTCCATCAGCCTCTCGAATGTGGCAGGAGCATTGCAAAGCCCGAACGGCATTACTGTAAACTGCCAGAGCCCAGTGCCAATTGAAAACGCCGTCTTCTCTTTATCTTCCGGTGCCAATCCAACCTGCCAATATCCACTGCGGAGATCCAAGGTAGAGAAGAGTTTACACCCCTCCAGGGTGTCCAGCGTATCGTCAATCCTGGGAAGCGGATAACTGTCTTTCTTGGTGACGTTGTTTAGAAGGCGGTAGTCCACGCAGAACCTCGTTGTGCCGTCTTTCTTCTTCACCAATACGACAGGAGACATCCAGGGGCTACTCGAAGGCTCAATGACACCATCAGCCGCCATCTCCTTAATAATCTCCTCGGCGTCCTCCCGTTTAGCTAACGGCAGCCTCCGCGGGACCTGTCGGATAGGCTTCGCAACCCCAGTGTTAATCCTGTGCTGGACGATATCCGTTCTGCCCCGTGGTCCTGGTCCGATCTCGAAGACGTCATGCCATCGGATAATCATATTCTTCACTTCCTCGCTCTGTTCGGGCGAAAGGTCGCGACATGATTCGTCCACAAATCCTTTTAGTTCTTCTGGCAGTCCTCGGAGCTCGGTGGGACGACGTTGCAGCTGACGAACCACTGAGGTAGCGGTTGTACACTCCCCGACCGGTGTTCCTTTCTTCAGCGTTACCGGGAAGCTGTTCAGATTCATTAGCCTAATTGGAGTGGTACGTCCAACCTTGATGAGAGACCTAGCAACCAGTACGCCGCGTCCAATCTCTTGTTCTTCGTGCCTTCCGGGTTCAAGTAGTACACATTGACCCTCCGGTAAATGCCCTTCGACCATCCCATGCGTCAGGATTTGGCTCCGTGCTGGTAAAGTGGTGTCTTCTGGTAGCAGCACTCGTGCGCTGAAGTCCTTCTCCTGCCGAAGTATGACTTCCTCGTCTCCCAGCGTCATCACACCTCTCGACATGTCCAGCTTGATCCCGTATGCGATCATGAAGTCCATGCCCAATATGACATCTTCATCGATCTCTGCCACGAGAGCGCAGTGCTTCAGATGTTGACCCCCGATGATGAAGGTGGCAACTGTCTCCCCGTAGACCTTGGCTGGCTGTCCCGTGGCAGTCCGTAATGCCCAGGTGGTCGGCATGATCTTCTCAGCTGGAAGTGTCTTCGAGTTCAAGATTGTCATGCTCGCTCCGGTATCCACTAGAAGACTTCGCAGCTGCCCGTTCACCATCCCATCAACGTAGAAACTGTTCGTTCTGCTTCCTATTGACGCAACTCTGATGGCCTTCCTGGGGCCTTTGACGTAACGGGTTGGACACTTGCTTCTAGGGTGTCCAAGCTGGCCGCAGCCCCAACAGCGTACCTCCTTCTTATGGGTCCTGAGAGCATCCAACACTTTGGTCACTATGTCCTCGACGCTGGTTACCGTATTAGGCTCTGCTCCTGCTGCTCGAACTCGCGCATGGCCCCGTACAGACTGTCTGACAGCTTCAAACTCCATGGCCTGAGATAATGCGTCTCCCAACGTTTTCGGCCGGGCGAACTTCACCGCTTGTTGTGTCTCTGGGTCCCGCAGTCCATCCAGGAATTTGTCGACAGCCAAACTCTCGTAGACATAGTCGGTGACCGATGGGTAGGCGTTCCTCACCAGCCGGGCAATATCCGCTTCAAATTCCTGCAGTGTCTCGTTGTCCTTCTGGACCCTGTTTCTTAGCTGTGAGCGATATAGCTGGTCCATGTGGCGGTGGCCGAAACGCATTTCCAGTCTTCTAATCAGTTTCCCGTAGTTGGACCGCTCCGACATGGGCATTCCCTGCAGCACTCTCAAGGCGTCTCCACGCAAGGCCAGACACAACGCTGAAGCTTGGGTCTCCTGTGACCACCCGTGGATCGAAGCCGCTGTTTCGAAGAGAGTCATGTAGTCCTCCCACGGCGTCTTTCCGTCGAATACTGGAATGGTGTTGTGAGTTGGTGGCGCCCCATTATTGGCGGGTAGAATGCTATTACGATGGCTGCCCTCGGAGGAACGGTCGGTGTCGTTCGTCGGTGGGTTGCTCTTACGTCCCTCGAGAGCTTCCATTCTTAGCCTAATTTCGTTCACTTTTTCTCCTAGCCTAGATTCTACATCAGCTACTTTATTATCTACATCGGCTAACTTATTATCTACATTAGCTAACTTATTATCTACATTGGATAACTTATTATCTACATTTGCTAACTTATTCTCAACATTTTCCATCAACTTAGTCTCTAACGTGCCTAACTTAGACTCTAATGTATCCATTAAATCATTTTTTACAGTACCTAGCTCATTTTTAACAGTGCTTAACTCATCACCTAGCTCATTTTTAACAGTTCCTAAATCATTCTGTAAATTACCTAGCTTATTTTCTACATTGCCTAGTTCACTTTTAACACTGCATAATTCATTACCTAGCTTATTTTCTACATTGCCTAATTCATTTTTAAAAGTTGCAGACAACTTGCTTAAATCAGTTTCAAACAGAACGTCCTCTGGATTTTCCCCTAACTCTACAAAAAATTGACGCAAGCGATGTTGCAGTACACTTTTATTTCCGGAAGAATCCAGATCACGTTCTTCTAATTCCCGTTTTAAATCCGCAACTTTTAAATCCATCAATTTAAGACTTTGAGAAGCCATTTTTCAAACAGTAGCCCAATTATTACAAAATGCTAGACAAAATAACAATTACACAAGATCCCACTTCTGACACCAATTTGTTACGGGCTACTGGGTGTAAAATGGACTAAACTATTACTTAATTCAAGAATCTAATATTTATTAACAAATTAAAAAGAATACAATGAGATTATTTAAAACAGTTAAATTATTAAACTAATATCAATTTACAATAATAATATTCTACTAAATGTTATCTAATTTCTAAGATAACATACAAATAATATAAGATATTGTTTATACTAAGTAACTAAACTATTTATATAAATTTGTACAAATACAATAATATTACGCTATAGTTTACAATTACAAATTAACACTTACAGTTCGCTAACTAAAGTCCACCGACCGTAAGACTCTTCAAATATGACAAACTGACCCACAGTTTATTACACTTATTACACGGCCACTAATTGTCACTGTTGCTCACTAAGCACTTATTACAGACTGATACTAATACTAACTAACTCACACACACTGCCACTAGTTAACGACTGCTACTCACTGGCTTATTACAGACTCGTCTTATTACTACTGCCGCGGCCGAAAACGCTGTCCTTTTTATATAGGCAAGGTAGGTCGTGGTGGGGCATTACTCGGAACACGGACGAGGACCACCTAGACCGATCTAGAAGGCTCTACGCCATTCTATAATCCCTTCCGCTTAATCCCATTGTTTGCCTAATCCGCTCTAGGCAGATCAGAAGCCGGTCCTACTTCCCGCTCTGACCGTAACAATATTTATTTTAACGGTTATGCTGTTTACTTCATTCTGATCTTTCATATATATTCATTATTACATTACTCATAATACCATTAAGGCATTATGTTAGACTGATTAGAAAAATTGTTAATCACATAAACAACAATTTATTACAACATTTTATAAATGAAAAAAAAACGGCTAACAGAAAACATAAAAAAACACTAACAAACCCCAAAAGGTACAAAAGTTGCTATATCCTTCTCACCTTATCAGTGATGTGGCCCGTATAAGAGGAAAGTGCCTTAATATTTTATTGTTACTCTAATTTAAACGCTGCTTGTCCGTACGCTTGTGTTTTATAATTCAACTCTTCTCTAAGTGCCTCTTTGAATTTACAGCTTGGAATCCCTACCTCAATCGCTTTTGTTACAAATTACCTTAACCGCTTCCGGATAGAAACGTTCAATTTACTACAACAAATCGGGTTTAAATTTATTTAGAGGTAGAGCCAGTATTTTTTTTTCTCTGAAACAGGAAAGAGAGCTTGTATTCAGGGATTAAGATAATTTAGTGGCGATATATCCCTTCCAACGGATCTTCTAATTAGTGTAAATTGCCTCCATAATGGCCGGTGGTGGGGGAGTTTGGCGGGAATTAGCCTCTCGAGAGCGGAAATAAATCGGGGCCGTCCTATATGGGCTGTTGGCAGCCCTGATATCCCCACCATTTTTTTTTTACTAAGGATTTAATTAAATTTCCTTATAAATCCTTAAAAGGAGAGGGGTGAGGGAGAAAGGGTAGAAAAGCCTTGTATAAATTTCCGGGAAGTACGGTAAGATTTCAAGGCAGTTCTCTAAATCCACCCTCCCCCCATAGAACCTGTGGATTAAAATAATAGAAAAAGAAAAAGTTATTTATTTAAAAAGGTTTAAATAAATAACCTCCAAATAAGAAGAGTTATAATCAAATGAGGCATTAATCTTTAGCAATGCGCTTTATATAATGCTCTGTTCACCAGATGTAAGTACCTCACTTTGATACTTTTCATTTAAAAATTTCAATAATTTATGTTGTCGGAAATTCAAACTTACTTGTGCAAACATTAATGACAGACATATTACCGCAGAAGACGCCTCTGGAGCAGGGGTCTACTACAGAGGGATGAACACGCAAGGAGTGCCTTCAATGGGAGGTTTCTCCATTTACGCTTCCGTGTGAATATCTGAAGGAGAAGTTTACAAAAGAAGAGCACAGATACAATAAGTGTCAAATAGCATTTGAATGTTATCCTCGAATACGTATTTATTATTATTATATCTATATCATCGATTATTAATTATAAATTCCTGATTTTCAGTGTTGTGTCCGTAACCTATTCTGAGTTGCATGATCAAAGGAAGGATTGTGATATTGTATGTAAGGTACTTGGATATTAGGATTCTGTCTTTCCTGTACTTACTGATTACTAAGCAATTAATTTTATGAACAACGCCCAAACATTCTGGAGCCAGCAGATAGAACGAGTGCAACACACAAAGTATTTGGAAAATCACATAACAGATTAAACCCCTAATCGCAAAAGTCAGAACCGCCTTCTATAAAATGAACTAATAGCAAAGACCAAACGAAGAAGAAGCTTATTTAATGATGCATTTTTCTTTAGGGTCAGTCATGGAGTTGTTTTGGCCGAGGATCTAAACTAGGATCTGAACTCAACGTTTTTCCCTAATTATGGGTACCTGTGTTATTAGGGTTGAGTGAGCTCCGAAAGGGTTTGCAGATAACACAGAGGTTATCTATGACTGTAAACGGGTTCGAGTATATATTTAAAATTGATAGAGAACCATATAAAAAATCTTGTGTGCTCTTGAATTCCCTACACTTCAGTTTATGATAGGGTTTAAAGTAGTTAATGAGGTAATACTCCGTGACTGAAAATTTTCTTTTACATCTAACAAGAAAGAAATAACAGTCCATTGAATAATATTATATATAGTTGGAAATGTTGTATACATTCAACAAACTTTTTAAAAAATTCATTTATTCATAGAAATTTATCTCGTATTATAACAATGTAACAAGTAAATGGCAAGTATGATACATATTGGCATGAATAAAGACATCTAGAGAAACTACCCATTCGTAGTACTCAAATAACAAGTTTAACTTAAAAGGCCACAAGCCCATCTTCTTTTCAGATTCCTCGGAGGATTATCAGGAATCAAAGAAGTAGCTAGGTTTGAAACTAGTGGGTTTGAGAGGGAATGAAGTTTTTCATGAAAAGACTGGTATCGGGTTCGGGCCAAATCAGCAACAAATAAGACAATGAGATCATTATGGGTGACTTCGTTTGTAAGAAAGTAAGCAGCATTAAGGATTTTACGAAAGATTTTGGATTGTAAGGATTGAATACGAGAGGAATTCGATGGCTTAATGGAGCCCTAAAGCTCTGCTCCGAATATTCATCAAACTTAAATGGAAATAATAACGATAACCGAAAATAAGAGTATGTGTAGAGAAATAAAAGAACCTAACAGTCGAAAAACGCATTTAACATTAAAAAAACGCCATAACAATCGACATGCAATAGTTTAAAACACTTTTGGAAAATTATAATGGCTGTAATGAAACTTTTATATGAAAATTTTAACAAGTCTTAGATGTTAGATAATTTTAATTCAAAAATATTAAAATGTATTCCCTGTATATGCATAACGATCCCTAAGAACGGGTTGTACATTATTGCTTTGGAAATTTTATCTGCTAAAGGGCGGTGACCATATTACAATACAAATACCCTGGCAGTTGTTAAACGGAAATCGGTATTTATCCCCGAAGGGTCGTAAGGTCAACCGGAAATCCCGTCTACTCATTCAAGCCCAAATCCAAAGAGATCTTTCTTCAAAGAGATAGCACAATCCCAGAACAGTTTAACCTAACTGCGGCCAAATCCGACTTTAAAACCTAATATAGTCGGCCCTTTGGGAAGATCAGATTACGGGATCTCTCCTGGTTTATGCAGCTACCTTTTTGTTGTTAGGAGGTGGGATAAAACACAGTACGGTAGTCCCACAAGCTTTTTGCCTCTTCTCTCTTCTCTACTCATCATTCGCTAATAGCCCTGGTCATTAGTTGGGAATCTATCAGGCGTACGTTCGGAAATGGAGAATTTAGTAAAGAGTCGATTAGTAAACCGGTAGGATTTCATCGAATTTGCTCAGTATCATCATTACTGAACTATAAATATTTCCTGAAACAAAGTTTTAATGTTTTCAACATTAAAAAAAATCTGTAAGGTCTTTTGGCCTAGCTTATAAAGTATAAAAATATAGAGAGCGAAATGAAGTAATCGCGATCCAAAAAACCTTGATCAAAGAGATGTTAGAGTATCTTCAATATACCTGTAGTATCTTTAATAAATACCACCATAGTACTAAAAATAAATAAAAAAAGCTGTACCACTACAACCCGTAAATGGGTCCGGGGTTCAGTACATGGTAGAGACTCTACTGTTTCATGGACAACGGTTCGGCAAGGTTACTTTTCCTAGGTCACGCTCAACCGCCAGATTTTCCCCTTTCCAGATTTCCTTATTTTGGGTACCCTATTTTTATAATATTTTATAGAGGCTGGGTCAGCCCCAGGAGGGTCCTATATGATCCATCTCCGGCAGCAAACAGACTAAATAAAAGTCTTGCCCACAGCGGAATTTGAACCAGGAATTCCGGCATAGCAACTCAGTGATCTACCACTGATCCACACCTCTCCCCCACCATAATATTATTGTATGAAAACGTTCCAAACGTAAATATCCTCAAATAATGATGGAGGGACATCCGGGTGGAAGAATGAGCAGAGGTAGACCTAGACTTCGTTGCCTGGAAGATGCTGAAGACAACCTTCAACGACCTTCGACATTTGATGGAGGAGGACAACCGAAGACCGTTTTTTGTGAAGGAGAGTTGTTGAGGAGGCCAAGGTTCCACAAGGAGCATGGTGTCGTTTGAGAAGTATTAGTATTAGACTATTTAAACTAATTAAACAGTTGATAGAAATCTCTGTAGAGTCCATGTATGGAATCAGTTTACATGATTTACAAATATGGTGTTATAGTATTAACGTTTTAAAGTAGTATTCCTGTGTCACTCATATATTTAGCTGATATTACAAACACAGGTAATATAAAATAATAATGGGGAGGCGTGGACTCTAACCAAACAGCATGAGAGATTATTGAATACATGGGAGAGAAAGATTCTTAGAAGAATGTATGGCCCAACCAAGGAAGGAAATTGTTTCCGCATGAAAAGGAACCAAGAACTTAAGGACCTATATGGAGAACCTGACATAGTTTCTTGTATTAAAAAAGCAAGATTGAGATGGTTGGAGCACGTTCACAGAATGGACAAAAAAAGGCTCCCAAACCTGATTCTGGAGGGACGTCCAGACGGAGAAAGAGGAAGGCCTAGGATGCGATGGCTGGACGATGTGGAAGCAGACGTTATGCTCCTGGGGGTAAGAACATGGAGAAGAGCAGCGAGAGATCGGTCAAAGTGGAGGAGAATTGTTGAGGAGTCCAAGGTCCTCCATGGACCATAGCACCATGTGATGATGATGATGTTTCGGCCTAAGTCGTTACCCATGAGGACCAAGAAACAAGATAAAAGCAATATTAATGCCAGTGGTAGAAACACCTATTATAAAAACAAAATTAATATTTTTATTTTGAAGAGAAAAGATTTGTCCAGGGCTGGGATTCAAACCCGGGTCTCCACTTCTCCGTCGTGGTGGTCTAACTAACTGAGCTAGCCTGCCTCGTCACAAGGCCGGACAGACCCATTCTCTTCACCGATCCCATATCCCCGTGTTCTCGCAATTTTGAGATGTATACAAGGAGAAGAATGTTCTTTTCTCTTCGAAATAAAAATATTTAAAAGTTATAACAATTAATAGAAAAATAAAATAAAATAAATATCAGTTAGCACTCAGTATTTCCGTCGTTTTCTATAACATCGCTCTACCCTGATTAGCCTTAGCGGCATAAAGTGACGTTAAATGAACATCGCTCTACCGTAAATTCCTCAACTTTCTGCTATTTCCACCAACTTTATCTTTATCTAAATTTGCCCTTGTATTCATTTGTTTCAATAATAAACTTATCTAACTATTTCCATAAATCTAAAAAACGTAACCGTTTTTCTCATTCTGAATATTCTCCTAAACCAACCCTACATTTATAGGTTTTCCCTTACGCCCACCATTTTTATTAAAACCAAATGTTAAATTTTCTGTTTATCAAGCTTTTATAAGCTTCGCCTGAATGTACGTATGTATCTAACGAAATCTTTGAACTTGATTTTCGGCCAAATCAGAACATCGTACGTCATAAGGGCAAGAGCCGGCACTGGCTATGTTTTTGTGATTTTTTCTATCGGATCCCTTTAATAATTCAAGACACTTTTTGTGATTAGTCTCTCTTATTGGTATGTATAAATGTTCTTTTTATCTAAAATCTTTTCCTAAGTAGGTCACAAAAAGTGTTATGTATCTGATAGTAAAAGTTTGGGAATTTTCTGTTCGCATGATGGTATGTGCAAATAGCTAAAAAGGTGAAATATATTTTTTTTTTTGTATGACAACAAAATGTCCTTATAAACTGTGGTTGTATAAGTATGAGGATATATGGTTGAAACTTTCCGTGCAACACAGACGGCTGAGGGATGGAGAGATCAAAGAAACAGGGGGTCTTTAGCTGGAAAATTTTTGAAGGTCGCTGATCAAAACTGTGCCCCAATTGAGCCTCTTCGATTAGGTGGGGTTACTCTTAATTTTGGGAATAACCTTTTTGACTTATGAAGTTCTTTTGAAGAAGCGATAATCTACAGCGCAGGTGAATATCTAGTTAAGTCGAATTTCCCCCCAAAAAATTTCTTGAACTTGGGGAAGCGGACTCATGTTAATTTCGTAGTGCATGAGGAGCTTAGTCAGACACTGGTTTAAAAAGGAGTTATTGATTATATTACAACTCCATTACCCAAAACTACGAGAATGACAAAATTCCACTTCCCTCAATAAAGTTAACTAATAAAGTAACTCAATAAAGTAACTCACGGACGATATTCGACTTAGTTACTTATTAACCAGGGCTGCAAATATATAATATAAATTGTTCTGTAAAACACGCAAAGGGATTAATTGTCAAATTTAAAAGATTTTTCACTTTTTTATGAGCTATTTTCCATGATAAGGCTATATAAAATTAATATTACTTTTCCATAAACTAGATAAAACTTAGTCCTATGGGTCAACTTGGTATGCAAGGTTAAGTTGTCTCGGAGTTCCTAAGGATAATATATAAATTATACAAATAGTTATGAATGCATTTTACTCATATAATTTTTAATTAACTTTAATATTTGTTATATTAACAGCTCACTTTGATGTCTATTGTTTCATTCAATTTCATTTTGATACAATTACATTACCTTAAAAGCATTTATTACCAATTTAGCTATTTAGTACTTTAGCAAAGCATTGGTCAAATTTTCTGGATGCGATACTGCGTAGGAGCAAATGTAACATATGAGAGTAATAAAAATATTACTTATTTTTATTTATTTATGTTATTCTAACCCTTGTCCGCCTGATGGCGAACTAAACCCGTTGTTTAAATTGAATTTATTTGTTCAAATCAAACGGACTAACATTGTTGTATGATTGTATACTTGCCTACCTATTGTAAAAACAAAAACTAATTTGTTTCTATTTTATTAGTTATTGATTTTATTAATTTTTAAACATTTTTATTTGAAAAGAAAAGATATGCCCAGGACCGGGGATTCGAACCTATATTTTCTTTTTTTTCTTTTCAAATAAACATATTTAAAAATTAATAAAATGAAATAAATTATAATAATATATAATGACGTAAGTCAACAAGATACAAATTAAATAAATGTTCAAAGAATATTCTTCCCCTCGTATTCATCGCAAATTGCGAGAACGTGGGGACATGGGATCAGTAAAATGGAAGAATTTGGCCATAACCGAGGAGCGAGGCTGATGGAGCCAGGATAGCTCAATTGGTAGAGTTGCAGACTAGCGATCTGGGTGATCCGGGCCCGAGTCCCGGTCCTGGACATATCTTTTCTTTTCAAATAAAAATATTTAAAAACAAATTTGATTCAAAATTTCTTATCAATTTATTAAATATTTTACGATATATTTTTATTATTCCAAAAGGTATATTACAATGTTTGAATTAACATAACAATAAACAAATAACTAACAATTTTTTTATATTTTAGATGTGTATTTATTTTATTATTATCTTTTATTAAATCGATTTTTTTTTTCTGTTTATATTTTGAGTCCATACATTATAACAGAATTATAAATTTAACATTTTACAGCTTACTTATAAATATATCGATTTACTTAATCTAATTATATGTTTATGTTAGCTTATTTGTTCATGTTATTCTAAAATTGTATTTATTATTTTTTAGTTTAATTTACTATTATTTAAATTATAATCTTCCAAACGCAATTAATATAGAATATTTTATAATCATACAACTTTCAAAATACAGGGAAAATTTCTTTCAATGTTCCATATATCTTTTAATGTTTTTTTTATTGTAAAAAAATTTCCAATGATAGTCATAACATAACTCAAGTATTTAAGAAACTATCTGAACCGCATAATATGACTACTTTAATAAAAAGTCTTGAAGTAAAACACTATCTGCAAACGAAAGTGGGACAACTGGTAACCAACATAGGACATACGATAGTTTAAAGGAATTGTAGAGCTGTCAAACCTAAAGTAGGACGCTACCTCAATTTCAAGAGAGCTTTGAGTTGTGAAGTTCAATCGAGAAATAATATTATTGCTTACATGATATATTGAAATGCAATTAAAAAAAGGACCGCGTGTTCATATTAAGAAAAAAAAAGTTAGTCAAGAGGACTGCCGACAGAATTGAAAACTCAAGACTTTGGAATAACTGTTTTCTTTTTTGAATTTCCAGACCAAATTTAGTATGAATTATTTAAATTTCAAATTTGTAAATTTGAATTTTTAACACTAATCTGGTTTTACATACATATATTGACTTCGAACGATAACTATATATTTACAATAGGCTTCAGTGGTTTCTTCTGGTTTAGACCGTGCAGCTGAATTTTCCACCAACGTTTCCCAGACATGCAGCTGCCTTCCACAAAGCTTTGTTGAAAATATATATAATAACTATATATATTTTCAAGCAGTTAATTTATTAATCAAAACATATAAGGGGCAGCAAAATATCAAGAATTTAATTGAAATAATAATAACTGTATACTTATATTCTTTATACCTTGTATTTGTATCTATATAGAATTTTTTTTTAAATTTTTAGCATTATTATCACCGTTAAGTTCAACAATAATTAGATAATTTGTACTTCCAATCATTTCATAAAACAATATATTTAAAAACTATAAATAAAATCTTTTAGGGGAAACGAAAAGTCCAACTTGTGAGTGATAATTATTCTTATACCACCGGAATTCTAACCTTTAAACAAACGTTGATAAAAAAAAGTTATATAACTCGTGGACTGGCCGCTAGGTGTCGCCATTCTCGAGCATGTTGCTGACAGCGAACCCACAAGTTTTTCCCCCACCAAAAGTCGCTAAACAAGACTAAAGAAGTTTTCACTTCAATAATTACCAGTCAAATAAAATAAAATCGGACAACGAATCAATCATTCTGCCATTTAGAGAAAATTCAACTCTCTGTTCTACTTTTGATCTTATACCAAACTAAGTAATTATTGAATAGGAGAGGAAAGATCAAGAAAGAGAAGAGATACGTGACCTTTAAAGATTTTAAAAGAAAATTAGGATTGAAGACAGGAAGGAACGAAAGGGAGTTTTCTCTCGATTTCACCGACTAATGGCAAATTAGCCTTAGCAAGTGTTTTATTAGTAGATGTATAAACAACGTTTATTTTATTGCCCATTAAATTATTAGTCTGTGTCCAGGTATGAAGACTCTCAGATTAGTACTTTCATGAATGTTAGTAGAGGAAACTAAATATTATTTTTATCATACTTATCGTACAGCAATAGATTTACGAAAATAAAGAAAAGAATTTTGATTATAGGAGATGAAAGTTTCAAAATATAGCATCGAATTAGTTTCTGATATGCATGCAACATATCAGGCATCTAGATAACTCCGAAGTTTCAAAAACAGTCCTATTCATATTTTTCGCTCGTATAGTCAAGCAATTTTGTAGCCAAAGTTTCAAGTTTAGAACCGGACTAAAACCCATGAGAAATAAGGCGGTAGAGTGTCGTGTTTTTCTTGGCTAAACTAGCGAAAAAATAGGGTTTTGAAATTTTGGAGTTATCCACTCTTGGTCCCAGATGCCTCATGCAACCCAAGTATATTTTAGAGCTTATATTTTTTATTTAAAAAATAATGTAATCTGTGGAATTCCAAGCAATATGTATTGGAGGTATGAGAATACATCACCCCAATAAATAGTGAGAAAAAAATAAATAAATAAATAAAAAGTAAGTATATTAACTTGATTAAATCACTATAAAATTAAAATCAATTATAAAAACATATCGTCGCTGTCAAAACAACACCGCTTATCTACAATTTTTGTTGAAAATGAGTTAGTAACGGTAAGGGACGTAGTAAGGTCAGCAACATGGCAGAGTGTGATTTTTTGATACTTCTCTTCAATCTTTTTAGTAATAGCTCCAAAATTGTATAGATAAAAAATAGATTATAAATTGAAAAGTCTACAGTCGGCGCGTTTTTTTACATGACGTCCTTACTTCTCAAAATATAATTTAGCGTCCTAATTACTTTTCTGCCTCTTATTACCTTTTCGTCGATATCTTTTCTGCTGCTGCTCCCTTTCGAAAGCAGCCTGCCTAAATATTTAAATTGTTTCAGTTGGGGTCAAATCCCATTCCCCAACATTTAGTGAGGAATTTCCACTGCTATTTAATACCATGTACTAGCTTTTTGTTTTAATGATTTCCAGGCACCCTGCCTTATAGGCTTCCAGCAGTTTCCTCATCATAAAGGAAGCATTGCATTTAATATAACAATTTTATATTTCGAGATAAAACTCAATCACAAACAATTAAAAAAATCAAACAGTTTCTAGGAAACCACAAAAAGCTTACCCCTTCCCTTTTAATATCCCTAATTTATATTTCATGATAAAACTCAATCACGAAATATTAAAAAAAGATACAAAAAATTGCGTTACCTCAGTAAATGTCCGAAACCTCTATAATATATGAAGCAATTTTTCAAGAAGAACAAAGAAGAATTTCGAGATCCAGCGGAACTACCATATATTCAGGTAATTCTTTTAATTTAATTAATTTTAAGGTTTTCATTTAGGAATAATGATTACCATCAATAGAATTTCAACGCATAAAAAGATCATTTAGTCTAAAGTAATTTTTTTATGATAACTTATAAACATAAACTTCATGAATTTGATGAGGCAATGATTGTACTATTGAAGGAAAAAGGAACGTAGCCCACCACTTTTAGTAAAAATTCAATTTTATCCCTCATAATATTTTCATACCGTGGGCTAAATATGAAAATCGTTCCTTAAGGAGTAAACTCCAAAAACAACTATAAATTATTTTTATATTTTTCTACTTTAATGATAAATATAAGTGATTTAAGCATCAGAACATAAGTTCAACTTACAAACTTGATTGGCCAGTATCGCAAGATTAAGTCCAGGATAGTGATAGCTGTCAACACCAAGTTCCAATCTCCTGAATTGATTCTACCCGTAATAAAAGACTTTGCGAGGAAAACCAGGAACGTAAGATCTTCTTGTCGACAATAAAATTCTCTATTTCGAGATAAATATTTATTTATTTATTCGAGTTTTTTACAATTAATGTACCCCGATACACAAAATCATTTCTCGCCAATCCTTTCTATCCGCCCATTCTCCATCTTCCTCACGCAGCCCTCTTGCTCCTTCTCTTACATCCTCCATCCATATCGTCCTACCTTTCTTCTATAATTTGGCGTATATAGGAAGGGTTTCTTTGGCCATCTATTGTCGCTTATTCTCATCAGGTAACCAAACCATTAAAGCCTCCTGGTCTCTATTTCGTATATATCTCTCCTCCCCTATAGTTTCTCTAACAGCGCTATAGGGTATGTGTTTGAGCTTTGAGATGCCGCAGCTACGTCTTAAAAAGTCGAGATAAATAAAACCTTGAAAATATTTTGCAGGATTGAAAATATGAAACCGTGCTGTATGATATTTTAGTTTTATTATTATTTAGTGAATACTTTATATAGTAGTTAGTTTCTGTTAATAAAAATAATCATGGCATTATTTCAATTATCTTTTAATTGTGAAAAAAAAATGTCTTCTATTAGCTATAATACAAATGCTAATTTGAATAACCGAAAATTGTAAACAGAAAATTATAAAAAGTTTTCAGAAAATATTTATTTTAAAGAGATCTAAAGCACGTCTGTTAATGATGGTCTTTCTTTGAATGTTAAAAGTTTCTGTTGTATTAAATTAACAGGAAAGTAGATTGATTTGTAGTAAAAAAATTAATAGTGGTTAATATTGTAGAAATTATACCAGTTTTTTTTCCTGAAATTCCTTCTACGCTAGAAGCGATCGGACTTACCTTTATCTATTTTTTTATTTTTTATTTTTAAATAGATTAATCATGATATTTATTATTCTTTACTATTTATCAAGCAATCCTTAAAAGGATAACATCTTCAAAAACAAAATAACTTTATAGTTAAAAACTAAATCTAGATAAGCTCAGTACTAATTAAATGACGGAACTTGTTCAATTGAATTATTTGATAATCACTTAGATCATTACCAGAGTAGTGATCCATATTTCTTTAAGCTCAAAATTTTTTAGAAAAAATCGTTTCACGAAAAAAGATGATTTTTGATAAAAACTAATTAACATGTTCAGGTAAC
Source organism: Troilus luridus (assembly GCA_964056705.1). Lineage (NCBI taxonomy): Eukaryota > Metazoa > Arthropoda > Insecta > Hemiptera > Pentatomidae > Troilus > Troilus luridus. The sequence continues at coordinate 20,954,689 of OZ057416.1, read as the reverse complement.
GGGGTCACATAGTGTGCAGAGCCCAGTTTCAATGCTGAAGGTTCCGGGTCTGAACAGCTTTCTAAATACCGCATTGTACATTATCAATTTTTTAGAAAATATAATAGGTATAGAAAGCTATCCTTAAAAGATAGATATATGCCGCAAGACTTTTTTGTAGATCTATGTAAGAGCAATATTCCACTATGTATTGCTTTGTTATATCTCAAAGGGATAAGGCAGCGTCTTCGATCGAAAGCTCCAAGGCGGCATGGCATGGCATTTCTATTGATGAAAACCCAATGAAATTCCGTGAAGTAATTTATGAGTTTATTGTGAACATACAGACATAAGCGTATCTTTAATTTAAGACAGTATCTTTAATTAGTAATAATTCTAATATAATATCAGCAATAGCAAATCCCATCTAGAACCTCTGACCAAGAGGAGACTCTATCTCTGTTTTTACTCTCAATTGAATGTACATGTATTATTTAATAAAAGTGCTTTTAAAAAAATTAATTACAATATTAAAGTAATCCTACTATATATTGGTTTAAAAAAATTATATATATTGTGATATGAACGAACTATATAGGACCAGGACCTCTTACCAAGAAGAACTCTCTTTCTGTTTTTAGTCTTTATTGAATGTACATGTATTATTTAATAAAATTCCTTTTTAAAAAGTGATTAGTATATTAAAGTTATTTAATTATATATGGGTTCCAAAAATTGTGTTGCAGCTTTATGAAATGGGAGAAAATAAAATCCTGGATCAAAACAAACAATAAAAATATAAATCAAGTACCACGGTTCACTTCTCAATTCATTGAGAGCTTTGTTACTTGATTTGTTTTGTTCAACGAAAATATGTAGATTTCGGGAGTAAGAAACTTGTGAGCAAGCATACAAACTTTGCCCCTTTTTTTTACCACCTTGGTGGTAAAATTTCGAATTTTTTTTTTGTATCGGATGCCTACGTCATACAAAGAACACCCCCTCCAAGTTTCAGGTCTCTACAATCAATGGTTCAGGCAGTACGTTGATCCCTCAGTCAGTCATTCATTCAGGACACAGCATTAATTGTGGCCTTATTCTTCGCCCTTGGTCACAAATGCCCACAGTGGACGGTATAATCAACCTAAGTCAGATGAATTTGCTGTAGTTATTGTTGGACAGCAATTTGCTAAGCGGGATAATCTAATTGAGAGCCATGATAGCACATTGCATGGAATAAGTGAAATCCAGCTCATACGGTGAATTACAGTATCCACTTTTGTTATGCTACGGCGAGGATAGACTCTCCATTTCTATACCATTTCTAAACGATCCTGAGACAGCCGCTAGCACGATTTTAAGCCTCTTAAAAAAATTAATAACGTAAAAAAACAATTAAAAATTCTATTAGAACCCTTTTCGACTTCTACGCGGACGAAATCGCGGGCAAAAGCTAGTCTATACATACAAAATCCTTTGTCCTGAATGACTGACGGATCAACGCACAGCTAAACTGCTGATCGTAGAGACCTGAAACTTAGAGGGTGTGTTCTTTGTATGACGTAGGCATCCGATAAGAAAGGATTTTCCGAAATTCTACCAATAAAGGGGTGAAAAAGGGGGGCAAAGTTTGTATGGGACAACTTTCTTCGTTGGTCTAATCTACTTCAAATTTTCCATCAATTCTGTTATAAAAAATTTTATAACAACATTGATGGAAGACGTGTATCGTATTCTATTGAAATTCATCCCCTAACGGGGTTAAAATGGGTAGAACGTTATTATTTCTCACGTGTTTGTTTTTTGCTTTGATGAGTTCTAACTATATAAATAATGGGAAAATATTATAAAAATAAACGTAATAACGTTTTCAGGACAGTTAGTATAGGCTAAGAACATCTGTTGTGGCCCGGACCTGGGGGCATACTCTTCCAGTTAGTCCATCAATCAATAAAATATCTGCGTCTGTACTATCGCTATCGCTGTCTATACACTACTGCTCTCAACCATAACCTCTCCTAGTCGCCTCCTACCAGTACTAGTAATGTCGGTGCAATTACTATCATATTTTGCTTGTTACTTGCATTTAAAGTCACTATATGTTGCTAAAGCGTATCGGACGATGCTCCAGTAAATGTCCTAAGTTTTGCCTATCCAGGTATAATTAGGAATGAGAACCTACAGGCTAGGGTACGCCATTGTACGTTGCTTCGGAAAGACGAGAAAAGCAAGGACTTTAAAAAGCCCGCAATCTTGGGCATAGTGGGTTGTTATGCTTGCCACTACGCCACTACAGGTTAATGGTATTCAAAGTTTTAATATGAATAGTGCCCCGAACTGAAAATAACAATTCGATACGAAACTGAATTGAATTTAAACGATCCGATCGGTTTTGAATGACTATGTTCTAAATTTATAACGTATGTCTTAAATTGAGAATATTTCAGTTAAAATTAGATAACTACTTTTGCTACAAGTAAAAGTAATTCTTTAACTAGGTTGTTGTGGAAACGTTGATGTTCAGAGATTTAAAAGAGGATAGATACATATCACGCGAGAAAAAAAGTGGACATGGAGATAGTATAATAAATAATGTTGGACATGGGGTTTCTTAGTGTGTAGAGCTCTAAATGCCTAAGCAGAAGGTCCCGGCTTCGAGTCCGGCTGTGATAGATAAATTATTTAATCTGTTAACAGCATTAGATCGACCCTCTGGGATCTGCAGACCTTTTAAACATGGTTTTTATAGTTAAAATATGTTTCTAACTATAAAGTAATAGATAATTGAGACCAGTTGAAATACAGAAAATGTATTCTTAGTTTTGATTATTTTCTCATACCGGTACTTGTTTATCTTAAGATGAAACTTATAATGTTATATTTGTGATAGTAAGACATGTTGTTTATCTCATAGACTCATACAAAGTTTGTCCTGACTGCAGGACCAGTGGTTTCATAGGGCGACTGATTGCATTAGCAGGCAGCCATTCCTGCTACTGGATTCAGTGAAGCGAACCATCCACTATAAAAAATAGGTAACGAAACCACAGGCAGAACCTCATGGGTGGTTTGGAATCCTGCCTAACTCATAGGTAAGTATTTTCTTCTTCTTTTACATCCTCCAAGTTCCTTTCTGCTTCGAGTTATATTGCACTTCAGATAATGCACATATAGAACAAATATCGGTTGTCGTACGGTTCCTTCTTTTAAATACAAGTAATGACAAGGCTGAAATAAAAGAAAATTTTCTGGGTTTTTTAATTATAGATGCAACTGACCAGGGTTTAACTCAATTTGTGTTTGATTTTTTAAACTCTAACGACATTGATATACAAGATATGCGTGGTCAAGGTTATCTATATGATAATGGCGCGAATATGAAAGGAAAAATTTATAGGTCTCCAGAAACGAATTTCAGACTTAAGCCCGTGCGCATTTTATGTGCCTTGTGGGGCACACAGCCTGAATTTGATAGTTAATGATCCTGCTAAAAGTTCGTTAGAAAAAGTTTATGGTTCGACACGATTTGTCTTCGAGAGAGCTTCTAGCGACGCAAGGAAACCAAGATAACCCTACAAAAGAACTCGTGTCTGCCGGTCACCGTCGTAAGTAATCTTGTAAATATGTTTTTGTAATTTGATTAAGATCGCCTTTTAATTTGTATAAAGTATTAATAAATACTTCAAAATAAACTTGTGCTTTCTTATTTCTGTAAGCTCTACTTTCCTGAAATACAGCGTTATTTTTAGTCAGTGTGAATATCATATTTTGGAGGAATGCATATACTCATCAATGTCAATTTTGAAATCGCGAAAAAATATCAGCTCATTCATTAGGTCTCATTGACTTTTTCAATGGAACAACAGATTCGTGATTTCAGAGTTGGCCCCGAAGTAAAAGTTGTTCGTATTGATGAGTTATGTAAACCCAAAGTATTAGCACTGACTAAGAATTTTTAAGAGGTGTTGTCTACAGTTAAACAGCGTGTAAGGGAAACTGAAGCCGTGACTTCAGACCATCACTACACTCAAGTTTTGTTCTGACATACAAAACCTGCGGAAATGAAAACAAAAATATTAGTAATCGATCAGCTGATAGGTGTACTTTGTATGAAAAGTCGAAAATATTTTTTCATTTCAGCAAGCTTTGCCAGAACAAAAGCTGCTTGTAATTAAGGTCTGAAGTCACCGTTTAGTTTCCGTTAAGCTATACGTTCCCATACACAACTGTTTCTTTTTCGCGATTTCATTTCATGTTGATCCCATAGCAAAATTTGTTTAGTTTCATGGGCATATTCATCTCCTTAGAGGATTTGCTGTTTTTTGCAACACATTGTATAACTGTAAGTGTTCAATTTTAATCGCGTGCCTATTAGGGGGCGCCTAGGTCATGATTGCACACGAGCGCGCATGGGCTAGAGGCGGCGCTAGTCTTAAATGGGTCAAACCAGGGGTCGGCAACCGGCGGCCCGTGAACCTTCTCGGTGCGGCCCGCAAGCCTGAGGTCCGCAAGAAAAAAAGACCGTATAAATCCACTAGGAAATGTTTGAAAGTCTTGGTCTCTCTCCTAGAACTTGCACCCGACGTACCGATGACTTGGGTGCTAATTTGTGCGAACAACTCGATGATAAGGCGCAGTATTTTGACAGCTTCTCTTTAGCGATGGATGACTGTACTGACGTGTTGGATACAGCACAGCTACATATTTACAATACATATTTGTATTGACGACAACTGTACTTTTACGGAAAATCCTGAATGCTCCTTACTTTGTTACGAACAAAGTAATCCATAATGACCTTAACGTCCCGTTTATTGCTGGTTTGGCCCGAATCCGATATCAATATTTTCATGACAAACTTCATTTCCACTTAAACCCACTAGTTTCAAACCTCTTCTATTCCTGAGCCGTCTGAAAAGAAGATGGCCTCGTGACCTTCTAAACTGAACTTTTTATTTGAGTACTACCACTGGGTAGTTTGTCTACTTGTCTTCTCATGTCAATGTTTTTACTCATTATATTGACTAAATGTATTTTGTATACAGTTGTAAATTTCAATAAATAATTTTTTTTTTTTTAAACCATCAAATATTCGATGTACGGTTGATGTTTAACTTTTATTCTTTTTATGGACCAGTTGTTGAGGGTCCATGCTTCTTGACGCCATTACTCACGGAAGTTGATGTTCATGCATACTTTTTAATTTTTTAGAAGAGAAAAGATATCCCCCAATTATAGATATGCCCAAGGGGGGGGGGCATTTATTACAGCTATAGCTTTTTACAATTAGTGAAATGGATCTCATATTTGTTTATTGTATACTTCTTAATATTTAAAAAATGGATTAATTAAATATTTTGTTAAATTTTAAATTTCACAATACTTTTTCAGTACACTTCTCTTATTCTTTAATGGTTCTAAAGGCTGTTGTCCTGGAAATGGTATTTTTGTGATCAATTGTTAACTTAGAGCGTTAGACAAGTGAGTTTAGAAGTAGCCGGAATGGATTTTTCCATGATCCAAATGGATTGACACTTAGGAGTTCCGTTCTACAGAGAGAAGTCAAATATTATTTAAAGACGATGTGAGATCTACGCCCAAAGGTAATATTTGTGAAATTTGTTCGTTTAAAATGAAATGTCCGTTTTCAAAGGAAAGTTTAATTTTTATAAGAACGTTATGAAATCATAACATTTTTATTCAAAATATTTACCCTCTTTTCTATGCATTTTTCCTTACGTGCTATTCAATTTTCCATCTCCGAAGTGAAAAATTAAATGCTTTATGATTAAATAAAGTCTGAAAATGCGTTTTAGCTTGAGAATCATCTTCAAAAATTTGACCATTAACAATTTTTTCCGAATTTCTGAACAGATTGAAATCTGTTGGAGATACATCTGGCGTATGAGGTGGGTGTGTGGGATCTTCGTAACCTAGCTCGTTTAGTTTCTTCACCGGATGTCGTGGAACATGAAATGGTTTCACCTCTCTGTAGAAAGGATAAATGAATTATTCCTGGAAATGACTACCACACAAATACCAATAAGCTGATTTGGTTTGGGCCATTAGTCCGTTCGTTACAACACCGCGGTGGTAATGTTTCTCACAGCTTGAGGTCCCGAGTATCCAAGATAAAACACACAAACAAAAAAATGAAAGAGGATTGCGTGTTTTCATGGTCGTATTTGATAGCATACTCAACAATGTTCATTAAATAGTAGTACGAGTAATAATAAAAAAAAATAGGCGATTAATAATAGCTCATTACAATCCAAACTTACTGGTACAATCATTACTGACATGCACATTACCACAGAATCCGACAAGGAGACTGAAACATCTCTAGAGCAGGGATCTACTACAGTGAGATGAACCACGGTTAGGAGTGCCTTCAATGAGAGGCTTCTTCAAACCCGTTTCCACGAGAATCCCTTAGGGGAGGTTTACCAAAAGAAGATCGAAAATACAATATGTGCCAAATGGAATTTGTATAATTTCAGAAATAAATAACTTTATCATTATTAAAACGTGCTCTTGGAAGCATTATGGGAATGTGAAGAGGCAGCTAGGAAGGCAGGGCTCAATATAAATAAAGATAAAACAAAATACATGCTCTCATCCAAGAAACTGTCATCCAGTGGATACATCCAAGAGGGTGCAGTTTTGAAAATGTTAAGACATTTAAATATATTGGCACCATTATTACAGAAGATAACAGACTGGAACATGAAATAAAGGCGATGATTGAAAACAGTAACAGATGTTATTGGTAACTCAGAAACGTGTTCCAAAATAGAGCTGTACCCCGTAGTCTCAAAATAAGGGTATATAAGACGATACTTCGTCCTGTCGTTGCCTATGGTGGGGGGAGGCGTGGACTCTAACCAAACAGCATGAGAGTATTATTGAAAACATGGGAGAGAAAGATTCTTAGAAGAGTGTATGCCCCAACCAAGGAAGGAAATTGTTTCCGCATGAAAAGGAACCAAGAACTTAAGGACCTATATGGCGAACCTGACATAGTTTCTTGTACTAAAAAATCAAGATTGAGATGGTTGGGGCACGTTCACAGAATGGACAAAAAAAGGCCCCCAAAGCTGATTCTGGAGGGAGGTCCAGACGGAGAAAGAGGAAGCCATAGAATGCGATGGCTGAACGATGTAGAAGCAGACCTTAAGCTCCTGGGGGCAAGAACATGGAGAAGAGGAGCGAGAGATCGATCAAAGTGGAGGAGAACTGTTGATGAGGCCAAGGTCCTCCATGGACCATCACATGGCGGATGATGATGATGATAAACACAGATTCTAAAACATTAACTGCTCGATTAATTTTGTTGTCTTATTTTCCTTTTTCCCTTGTGCCTCTGTCCTGTGCTACAGCTCCATGTCTCTTGTGCCTCTGTCCTGTGCTACAGCTCCATGTCTCTTGTGCCTCTGTCCTGTGCTACAGCTCCATGTCTCTTGTGCCTCTGTCCTGTGCTACAGCTCCATGTCTCTTGTGCCTCTGTCCTGTGCTACCGCTCCATGTCTCTTGGCTGCAAGCCTTTTTTCTGCCCTATCTTAGAGATGTAGTCTTTTCATAATAAGTCTTCCTCTAGAGCGCTATATTTCCATGAATTTTCGTGGGTCATGTCACCATCCATCCGATAATAGTATTTGCTGAATAAACCTTGCAATATCCGAAAATATCGATCTTTCGTTAACATTTAGCCAAGGAATTGACTGAGGCGTAGGTGGGTGGATGTTTTTTAGAGGTGCCTGTGGTAATTCGGTAGACGGGAGGTAGTAAGCAGCTATTTGTGATATCGAAATAGAACTTTCGGATTGGTCAAGTCTTTAATCATAATTATTAATACTTTCACATTTTTTAATGATCTTAACCTCATGCAATATATATTAATCTTAAAGTTGCAGCACTAATTAAAATGCATCTATCCCCTCTACAAGCTTATTGGGGACACAAGTATATGGAAGAAAATATATTATTTGTGTTACTTCCGAATTAAACTCGCAGATAATCATACATTTTTGTTTTCTTTATATTGGTATCGACACCTGTCAAGTACAAACAATTGACAATCAGCAAATTTATTGGCAGTAAAATATCAATAAAACTACATGATATGAGAGGCATGAAGAAGAACAGAATTGTATTTTTAGTATCCTCCTTATATTAATTCTATCAATGGGTTTGGGTTATCGTTTAGTTTTTATTGTTCGTACGTATTCTTCCTGTGTATTATAAGACAGTGCCCAATGTTTTGTTGTAGATATACCATGATTCTTATGTGATATGTCCATGTATTTTTTATTGAAAAGTTTTTGAATTTAGCATAACATTTTACTTTCACTAGATACTTTCATGACTGTTTGATGCATCAGATGGATCCCCGTTTACAGCAGAACCCCGGAAGGAAAGTTCCGTGCAGCCGCTTCAGCTCAAGCGACTCCGGAGGATTACGAACTTGGACAGGGCGTAAATTTAAACTCGAACGAAGCGATCCTGAATGATCTTACAATGACCGGGTAATTAATAGTTCTGTCAGTCCAAAGTTGCCGTTTTAACCGAAGCAAGTTATTTTATGACACGGCGACATAGGGGGAACAATTTCGATTAAAAGTTTGTATCAAGCGAGCTAAGTTTAATGCATGTAACGAAGGGAGTCTAGTTAGCTGGAAGAGCTTTGTCATCGATTCAGTCGAGCGATTTTGTTTCTAGAGTCGAACTTTTAACCGCATTACTTACATGACCTTCAAGATATATTATTTGACTATAACAATAAACAAATGTAGTATATATTCGAATATCCACTCAGTGATATATAAGATTCATTACATCATATGACATACGAGGCGTGAGGCAACCAATTGGTCGAAGGGAATTATTACACAATCGTGGAGGAGAGATTCGAATACAGTTAAAATATCTATAGTTTTTCAACAGCCGCAACACATTTTACTATGCTCAGTGACAAAATATTTTTATTGTGGTTGTAAAGTTTGTGGGACACATAAATGCTATTATCAGGATGCAGAAATATGGACGTTTTTGAAAATCAGCTGATTTTCTTTCTTTTCTTAAATTTCTTGAAGTAGTTTCGTTTCATTTAAAGCTTACATATACTATTATATGTCTTCTGTATATTATTATTGATTTTAAGCCGTAGACAGGTTCAGTACTCTCATTTTTTATCTCTATTTGATATTTTTTTTCACTTTTAAACAGATGCTCGACACATCCGTACACAGCCGTAAAGGATGATGGAGGTGAGTCAACTTATTAGGATCTATTCTTAGCCTGCTTATTATGCCCCAATCTTTATATTTTTTATAAAAAGATTTATTGTTTTTATTAATAAAAATGACTGTTGTATAATGAATTATTATTATTATTGTAATGAAGTTGGTATTCCATGCCTCTTATCCCTCGAGAAACAGCAAGGACGAGAGACGAAGCCGAGAGGGTCGATAGAATGGGAACTGAGCACGTCCGCTCCTGATACAAGGGACTTTAATTCGTAGCGGGTCTTCGTTCGTGAGCTATTCATTCTGATTGGGCCTTCTTCTCCGATATCTTTGGGGGGGGGGTAGTTTTAATTCTTCTTCTTTGCTTGTAACTAGCCGTATTGTCTCAGCTCTTCTCATCACCAGCGATGATTGTGGTATCTGATGATTTGAATCATATGTCCATGTAGATGGTTGGCATGTTGGGAAATGTACTTGCCATTGATTTCGGAAAATAATTTAAATTTTCTGTAGCCACTAATTGATAAGATTCAATCAAAATTTGATGTAGCTGATTCTATAAAATTCGAAATAAGGGAAAAATCAATTTTGAGATGGACGGTGGGTTAATTCAAATACGTCTCCTAGTTTACATAGGTCTAATCCGAGACTGACAACCAATAACTAAAAATTAATAAAATCCACAAATTATGAACTAACATAGGTTTTAACTGAACATGGACAAACCAATTTATAATTACACAGATTTCATATAATCTATGACAATATTTGTTCAATAGACAATGAAGAACAGATATTTAAACACATAAGTTATGACTGCTGAGTATATGAAAGGCAAAGGTCAAAATTAGTTACTTCTATAATATTAAGATTGGCCGGTATCCGAACACAAACTATATAATACATTTCGATTAATGAAACTTAACTATTTTATCACTTCTATGATAAATATCCTACTACGCCCAACAGTTGGTATTAGTTTTAGAGCAAATGACACTTTCCACTTTCGATCAACTGTAATAATGACGAATACTTATCATGTATTTTCATAATTATCATGGCTATATAAGTCTGACATTTTAAGGTAATATTTGTGCCACTATTTTTTTTTCATGATCAATTATCTATGCAGATGACATGCTCTGCATCCACACTAAATCATCAAGTTTTCTTCCAACTTAATGAATAAGAACTTATTCGACACTGAAGAAGATAGGCTAAGTCTCAGCAAAAAGTTGATATGCAGCAAATTTAACAATAAATAACCCAAAAGCCGATCTGTGTATTAATAATCAAACTTCTAATTAAAGGTGAAAATTTCTGTGGTATAAAAAAACCAGCAGGTTGAAGACATAATGCAATGTAAGCTAGAATAGATGAGCGTATTAGAGCGATGGTCTTAGTGTATCTGTTACCAGAGTTGTGGTTTCGATTCCCACCTCGTCAATCTGTCTAACCCTCAGAGTGACCAACCTGTATGGCTGGACTTACTTGCATTGCTAGCTACAAGTTTCTAGACCAATTTCAGTCACCGTTATAATTTATTGACACAGCAATTTAATGCATATCATGGTATACACATTTCCGGTTTTTTATAAATGAATGTTTCAGTTTCGCCTTTTCAGGTTACTTCAACATTTACTAGCAAAACGCTCCAAGACCCTACTTAATTACAAAAGACTCATATACATGACAATCATTAGACCGGCCTGGACTTACGGAGTAGAGCTTTGGGGCTCCACTAAGCCATTGAATTTTATTCAATGTTTACAAACCAAAATCTTTCACAAAATCCTCCATGCTCCTTACTTTGTTACGAACAAACTAATCCATAATGACCTGAATGTCCCAATTGTTACTGATTTGGTCTGAATCCTATTAAAGTCTTTTCATGAAAAACTTTATTCCCACTCAAACCCACCAGTGTCAAACCTAAGTACTTCTTCAATTCCTGATAATACTCTGAAAAGAAGATGGTCACGTGACATTCGTGTCATTATATTTACTTATTTATTGTTAAAATATAGTTGTGAATGAATAAAGTAATAATAAAAAATAAAATTTAATAGCCAGTTTATGACTATAATACTCTTTAAGCAAACATAATACAGTAGCTCTTGCATAAAATAGAATTTGAACTGTTGTATAACATTGTTATAAATTCCCACGCAACAAACTTTTACAACGCGGTTATGTAAGTTATACAATAAGTTTGTGTACTAGCCGGGTAATGTCGGTAAGATCAAAGTTACGTATCCCCCTGCAGGTCTACATGGTCCCTGCAGTCTATTGTTCAATTGCTTATAAATTTGCATAAATATTGCTCGGACTAATATTAATAAAAAGTCCTCATACAGCAGTTGGCAAGCTTTTGAAGGTGTTTAAATGTCTTCGTTTACAATTAATTAAAAAATTTAGAGTAAGATGTTTCTATTCTGGGGGTTACTCCCTGGCCACTTAAAGGTGGAACGACCCACTTTTTAAAAATTATATAACTGTTCTTATACGTTTACTTAACGTTTTAGTAGGTTAAGTAACTATTATTCTAAAAATTGAAGTTCAGCTAAGTATTTATATTGTATCTCCCTAGAGAACCTATTAAAATATGAGTACCCACTTTTTCTTTTGAAATATTGAGATCTTTGCATTAAATACAAAAAATAATTATATATTGTTTTTAAGAAAAATGTATTAATCTCATTTCACTCCATTCTGTATTGATATAATCATAATAGACAACAAGTCCCTTTAGAATAACAATACAGGGTTTTAAACTTGGTATTATTATGTCTAGAGTACAAAGTGGTTACATTTAATTAATTTATCCAATTAAATCAACAAATGAGAATGAATTAATAAGACAAAAATGCGTATTACCTCTAGTGATAACATTTAAAGTATAAAGACAAAAAAAAAACTGAGTACAAGAAATTAAAAAATAGAAATAAGATTACAATAATTATAGAGAGAGAAACAATAGATAATTACATATGTATCCAAATTACAAGGTCAAGTAGAAAAAACAAAGCAAATAATGAAACAAAAATACAAACAATATCAACTAAGATGACTTGTCTTTAAAAATATCTAACTGGATTAGTGAAGCATCAATGATATAAATAAAACGCACTTAGATATAAATAAAAACACATCATTAATTTATTAGTTGGAAAATTTTAATCTTAAAACTGAGTATGCTATTTCCGATTTTTGGGAATTGTAAGGTTGTAAGGTGATTGAATATACGGGATTTGAAGGTTGAAAGATTATTGGAAAGACGAATGAAGGAAGTTATTTATGATATAACCTAGACCTTAGGTTACATCGAAATATCGGAATCAAATGTGGCTCATTTTCTTTTTCATCGATACGTTCCATCTAAATTAAAATCTAGTACTATCTTTTGTGTAACAGCTTAAAGGAGTCAGGAACAGTGGCATTGTGATTTCCCTTTATTTAAATTATAAGTAATAATTAATTATTACAGATAGAGCTAGACAAAAGTCTCAACAAAAAGTAATTTCTCTATCCGATGCTAGGCAAAGCCAATAAAATATCACATTACTAATAATTTTTTTTATAAAATAGGAGGCATTCGCCGGCCGTAAAGTACTTTGAATAAAAATATTATTGTTTTTGTTGGCATATATTGTTTTAATCAGGGCAACCTGTGTTCTAGTGGTTAGCGTAACAAACTACTAATCCCAAGATCGCGGGTTCGTAGCCCGGCAGGTGGCCCTAGGATTTTTTAAAGGGAGTAAAAAATCCTTTGTTACGCCGTCCTTTGGAAGGGACGTTAAACAGGGGTCCCGAGCCTGCACGATGTCAGGTAATCGTTAAAAATCCCTAGTAAAAACCTGGGTAGGCAAAATTTACAGCTCCCAATGTAGCATCGTCCGATTAGCCATAACAGCATAAAGTGACGTTAAATGAACAAACAAGTGTTATTTTAATCACAACGAATAATACAATTTTTAATGTTTTGTATTTGTATTTAAAAGGTAAATGACACAAAGAGATCTAATCGTTTACCAAATTAAGATCAGTGATGAGTCACACATATTATTTAGTCAGTCATTTAGGACGGAATACTTACCAATAACTCGACAGGAGGTCCAGAAGAAAATGCTATAACAATCCTTAAAGCAAATAGTAATTTTTTTTATTTTTTTAAATAATAACCTAGGTATAATATAAGGGAGCGGAGAGACTCAGTGGTAGACTGAGTTGCCATGCCGGAAATCCTGGATCAAATCCCGCTGGGGGCAAGACATTTATTTATTCTGTATGTAGCCGGAGATGGATCATATAGGATCTATGACCCTCCTGGGGCTCACCCAGCCTCTATAAAATATTATAAAACTAGGGAACCCATAATAAGGGGAAAAATCTGGCGGTTGAGCGTTGACCTAGGACAAGTCACGTCCTTGCTGGCCTTTTGTTCATGAAACAGTAAAGTCTCTACCATGCCCTGAACCCCAGACTCGTTCACGGGTTGTAGTGATACAGTTTTTTTTTTTTTAGGTACAATATAGTGTGACCAGGTTGTGGGGTTTTCGGTCCAAGGTCCAAATTGATTTAAAGAAACTATTGTCCAAAGAAAAATGTTGTATTCTTATATTATTATACATCAACGGTAACATGATGCCAACTCCAAAAACATAACCATAATATATATCGTAACATCAACGTAACACCACCAACTAAAATCATAGATACATAATTAATAAAAACAAAGATTATATACACTTTTATTTACAAATATTAATAGGATGCTTACCGCTGAGCCGCAAAGATACGATAAGGTAAAACAATTAAATTTGGCAATTACTTGGCCATATAACCGACTTAGGCTACACATCCGTATGGAATGACGGTCCTCAGTTAAGTGAGGTCAGATAGATAGAGACACCTGACGGACGAATTTAGCAACAAAAGAATACTCGTTACACACTCCCCTCCAGCGATTAAGTCCGTCGGGTTGGATAAAATAATTTAAGTTTTGAGGGATGCCATAAGCCTATTATCTTTCCATCTTCATCTCTCAGTTTACAGGATCCACCACCCGTAACGGAAACAACCGAAAAAGGGCCTTCATATTTGGGGTTCAGTTTAGCCGCGAGTTTATCAGCTGCCGACGATAGCTGAAACCTCATCTTTAAGACTTGGTCCCCCGGTTGGAAACGATCTTTCCGGCGTCTCAAGTTATAACGACTGCTCTGATTTAGACTTGCCTTCAGAGAGTTTTCCTCGGCTATATGATGAACTTCAGGCAGTCTGCCCACTTTAGCGGCCCAAGCAGCATGTTCGTCTGTGCCAGCCACTAGGATATCATCGTCGTTAGCTTGATGTAGAGGCCTCAGTTCTCTACCAAAATTTAAGAAGGCAGGACTGAACTTGGTCGAATCTTGAACGGCGGAATTTAAGGCAAACTGGATCTCTCCTAGTTTTTCGTCCCAGCGTTGGTGTTTCTTCCCTAGGTACGCTACGATAAGTTGCTTGATATTCCGATTCGCTCGTTCTGTCGGATTTGCCTGTGAATGGTAAAGAGGAGTAGTTTCTCTCTTGATTCCAAACTCCTTAGCCACTTCAGTTACAAGATTACTAACGAAGTTCTTCGCATTGTCGGAAATTATTTTATGCGGTGCGCCATATCTGTATATTATGCGGGATTTCAGTTTATTTACAATAACCGAAGAGGTAGCTTTTCTGATGGGACATAATTCCACCCATCTACTAAATAAATCTACAAACACTAGTAGATATACATTGCCTCTAGAACTCCTAGGATAAGGACCCATAATGTCAACTGACACCATTTCCCACGGCTGCTTGTTATAGCGAGGGAACATTAACCCACGAGGTGGCGTGTTATTGGGTTTGACCTTCTGGCATAACTCACACTGCCTCACATATTGGCTTATATCTCGGTATAATCCAGGCCAATAATATAGTCTACTAACCCTAGAAACAGTTTTATCTATCCCCAGGTGGCCTGACTGCGGTAGATCATGATTTTCATATATTATTGCTCCCCTTAAATGTCTAGGAACGACAACTTTCCATTCCTCACTGGGGTCTTCTAGCTCTCCCTTCAAAGGATTCTTTCGATGGTATAATAGCTGTCCATCTTTTATCGACCATCCAGGGTGGAGTTCTGGGGACTTCTGGACTCGATAAAATTTCTGATTATACCATTCGTCGGTCGCTAAGAAAGTTCCTGAAGTCGAAACTGAATCGGTAGAAGAATTAGGATCGGAACTGGTAGACAATACTGTGATAGCAGCAATTCGTGATAGGGCATCGGCCACTGTGTTGAGTTTCCCCTTTCGATATTCCACCTTGTAGTTGTAAGGCTGCAAGCGAAGAGCCCATCTAGCCAAACGACCTGAAGGGTTTTTCAAGTTCAGTAACCACTTCAGACTGGCGTGGTCAGTTATTACAGTGAATGGATAACCTTCCAAGTAATGCCTATTCTTCTCGATACCAAACAGAACTGCGAGGCATTCCTTTTCGGTTACGGTATAATTCCTTTCAGCTGAACTTAAGGTACGAGAACAAAAAGCGATAACTCTTTCTTCGCCGTCTTGTATTTGAGTCAAGACCGCTCCAAGACCTGTATCACTGGCGTCAGTCTGTAATTGAAAAGGCTGTTTAAAGTCTGGCCTAGCTAATATTGGTGCTTCAGTCAGTGCTGACTTGAGAGCATTGAAAGAGGCGTCCTGCTCTTCTGACCAGATCCATTTAGCGTTACGCTTAAGCAAAGCTGTTAGCGGAGAGACAACTGTGGAGAAGTCTTTAATAAAACGGCGATACCATCCTGCCATTCCAAGGAATCTTCTGAGCTGCCCAGCGTTGGTGGGAGGAGGAATCGAAGTAACGGAACCAACCTTATCTGGATCTACACTCAAGCCATCGCTATTAACCAGATAGCCCAAGTACCTAACTTCATTACAACCAAATTCACATTTTTCCGGGTTGATACGCAGACCTGAGGCTTTAAGTCGACTGAACACTTCCATTAGCATATCCAAATGCAGTTTGAAAGTTGGTGTGCAAACCAAAATATCATCCAGAAAAACTACTACGTAAGGGTAAAGTTCGGGTCCAAATATTGCATCGGCTAATCTCTGAAAGGTAGCAGGTGAATTCGTCAGCCCAAAGGGCATAACTTTAAACCTGAATAGTCCTCTGCCAGGAACTGTAAACGCAGTAATGTCTTTACTAGTTTCGTCGGCAAGGGGCACTTGCAAAAATGCTTGCTTGAGGTCAAACTTGGAGAGATATCTAGCCTGTCGAAGTCCGTCTAAGAGAGATGTCATATTAGGCATAGGATAGCAATCTTTACAAGTGACTTCATTAACCTTACGAAAGTCTATACAAAAACGATAACCTGATCCCTTACGAACCATGACTACCGGGGAAGACCATGGAGATTGGCAAGGTTCCACTAAGTCTTCATCCAACATTCGGTCTAACTCCTGGTGCATTGCCTCAAGTACTTTGGGTGAGTAATGGTAGGAGCGCTGCTTGATAGGTTGGGCATCCTGAACATCTACCTTATGGCTAATGCGCGTCGTTAATCCTGGAGAATCTTGGAGAATTCGCAAACCTTCACTGACTATTCTATCCAGATCCACCCTTTCTGAGGGATCAAGTGAACTAATGCCGCATATTTTTGATGTTTCCTCTTCTACTAATTGAACATCTTGACGAAACGAGAACTTATGGTCGGGGTCATCTTGAAACCACCATGTCGCTTCACGATGATTAGTACTCATATTAGTGTTAACGATAAAATCTAACCCTAAAAGAAACATAAATGGAAGCTTGGTTAAAACGTAAAGCTTCGTGTCATATGACCGGTACCCAACGGTAATTGAAATGGAGAATCTCTCATCAACGACACAAGAGCTTCCATTAGCGACACAAATATTAAATTCGGGAATTTTCTCAACTTCATATCCCAATTTAAGAAGAATTTCAACCCCTTCTGGTCCAACAAATGAGGTAGTGGAACCAGGGTCAAACAGGGCCAAGTAGGACAGGCCTCCTTTGTCAGGTTTCCCTATTCGGAAATCAATATAGTGCTGTTTAGGAAACGGTAAAATATAACAAGATACGGTAGAACTTTCGGGAGAATTCGATACGACACAAGGAGAAACGATATCAGATTTAGCGGTACAAAAAGGTAAACGATAAGGCACGGTAATAGGTAAATCGGTACTTGGTGGGTCAGCTGAAACCGTGGGAATAGGAATGACCCTCACTTCCGATTCCCTTGCAAATTTCCCGGAGTACATTTAGGACATGCGTGAATGGAAACTCCTGGGTTACCACAACGGTAGCAAAACAACTTTCGTGGTAGCGGACATCTCGAATATACGTGCGGTCCACCACAATTCCAGCAAATTAATTTCTTAGCTGGTAGAGCCGGTTTTGAGCCTTTTAGACACGTTTTCTCGTAGAGAATCGATTCGGTACTATTTCTTGATTGTACATCAGTCGGAGAGAATACCTGTTTCTTAGAGCCAACTACCTGAATTTCGAACTGGTCGAATTGAGGATCGTGATTCGTTGTGTTAGCAGCAACATCGGTTTGTTTTTCCAATGGCGAAACAGTAAAAATTCCCGGAGATATTTGTTCTTTTCCGGAATTGGATTTGTTATATCGTCTAGTGGCATTCGCAGAGCGGGATTTTTCTATAATAGGCTTTTCTGATCGGCCTTCTTGAGCCATCATCTCATATACTCGAGTTCGTTCGGTGACGAAATTAATCAAATCCTTATAAGAGGGAATATCTGCTGATTTTATTCGTTCTTCGAATGCTTTTCTAGTCCTTGGGTCTAAATTATTAAGAGCTAAATGAAGTTTAATGAAATCCCCCATGTCTTCAATGCCTAAAGCCGATAACGCAGAAAAATTATTTTCATGCTCAGATAAAAATCTCTGCAAATTAGACGCTGAAGAATTGTTTAAAGGTGTAAAATCCATCACCTTCTTGATATAAAATCTGGCTAGTCGCCTTTTATTTTGATAGCGAGAGACCAATGCGTCGTAAGCGAGCGAATAATTAGCTTCGTCTAATGCGAAGCCCGAGATAAGCGACAGAGCTTCATCGCGTAAGCTACTTCGTAGATAATAAAATTTCCTAATGGTCGATAGAGATTCTTCCCTATGAACCATAGAATCAAATAGGGAATAGAATCCATTCCAGTCCTCTAATTTCCCTGTGAATATCGGTAAGTCAATTTTCGGTAGCTCCTGAGGAATAGAATGAGAATGGACAACCACAGGATTATTCTCAGGAGGGCAGGTAGATTGTACCACTTTGTAATAATTCGCTTTAGTAATATCAACTAAATCGTTAAATGAATTTTGTACTTCTGTTGTCTCGAGTTTTTCACTTTTGTTCTTTATACTTGCATTAAATATCCGAATTTTTGATTGAATTTCTTCAAATCGAATTTCATTTTTGAGTAAGCGGTCATAAGCGGGTTTAAAAGCGGATGCTGAATCGGTACTTAAAGATTTGGATTTTGTGAAAATGGATTGAACTGCGGCAAAAATATCCTCCCTCTCTGACACTAGAACGACTGGATCACCCATCGTGACAATAAATCAAGACGTTACCCAAAGTTACAAAAAAAAATGCCAAAGAAATTAAATGTTGAAAAAAATACCAACAGAACCTTTAAAAGTCGTAAAATACTTAAAATTAAATTGATTAAATTATATTAAAACTAACAAATTAAATTAAATCGGTAAGCGTCCTTTACAAACTTAATATATAATATTTTCATACGTCAGCCATAGATAAACAAATATTTTCTTTTTAAAAGGAAACACAAGATAATGCTAAATAGAAACAAACAACAGCTGTTGTCTCTAAGTGAACTTAATGCTTACTTGCTAATCTATCATGTGTTCAATTCAACTATTTAAACTTACGGTAAAAATACAAAATAAAATAATATATTAGTACAAAACATGTGTTAAACAAAACTAAGTCGTTCTACGACCTTAAGTAAAAATTCTTGATTTTTGTTGTTGATACAAAATTATAAATTGAAAATAACTATCTTTACATTTCCTAAATTGTGTCAAAGACAAACCTTTTGCTTCAATCAACAGAAATTTAGTACCTTCAATTAATACGAAAATTATATTTAAACATTAGAAAAAAATATTAAAGTATTGTTTGGAAAAATTATTCTGTTACTATTATTATAAAACTATTATCACTTAACTTCACTATTTCAAAAAAATGTTAATATAATAATTAAATCTTCAACTAATAACTTATCTGTAGATTTTTCTTTTGTAGTCCCTGTATTCGAGCGCCATAATATTTGTGACCAGGTTGTGGGGTTTTCGGTCCAAGGTCCAAATTGATTTAAAGAAACTATTGTCCAAAGAAAAATGTTGTATTCTTATATTATTATACATCAACGGTAACATGATGCCAACTCCAAAAACATAACCATAATATATATCGTAACATCAACGTAACACCACCAACTAAAATCATAGATACATAATTAATAAAAACAAAGATTATATACACTTTTATTTACAAATATTAATAGGATGCTTACCGCTGAGCCGCAAAGATACGATAAGGTAAAACAATTAAATTTGGCAATTACTTGGCCATATAACCGACTTAGGCTACACATCCGTATGGAATGACGGTCCTCAGTTAAGTGAGGTCAGATAGATAGAGACACCTGACGGACGAATTTAGCAACAAAAGAATACTCGTTACAATAGTTTATTATAATTATATTTCTAATTAATAAAACTTTCGGCTAAGATAATGAAACTTTTAGACCGGAGTTGTACACGGTCATTGTATCCATTTCTATGATTGGCCCTACGGCTGAAGTTTATGATGATTAGTTAGTACCTAATTAATTGTGACTCTAATTAGACGGTCCAGTTATTTCAAATAACTAGTCAATTATCAATTATCAAGCTGAGTAAACCTCAATCCAACCCCAGCCCTTCTGATATCCGATGAAATGGATGGATAGGTCGGCTACCACAGGACTAGTTTTAGAATACTCATAACACAATTAGCTTTAAGGATAAATAAATAAATTTGTTCATCTATATTGGTTTCAAAACAATACGCACATTGCTATGATAATTAATATTTAAAAAATAATATGGGAGCAAAGAGGTATAATTCGTATTACTGGATTTTCTTGGGGGAGGGTGAAACTGGTCCTCTCGTTTAATCCTATCATGCTTTCTAAAAACTTAAAACCTTTTTTTTTAATTTAAAATCCATCTCATGGTTTAGTTAGCTTTGTTTATTTCGTGAATATTTTTTTTATAGTCAGTTAAAATTATATTAATAAAATCAGTTATCAAATACCAACTTACATTCATATATTCCAACTGAAAATGAATTTGTATATACACCAAAGTCCCTTTTTTATATGTATTTATATTAGTAAACGGTTGGGAGCGGAGTAGGTCAGTGGTTATAGCTCTGATATGTAGTGCTGATATGTAAAGCTGTAACAGATAAATTATTTAATATGTTAACAGCCACGAATTGACTGGGATATGTAGAATTTCCTGGGGTATGAAGGGTATCCACCCTGTAAGTAGCGTTGATTGATTATCGGTGGGAAAATCCTTTCGAACATGATCTCGGACTAATCACAAGCCTAAACAACAGTAGCCCTAGAAATAGTATAGTTTCTACCATGTACTGAACCCAAGTATTCAGAAAATCTTAAGCAATCTTCAAAATAATGCTTTTGGGAATTTATGATTTTGGCTCTCGCATTGTATACGAGTTCTGCTAGTTTAGGAAAGTGTTGCTACCGGGCCATATAACGGATATGGAATTTTTAAAAAAATACGTTTTCCTGCAACCATTGAGTAATGCTATCCATTACTCAACTAAAACTGGTGTGAAAAGTCCCATTTTCCCCCACTAGTGGAAGGAAACAACATTCCTTCTCTAGTGGGGGAAAGTAACAGCCACCTAGATCGAAATTTGGCAATCAGGACTCTGTTATTTTAAATGTTAAATGACGGTATTATAATATCATTCGTTTTACATTCCTAAAATGTTAAAATAAATAATTTTAGAACTATTTTATATTTAATTCAAGATAGATTTCATAGAAACATTTAATATAACCTTAAATGTATTAGAACCTTCACACATCAGAAATTTGGAGATCTAGCATTAAAACAGTGATCAGACCAAAAAAAAAAAAAAAATAGAAATAGATAGCAATGAATCCATAGAATTTACTCCTCCATTCATAAAAGAACAGGTTGTACAGGCATTAAATCAACTCTTACCAAAAACATCTGAAGTCAGATATGAAGAGTAATATAAATATAAATCAAGATATAATAATATATGTTTTTTTATTTTTGTATGAGTTATCAAAATATTATTTTCTAAATAATAATAAATAAATGTTTCAATGAGTATACCGTCCCAGAGTTCTAATTTGCATGGCTAATAATAGAAAATTGTAAGGGATAGTGCTAGTGTAGTTTTAACAAACCTAAAGTTTCACCTTTAATTTCTTAATTTTTAAATGGTAGCAGCAAAAATGTAATATTTAACACGCGAGAAAAGTGCTTATAACACCCTCGATTAATTACCACACTCGGGTGTAATAAAGTGGCACTTTCCTCGCTTGTCAAATAAATAGCTTTTTTTTTATGTTTGTTGGTGTCTTTTTTTTGTTTCAAATTTTTCATTTTATAAGATAAATATTTCTATTTTGAACTTAAAAGTAAGTTGATTAATATCATTAATATATTCTATTCATTCACCAACATTTAATTTCTATTCAATATTAAATCTACTAATAAATATTGGTGGGGGAGATGATCGTTAAATAAATTTATAAAGTCATCCATTAAAGCTAAAGTGAAGAGTTTACTTTATAATAATTAGAACGTTTCGCTTAGAGTCTTATTATTGCTAGTTGAAGAACGCTTAATGAAGAAGCACGTGCGGGAGGGATGTTAGGGTTGTGGGTCTGAAATTAGAAAACCAACTGGATATTCAAATGGAAGAAAAGCAAGAGGCGATACTATGTAACTCTTGAAAAACATAAAAGTCTGACTCGAATTAAAATATTTGTCAATCTTTTTAAATGTTGTATATGCTGTTGTAAGTATAATATCGAACCCTTTCTATTTAGCTCATATAAACTTTAAGAAAAAGTTATAACATGGCAAACCATTTAAGTACTATTTTCTGGTCTCTGTAATAATCTATAGTCCATTTATTTATTTGACCATCTCTGCTATATAATTTATACGATCAATCAATAATTATTTAAGATATATTATTAAAAAAATTTTTTTTATTGAGTTTCCCTAAAGTTGAGGTTTTCTCCAACCAAATTGTAAAGGACGTCCAATATAAAATTATCTCGTTCCACCCACTTCTTGTAACCAAGATGCAAGGCAAAATGCTCGAAGTATAAAGTATAATAGACTTTTTTCTTTTAGTTAATTCATTTTTTTGTATACCTTAAAAAAGAAGAATTTATCTTTATTTTTTCCATAATTCTAAATCCTCGAGCTTTCGCTTCACCGCATCTTTTCTTCTGTGAAACCTTTGGCTTAGCACCTGAATTTTCTAATAATTAGAACCATTTAAAAGGAGAACTGAATCTTCACTTCGCTCCCCAAGACTAATTGGTTAGTTTTTATTCTTTTTATTACGTTTGTTTTCTCTCAATTTATTTGTTTCTCATTAAAAAAAATAATAATGATTTCCAAATTAAACGTCTGGAATATAATTAATTATGCAATACTATCTAGAAATTAATTGAACTTAGTGCCAGCAGTTATAGACGCTTGACCCAAAATGAAGTAATGAAAGAGAATCCAATTTATAAATATATTCATATATAGTTATCTATTTTTTTTATTTATCTGTAATTTTAAGGCATGCATATGAGAACAATAAAGTCTCAAAACGTTGCCAAAAGACAAGTTAAACAATTAAACAATTATTGACTGAATCTCAAGAACCGGAAAAACTTTGGTGTGTTAATTTCGAAACTTTCCATACTGATTTAAAAATCCCAATGGAGCACCAGTACTAACTTAATATATACTAACATACTACTAACGTTTTCAAGTAAAATTACACGGACATCCTAACCCACAAATGGAATAAAAAACAACGAGTCTAATGGCTGAGGAGACAAGAAGGAGGCTAAAAAGAACTTGGAAGACGGATCTGTTATCGGAAGAATATTAAATGAACCAACGGGGAATTTACAACTGGGTACTGTTCTTCCTCATCTCTCTCATATTTTTTGTAAAATGTTTCTGACAGTAAATCTGCTGATTGTCAATTTGTTGTACTTGACAGTTAAAGATGGATAGATAAAGAGAAAAGAACAAAAATTGTCGACCACCTTGCTCACACAGAGAGTGCCTCACCTATCATCATTTAATTACTCTTGTAGGTGTGGGTTACCCATAGGTATAACATGCTAAGAAATAAACAATACTGATATATTTAATCCATTCAGCAGGTGTTTCTTCTGGTTTCGACCGTGTAGGCAAATTCTTTGCCGACGTTTCGCTGGCCAGACTGCAAGCTTCCTCAGTTCTTAATTTTAGAATGAAGATGTTCTTCTACTTCGGTATAATAACACGACAGAAAGAAAGATATTAGAAGCAATCGGAATAGTAAAACACCCCGACAATTTCAATAGAGAAGATGGCTACAAATTAAGCAAATTGTGGCTCCCAAACATACCAGTGACCAAAAACAAACCAAATAACTTGAAAGAAAAGTTAACCAGTTGAGACCCGACCAATCAGTGGTCACACGGTCGGAACCCATCCAATCAGATGATTGGAGGAATAGGCTCCGCCCATGGACCCAGAAGTTTTAAATACCGTAGAAGAAAAGCATTTTCAGTCTCAGATTAAGCCCTGAGGAAGCTTGCAGTATGGCCAGCAAAATGTCGACAAAGAATTTGACTACACGGTCGAAATCAGAGGAAAAACCTGCTGAATGGATTAAAAATATTGACCGTGGCAATTCAAGAGAGTAATGCTGATATATATCGGACCTTAATATATTACTATTAACAGTATTTACGAAAACTTTCGATTTTCAAAATCATTCCAAAGTTTGAGTTTGTAGATATTAAAAATCCTAGAATTCATTCATGTATCTGCCGACAGTCATCGAATGCATACAGACTCCCTGAAATCGTCATCATGATAAATCACATGGACATGGCTATCCTAACTGATAGTAAGAATGACCTATCAAAAGCGACAACGTCAAGAAGAAACTGAAAAGGTCGTGAGGGGGAAATAATTTCTGTAATTATACAAACATTTAAATAATGACACATATGAGAAACTATTGGGTAATTTCATTTTCCTTGTACTTCTCATCCCATTACATTATGCAAAATGGATTTACACAGGCAACACACTGATTGAATTAAATTGTCAATTGTTTTTAGACAGGTAGCGATGAACAAATATAGACAAACAAAAAGCTGTTTCACTGGAAATACAAATTTTATTATTGTAGTATACGTTATATAAATATCGACTCATTGGGAAAGTTTAAATGGGAAATGTTTGATAGTATCTACAATAGCAGCTTTTATTTTTTCTCCCTCTTTTAAATTTTTTTTTTAAGTAAAAATTTCTTTAGCCGCGTTTTGCGACTTTTAATTGCGGGTAAGTTCGGGTCAGCGCCATGGTCGACATGCTCGTGACTTATTACGCGAGACTGGCGAAGCTTAGCGGCCTGTTTATGAGTTATACAACTTGTTTTAATCAACACAAAGGTTATAATTCCATTGATATAAGAATAATAATATTTAACTAAATGGTCGTTTGATAGTTGTACAAATGATACTAATAATAACTTAAAACATCAATATTTATTTGAACTTTTCGTATCTCCTAAAAGATTTTATATGTCATGGCTTATGAAATAATTGTAAGTACAAATATTCTAAGTATTGTTGAAATTAACAATGATAATAATGCTAAAAATAAATATAAAGTTTATTAATATCTAAGTAAATAGGAATAAATGTATAATATAGCTGTATACTAATTATTATGTTCATAAAATTATTGATATTTTTGTATTGAGCGAGGGAAGCTCATCATATGTTTTGATTAATAAATAAACTACTTGCTAATTATCTAATTATTGTTCAGTGTCAGTCTGATTTTCACATATACGAATGCAAATAACTGAAATTAAAAAAATTAGATAATTCAGACTGTATTTGAATCAGAAAAAGGATATAGTTATTCCAATGTTTTGAGTTTTCAGTTCTGTTGGCAGTCCTCAAGAGAGCGTATTTTTTTTTTTTTGTTAATGATAACACTCCAATAGCTTTACAAAACGGTTTAAATGATGTGATAGATTAAAGTCATTAATTACAATAGTTTATCGCCAATGTTTAATTAATTGAATTATGGTGAGGAACGAGTTTGTGTGTAGGTAAAATCGATTTATACTGAAGTAAAAATTAAATATAAACAAGAAAAAATTTATTGATCAGGATTATTTTGAGAGTATAAGACCATAGAGAACTAGAAGCCCTCTAACAAAAGAAATGGTATGAAAGGTTGAGTGGAGCAATCCTACTCCACGACTCTGGAGAAAAGAGCCCACTGGAGGCTCCACTAAACCATCAAAGCCAACTTCTCTTTGAAAAAAAGGAAAAACTTCTAGTTAAGAAATTATCGCAAAAATAAAAAAAAACAGTTAATCAATTTTCGGCACTCTCGACGATTGATCGATGTGTAGTATGCAATATGTGCGAATAATACAAAAAAATGTCCAGAAAATGATGGTGGATAATATAGCATAGTAGGTTTTCTCCAGAATTAGTGATTCTCCTGATGGAGAACCAACAATAAATAGCACGACCTACATGTTGTCCTGATCACAGTTGGCCAAATTTAATTTCGAATAAATCGCGATTGCTTCACAATATGATAAATAAGGATTTCAAAAATGGAATAAGTTACAATTAACTGTTTTGTTATGACAAAATGGACCAACAGTTATAAACAATCAACCACTAAACCAGATTGCCTCATTTTAATGTTACTAATTTCAGATTTAGGAAAATGGGTGTCAGAGTTTCTTCTTGAAAAATTGAGTTGATATTTTCATTATGAATTGAATATACCTTCCTTAAATATATAAGAACAAAAGCCCAAAAGAGGAGTAAAATATTTGATAAAATAAGAGTGGAAGAATTAGGTCAGTGATGTGGGATTGGAGCGTATGGGAGGCTATAACTAGAGTTTTAAGCTTGAAATATATTAAATATTACGTCACTGAATTATTAACAAAAATTATTCGGTTTAATAAAATACAAACAAATCCCCACTTGCTAGCAGTTTAATTGATATTCCAACCCCGATTTGGTAATCCTTCAACGGAAGGATCTAGAAAGCGAACCCAGATGCTGGAGGAGCCATACCATCCCTCTTTAAGTAGACAATTACGATATCCTGGTGGCTCACCCCTAACTTTTAATCCTCCTAGGAGGGAGATACGGAGGCGTGGGGATGCAAGGTAGAGGAGGTCGAAGAGGAGTCACGTAGAAGCCTATAGGAAGCGCCTATAGCCGGGTTACATAGCTTCCTTTACCTGATGAATATGCAAAGACCCACTGCCATTAGGATTCGCTAATTTCCAGTCCTCCTTCCAGCGGTTTTAGCGCCCATTCCCTTAAATAGTTGTGTCTGCTTTATCTGTATCTATTCCTTCCAAGCTGCATTATAGTCTAGATTAATCTTATAAGAACTACTATACAATTATTATTATATGATTATATTTATCTATACGCGATAAATATAATGAATAAATTATTTTAACGTAATTAAAAAAGCCCAAGCTTATTCAACGATGATCAAAAGCATGTACAATGAGTAGGTATTTGTTTGTATACCATCTCACGTGGGAATCACAGGGATTGAAGCGGCAGACCAAGCAGCCAAGAAAGCATCTATCACTAGCTATAACAAATGTTTTTACCATATCAGACATTTCGCAATATCTAAAACGCCAAGCACTGAAGTGGGAGGCAACTGAGGCAACTAATAAATGGAAAAGTATTAGAATAGAAATAAAATCTTGGAAAAGTTCTTGCCGCAGCAACAGAAGAGAAGAAGTAGTCATCACAAGACTAAGAATCGGTCATACGCGTCTGACAGCGGAAGTGCGGAAGTTGCTGAGTGCAATTATCTATAACCCACATCTTGGAGGACTGCCTCTCGTATGATAATTGATAGAAAAACCCTGACTATCCTGGGTGATAACACCACAAATATAGATAAAGTGCTAACTTTTCTTAAACATAATAATATGCTCAGTAGGATATAATAAATATTTGTGAAATGGAAATAAATGTTAAACAAAAGAATAATGAAAAATAATAAAGAATAATAATGAAATAAATGTTAAATCAAAAGAGGAAAGACACTGATGACCATGGATGCTGTGCGTCTATAAACAATAAAACCTAATCTCTATACGTGAATAACTAGATAATTTATAGTAAATCAATGAAATTTTCATGTGTTGACGTATATAACAGTAAAGTAGGGCATGGGCGGTGTTGACATATATATATATATATATATATATATATATATATATATATATATATATATATATATATATATATCATTAAGTATAATATATAAAAATCTAGTATGTGCCAGGAATTACCACTTAGGAAAATTAACAGTCACTGTTTTGTTTTATTTATCATAATAAAACCAAATTGATTTGGTTACAAAATTATAACCGTTATTAGTAAAAATTCCATCACAAAAGAGTTATTAAAAAAAAATAAATGTTTATTTATTTTTATTATTTATTTATTGTTATTATTTATTTGTATTCTTTATTAATTATTATGTGTATTTTTATTATTTATTTCATATTAATAACTTGATGACTTATATTATACCAATGATGATTACCATTGTATCATGTAAAATTAGAATTTTATCTGAATAAGAAACACCGAGATTGGTTTTTTCTGAAATATATATAAATGTTTAACGGTAACCTGTGGTCTAGTGGTTATCATAACAAACTACTAAGCCCAAGATCGCGGGTTCGTAGCCCGGCAGAGGTGGCCCTAGGAATTTTTTAAGGGAGTAAAAAATCCTTAGTTACGCCGTCCTTTGGAAGGGACGTTAAACGGGAGTCCCGGGCCTCTACGGTGTCAGGTACTCGTTAAAAATCCCTATCCAAATTAAACCTGGATAGGCAAAATTTAGAGCTCCCGCTGTAGTATCGTCCGATTAGACCTAGCAGCATAAAGTGACGTTAAATAAATAACTAACTATAAATGTTTATTTGTGTAAAAATAAACAACATTTATTAATGTTTAAAATATTGATCAGTTGTCTTAATTATTTTTCATTATTATAAAATAACTAACATGACTTGAAAAATAGGCTAAAACAGTTTACAAACATGAACCTGAGCTGCTGGAACCTAATGGAAAGTAATGATTTCAGTACATGGGAGGGGGGGGGGGGGAATGCTGCTTCTAAGTCAATTTTTGTGCAGGAAATATTTTTAGTGATCACCATAGTTACCATCACTGTTATAAACATTTATCGTTATAGTAATAATGGGAATGAGCCCATGACTGGGCCAAGTACTTAAAGGTTTGCTTTAGTTTTTCAATGTACCTCGACTTCTTTGTATATACTTTATTCATCGTAATATATTGTAGAGATTGTTAGATTAAATAAATTCAGACGGCTAAAATGAAAAAAAAGTTTTAATTATTGTTAAATAAGATAAACAATGTAGAAAAGTCAGGGAAAAGAGACTGTCTAGAGAAAATTTAAACTGAATAATTGGAGAAAACTGATGAAAAGTTTAAGAATCTTGACAGAATGCATTAGATCAAGTTCAAGAAAATGCCTGAAGGGATTTCTGCAAGATGATAGAACAAAAAGGGTGAGTTAGCCTGTCAGATCCACTCCAGCCCAATTTGAAGGAATCTCCAAAGTATAAATTGCGAGAAGCTGCATTTTCCTTAAACATTTAATGAAAAAATGGTTGGCTACCAAATATCTTTCCAAGTAAGAACCGTTTAATAAAAACGTCCATTTAATTCGGAAACAGGGACGGGATAGCGCATAGTAGTAGTGCGCGGAGCTATACCGAAGGTCTCGGGTTCAAATCCGGAAGTGGCAGATAAACTATTTAATGTGCTAACACCCGAGAATAGAACCTGTGGGATAAGATGACCTGCCTCTATAATAGAAAAAAAGCTGTACGACTACAACTCATTGAGACTCTAGGGTTCAATACATGGTAGAGACTGTACTGCTTCTCGAACAACGGTTGTGAAGGGAAGTGATTTGTCCTATATCACGCTCGACCGCCAGATTTTCACCCCAGGAGGCCCCTAGATCCCATAATATTCATCTCAGACATCAAACAGATTAAATAAATGTCTACCAAGCAGCGAGATTTGGTAACTCAGTGCTCTACCACTATGGCACTCCTCTCCCTCATGTGTCATAAAACAAATACAAAAATAAAACTTTAAATTAAATTGTTAATATTTTCTTAATTTTTTTTAATGCCTCTTTATAGTGGATATGCTTAATTTTGGGAACTACATGAAGGTTGAAACGGTTGAACATGATCTCGTAAAAATTAACTTAAGAAATTGTACAATCATTGTACTAGAAGAAGTACAGTCTCTATCACGTACTGAACCTCAGATCCTTCATGGGTTGTAGTGGCACAGGTTTTAACTTGGAAACGAAATTTCATTTAGCCTGCACTGCGTAGTTCATTTATTATGTATCTGTTTTTATATTTAATTTAAACATGTACGAATGAGATGCCTGGTCCTGTAATGGATTTAACAACATTGTCCTGAAAGAGTACTTCCTGGTATAAAACCATATGGCGACCATTTATGTTTCCGATTTTCGATAATTATTAGAGTTAGTGGGACATGGGAAATAACTCGACCGGCATTGTCCTATTCTATTTATTTTGGAAATCGTGTTCAATATACCCTAGCCTAAAACGTTTTGGTTAAATGTTTCTGTATATGAAGAATATAATGCCAATGTTATCAAAAGAGAATGAACAAAATTCAATAAAAAATAATAATATTTTCTTCGTTTTGTGTACATATATAAAGTTTCTCCACCTTTTTAACTGCAGTTGTTCTTGAGCCTCCAATCATTTGAAAATATAAGATTTTCGTGGCATATACACCCCCTGTCTCTAATTATATAAACATTTGAAAACTTTATGTTTTTATATGAAATGTTTTATTATGTATTATTTGGAAATAGTTCATATTATCCTATTTATTTCTTTGTTGGTTGGCATAGTTTGGAGAAACACGTTGTTAATTTGCGATTAAGCCTTTCTATTCGAAAACGTTATGGTCCTTTATAACATTATGATACAGCCAACGGCCATACCACGTTGAACACACCGGTTCCCGTCCGATCACCGAAGTTAAGCATCGTCGGGCGTGGTTAGTACTTGGATGGGTGACCGCCTGGGAATACCGCGTGCTGTTGGCATCAAAGAAGAAAATACTAATTAATTAATTAAAGATATCGCGCTGTATAGGACTTCAAAGGAAGTCTTTAGCCAACATAAAAAAAACAAAAAAAAAAAAAACATTATGATAATATTTTATCATGTATAATAGCGCTGAAGGTAAAAGAAAGTTAAAGCATAACTTTTTTTTAAAGATAAGTAGTGATCTGAATATCCCATTTTTTCTTTTCAAAATTTTTATTAGTGGTTCCATGCACTTTTTCTTCTAAAGATTAAAATAATTTCTTCAGTCTTCTGATCCTGAAGGATTAGAAGACTGGAGCTATCGGAGCCCGACATCTGTCCATCGGGGACAGATGCAGCTGAAGACGCTCGATGGACCATACTACACATCCGTAACTGGAGAGGAGCAGCAATGAAAAGGAATGACGGAAGGTTGATGTTGCGGGAGGCCTTGTCTCCACGCAAGATGTAGAGCCATGCATGTATGTATCTTCGTCTTTAATATTCTATGGTGTAAGCATTCTTTACATTTTATAGCATACATTAGGGAATCTCGAAAGCAAAACGAAATTTTATTTCAAACTTCTTTATTAATACTTTGGAAGGATATTACTCTTAAAGTAAACTATTCGATCAGAATTTATTTGAGTATTCTTGTTGTAATTATGCTTAAAAAAAAGTAGAAAAAAATAATTCAGAAAGAATGGTAATTAAAGTTGACAGGTAGCACGAAACGCAGAGCTATGTTTAAACATTCATTAATTTTTTGGCCTCAGGGGGCTTTTGAACCAGGAAATTTAGAGGGTATCGTTTTCAACAATGAAAAAATAATTAATTTTTTTTTCGTTTCTTCGTTAAACTTTTTTCCTTATTAATTATTTAAATCAATTGCTTCCCTTCGGAAACATAATTCAGAAAAAAAATATAAGGTTCCGTAAGGACTGACGTTTCATAGACAAAGCCTAAATCCAAGAATTATGCTGATTTAGTGTAATCCATGACACTGATATTCATTTATTACCTTTATTAATATGTAATACATATAATTCCTATGCCGGATGGGAGAAGGGAAGGGTACAAGGTCAGCAAACATTTCTAAGCGGTTGAAGGCAATGTAAGGTATCCGATGGAACCCTACGCTTTGGAGAAGCTTTCATATTCCAATTTATAACTCCTCCTCATATCGTTTATTGAAATATTATACATCTACAGTTATTTAGTTATGTTACATTTATATAAACTAGCTGAACCGGCCACGCGTTGCTCTGGCTGTTATAACAGTTTTAAAAAATATTACGTTAAAATTTGAATTTTAAAGAAACAATGAATGAATGGAAAAAATGAATTAAATAGATTTTTGATCATACATTCTATTCATCTCATATCTAAGTATAGTATATAATAAATAAATATTATACAAAATTCTTTACTGTTAAATATAAACATTAGTTTAATGAATGAGGTATATCATGGTTGATTTTTAATTATGGCTTCTAATATTGTTTTAAATTACAACTATTTATTTCAATTTAATTGAGCCTTAATCGATCCACAATATTTTTTGTTAATCTGTCCTTTGGTAATCCAAATAGATTAAATGGTTTAAAAACTTGAGCATGCAACATATAATTGTCCATGGGAGAAACATGGATGTTCTAGGTCCAAACCGCGAATGGATATTGTCGGGGCATGAGACTTGTTGACGGTCATAGCAACAGCCAAGCGTATAGCAAATTGAAGTCTTTTAAACGATATTATTGGCTCTGATAGTATCTTTGGAATACGTGGTAACTGGACGATTTCTCCTTTAAAGATTCCAGTCAACATGGCAGCATCAATAACATTCCTAGTGATATTTTTGGTGACCAAACGTGTACCATTCCATAACTCTGGTACATTCAAATTACTCAGAAGAATAGTAGGTGAACCGATCTTTCACCAAAACAATTGTTTGATTTGATTAATCTCATTGGCAAAAGTGGGGCGAGGAATGACTGGCTATGTCTTTCGGAAATCACCAGATAAGCTATAAAGAAATCCATTTACTATGTTTATATATGTTTAATTTATATGGGTCACAGTGCTCGGCTATTGATCTCGAGACCAATTATTCTCTATTTTTGAATCGAACATGTTGGATCTCGAGGCACTCCTGAGGCTCACCTAGCCTCTACAAAATAAGAAGAGACCGTATGAATATCTTGGAATTTTAAGTAACAGCAACAACGATCATTATTACGAACTGAAATCAGGATTTGAAACAGTAAACATTGCTCATATAAATATGAAACAGTTCTTCTTAAGAGCAATCAACAACAACATCAAAACTCGTGAGCTAAAAGTCGCAAGATTTAATTTCGTAGTACGGTATACAAGCTTCCTCCTAGACAAAACGGGGGAGACAGAAGCATTCGTGGCTACGCGGTTGTAACGTGGCTATATAGAATGATATTAAGAACATCATATGTTGAGTTACGAACGACGTTGTTTAAAGAAGATTCTCAAAAGAAAAATAGTTGAATATTAAAATAAAAATCAGAAAATGACAATTTCTGGATCATATTATGAGCAGAGGAAGGACCTATTGCTACAGGTTATCTTTCAGGGAATAGTCAGACGAATTTCATTGCTTCGTAATCTGAGAGAATTAACTGTTCATCGAACCACTTCTTCTGAGCAGCATCAAGCTGTAAACAGTCATAACGAACGGCAAACCTTTTACAGAAGACTCCACATTTAGGAGAAATTGATAATTCTGGAGGTGGAGTGTGATCTTGGACCAAACCGCTTTCTTACACAGTTATTACCTTAGAAACAGTGTATGTTCCCCCAAACATATCCAGCAAACATATTACTTGGCAATATACAGTCATAGAACTTATAATATTACTATATAAACTTTAATTTATGGAGTTTCTATAGCTAAATCATTGGACTCCATTTTTGCTACTACATTTAGCAAAACAAATTAAATTACATATATTTGTCTATTTGGGTGCCTTGTGTTGATCTTATAAGTGGAAAAGAAATCTGTAACGGACAGTGGTCTAAATTGAAGAAAACCTGGCCAAAAGTCTAAAGCTTGTATTATTGCTAATTTTTGTTATTTTAAACGTTAAATAATTACGAATACATTCATTTTAACCTTGTTAAATTCTTTGCCAACGTTTCGCTAGACATAAACTACCTTTCTCAGGGCTTACTCTGAGATTTAAGATGTCTTTCTTTCCTTCGGTAATTATACCTGTTCGGATCCGGGGGCGGAGCCTATTCTTCCAGTGATCTGATTCATTCTTCATATATAGGGTCAATATTAGTCCTTCGTACTTACGGTTACGTATCAATATGGCTTATATTATACAGAAATATCAATAAGCTCCCTCGGTGCATCCTTTAGTGGAATGTAAGTTAATTGACGCAGATATAATTAGTGGACAGTTCGACGAATACCTTGTATGATTAGCAAGAGGTGTTTCATTATGCATTCTCTTGAACATGTTTATACATACAAATTTCTATGTGTAGTATTTTTTTTTATTACTGAATTTGGCCATCTATGGACCGCATATAACTCAAGACTTATGGCGTGTCTTTTTCTTCTTCTCTTCCCGGTACTTCTTCATTGTCTCTTCAAACGCTCATCTCTGTTCATCTTCCACACTCTCTTTGGTCGAGGCTTTGGCTTGTCTTCTTCATAGGTTGCGTTTTCTACCAGAAGCCTGAAGCCTGAATTATTTCTTCTGTAATACTATTTTGTTGGCATCTTCTTTCACTGCTTCTATCCAACCTACTGTTTTCTTAAGTTTATTAACGTAATTAAAAATCTTCTTTGTGATCCGCGTTTCTTCCATTCTTTTTAAATGTCCATACAGTTTTAGCCTTCTCTTCCTCATTGTATTTGTTATTTTTTCTATGTTTTTGTACAAATTTTCTTTTCTCCTTTTAATCCATATATTATTTTTCTCTCTATTTTTTCTAGTTATGTGTAGTATATATATATTGTGTAATCATTCCATTTGCTTTTAATTTTTTTTAATTTCACTTTTAGAATTTTGGTTATGGATTAAGCCCTGACTAAGGAGAAAAAAGAGAGAGTAAAATTGTCTTTGAAGATTTAACCAGAGGCTTATATAAAACGATTTAAGATTTGTAATAACCCTCTCAGAAAGTGAAGAGAGAATATTGTTAACAAAATATCGGATTATGTCGGAAGCTAAATTAAATTAACCGGAAAATGAAATTTATTTCAAAGCGTCCAGGGTTAGCCGCGGTGGTTAGTTAATTGAAAAGAAATGAGGGGGGAGCAGATAGGGGGGGGGGGCAGATGGAGGGAAAAACAAAACAATGAGAGCCCGTTTGCGTTTTAAATGTACACACTCATCATTATTTTGTAATTGTTTTCCTATTTTGTATTCAATATAAAACATTACAATTTCTCTCGTTTTTAGGATAATTTTATGTAACGGTGAATATTTAATAAACATTTTCAACACGTTTTTAGGACGGAATTATTAGGCAAAAAACGGAGTGTTTAAAAATGCATGAGTTTAAATAATAAATTTCTGCTCAGCTTTTGATTGCTTGATAGTATCTCGTATATTTTATTCATAGAAAGGCTATAAAGGTATCAGAATTCGTTTCTATTAATAATTAAAAACATTTCAAAAGAGTTAACGATTAAATAATTTATGTAGTACTTTGTATTTTAGTGACGTGATTACTTTTATTATACGATTTTTTGACCTGTTCTATACAGT
Organism: Troilus luridus; assembly: GCA_964056705.1. NCBI lineage: Eukaryota > Metazoa > Arthropoda > Insecta > Hemiptera > Pentatomidae > Troilus > Troilus luridus. Next base: position 20,919,124 of record OZ057416.1, on the reverse strand, counting down.
TCAGAAGCCTGGACATAATGATCAAAAATTGCTTCAAACAATTGAAAAAAAAGCTCCTATGGCCAATATATGGACCTATTAGAGAGAGGGAAGCATGGAGAAGAGCACCAATGCGGTGCTGACAAGTCTATTGTAGGTCTATTAGTTTATTTAATAATAAGCAACAAAATATAACGCAAAGAAAATTTTTAAAAAGATAATTTTTAGATTTTTTGGTATACCGTAAAACCAATGCCAAATTTTGGTTTTCCTGTACTTTACAAAATTCATTAGTTCAAGAAAAATCCTATTTCGACGACTAGTTTACTCAGAATGTCTGATAACACTGGTCGATAAGGTTTTCTTCACAAGAAATCTGATTAGTGAATCTAGTGCAGTTTTTTATACTGAATTCAGACATGTAGTCAGGATTTTTCGATCAGCCACAGGTTTTTTATGACAGGTACATTTTAAAATCTGATTTTAGGGTGTTTTTTTTTTACTTGTCATAGGAACCGTTACCTCATATTTAGCGATTTATAGAAGCTGTTTTTAAGGAAATTTTGTTTGTAATATCATGCTGAAGCACCATAAAACAAGGCTGTGCGGGTTCATTCATGTTTGGACATGCCCAGACCTGTTCATCTGGCATTGTGATGTGTCAGTATTGAGCTGACTGTGAGTTTGTTCAGTAGTGAAATATTTCCTTCCTTTCTTTTCGGAAGTTTATTGTGTATGTAGTGCTTTAGTGCTTTGATTTTTCATCATGCCAAGAAAGTATGTAAATCATGTAGACAGTTTATGCTACATTTGTGGTGAGCTGACCTTCAAGCCTCAAAGGCGAAATTTGACCCCACTCGTATAGAAGTGTTATCAACTTTACTTTGGATGTCAGGCTGGTGATTTTGATAAGAGCTTGGCCCCAAATACATGCTGTGGTTCGTGTGTTAGATTGCTGACTGGTGGAAAAATGGTATACATCGTATGCCATTTGCAATTCCCATGATTTGGAGGGAACCGAAGGATCATTTAAGTGATTGTTATATCTGTTTGACAAATATTAAAGGAATCACATCTAAAACAAGACATACAGTTAAGTATCCGAATTCGGAATCTGCAACAAGACCTGTCTTACACAATGGACAGTTCCCTGTACCAGTATATGCAGATACGACCTTCTCACTTCTACCACTAACCGCAGACCCGTTTACGAGTTTTAGTGGTACAGGTTTTTTTGTTCTAATTATGTGGGTGGAAAATGTCTATAACTTAGCACATTATCTTTCCATAGAATGCTATCATTAATATACCATCATTATCGTAAATACCTAGATGTTTACCTAAATAAAAAAATAAAAAATTTGTTTGAAGTTCTATCGCTTGTGTTTTTTTACGAAAAACCTTTAAACCGTACCTCTAAAGATAAAAAGATTTAAATGGAAAACATTGAATGTTTTATTTGAGGCACTGGTCTCAAAAGGAGGGGAAGAAAACGAATTTTCACTATGTAGCCGTCCCTGAAGAATAAAAATAAAATAAACTAACCAACCGTACGCAAGCAAACCCCTTTTTTTCTTCTTTCACTCTTTCCGGTAAATAATTTACTACACGAGGCATTTATACGTTAAAAGCCTAAAGGTTTAAAAGCTAAAAAACTTTTTTTTGTAAAATGTATATCTGTTTCTGGATACGGTGAAAATTATTTTCAGGTTTAATTATTTTCGTATTTATTCCCCGCTTGTCACTTCAGTTAAAGTCCAAAGTAGTGAAGTTAATGCATCATTTCTACGTAATTATAATTACCAATTACATAGTTACACATTTAACTACCAAATCCCTAAATAACCATTTAATCATCAATTATATTAACGATACAAATAAATTAATGTCATATAATTCCGAGTTTCATAGTTTTTGTTATTCATTATTAATTATTATTCGTTATTAATTATTGAGATCTTAAATATATAAAGGATATGTAGAATATATGTGAGTTTGATTATTCACGCCAAGCTTAACAGACGTGAAGATAACCTTCAGGGAGAGATGCGAGTAAGGTTATAATAGATATCGATAGCTGAGAAACTCGCTCGAGTGAACATTGGTTTAATTTATATTATGTGTGTTATTACGGAATATCGACTATTGTGTTGATTTGTAAGTCGTGAATTCAACGGCTTAACCAAGAAGGTGAATGGAATAAAACACTTGTGGATGCAGTGAAGAACTGTAATTAAAAAAAAACATATTTACAAAGATAATATGATATATTTACAAAGAACCTGAATCAAAACAATAGTCGATATAACGCACATAATATAAATTAATCCAATGTTCACTGGAGCGAGTCTCTCAGCAAGCAATATCTATTATAACCTTACTCACATCTGTTAAGTTTGGCGTGAATATTCAAACTTACACACACACATATATATATATATATATATATATATATATATATGAGAAGGGAGAGATAGATTTGTTAGAAAGTTTTTAATTTCTTTAAAAAGTGTTCCTGGTTAACTATACACTTGTTAGTTAATTACAACAATAATAACGCTATTAGCCAGAAAAGCTATTTAAAAATTATGCCATAAGGCATAGAGTAATGTATAACCGTCCGGATATTTTGTTGATTGATTAATCAAAGAAAATGGCTAGAATCACAGAAGTTAGTGGCAATAACCAATAATAATGAAGACCACAGCAGCCAAAATGATCAGGAAGTACCAGGAACTAACTAGAGAGTTGAAATCACTTTATCATTTGAAAAAAGTGTTAGTAAGTCCTATAGCCGTTTCGTTGAATGGCAGGTACTGAAGAACACAAGAAAGGATACAGAAGACCTCGGCCTTGATTTGGAAAAATTGAAATCGCCACAAAAGGCAGTTCTTTTACACACTTGCAGAATTGCGAGAACATTTTACAAAATAATAATGACTTTTACATTCCATCGAGTTTTGAATTCCGGGATGTGGTTTTGATCCCAGAGTAATCTCAGATAAAAATAAATTTAAAATAAAATAATGTGTTGATTAAATAGAATAAAATTGTATTAATTTATGCCACAACAAGTTTTTATTTTTCATTCGGTTTTAGAATGAAAAAAGAATATAATTACCATGAAATGTGATGCATTCCTTTAGACTCCTGGGGTTGTATGGTGTGTACTAAAGCTTCAAGTTTATAACGATTATAACGAGAGAAAGAAAATGCTTAAGAGAACTTAATGATCTCTCTGAACATAAATATTTAATGGTATGAATCGAAGTAGAGTCGCTATCACAAAAGAAAATACCCTTAGTGTTTGGTTTAAAATATTTTGATTATTCAGTTTGTGGCCAAAAACTTTCCCCGCTTCTGATTTCCCGTTTAAAAGGGACGATCTTGATTCATATTCCTTATACAGGATTAGTTACCGACGAGAAAAAAAAGAAAAGGACACTTATTTGATCCCATTTCCCGAATTCACCAATAAAGTAAGAGCCAGAAAGAAGGAAACAAAACAAAGAACAAATCAGAAAGGGGCTTATTATCATTCATGAATGATTCATCGGACAGAGGAAAGGGCTTTAGTCGCTGTCCTCCGAACTTAACATAGGGAACGAGCCACTTTATTGAGCTCTGACCTTTACCCCAAGCCCGGTTAAGGTTTTAGTATTTCCAAGTCCCTATTTCTTCTACTTTATGACACCAATCATCTCCAATCCACTACCTGTGAGAATTTTATTATCCGTTTCGGTAATCCAGGGCGATATGGAGACCTCATTCAATCATTTTTTTTTTTTTTTTGAATAACCAGAAAAATAATATCAAATGTAATAATTGATATACAAGCCATATGTAGCTTTATTAGAAAAGTAACAATGAATTAGATGGCCAGATCCTGATAACTCCCTACACACAACAACCTGACGAAGAATCCTGGAAGCACACCTTTTATATAAAAATAAATTTAAATTTAATTATATCTGTGTTTCTATCGATCTGAATCATTATTGCTCATGTCTTAATTTATATATATAATGGTAGAAATTTTTCTTATTTTGAATGCCATTTTATATATACATTAGCTGACCTGACCACGCGTTGCTGTGGCTGTTATAATAGTTTAAAAAAATATTATGTTAAAATTTGAATTTTAAAGAAACAACGAATGAATGGAAAAAATGAATTAAATAGGTTTGTGATTTTATATCTAAGTATTATTATTATGTTGGTTCTACGCTCCTGCAAGAAACCGTGACTCCACCACCACAGCCGACCAATCTGCTGTGCTATTCTCCTCCAGTCCCGCAGACCCAGCAGTTACATGTCCTCTTCGACATCATCTAGCCATCTGAACCGAGGGCGTCCCTACTTCGTTTACCGCCCGGTTTCTCATTGAACATTCTCCTAGCTATCTTTCGGTCCGGCATTATTTCCACATGTCCCATCTATCTCAGTCTGGCTTTCTTTATGAACGCTACCATGTCCGGCTGCCCATATAGCCCCATCAGTCCTCATTCTTTCTTTTCCTCCATAAACCATTTTCGGCCACTCCGCCAAAGATTCTTCTTAATATTTTCCTTTCCCATGTGTTGACCATATTTTTTGGTCAGGGGCCATGTCTCGCACCCATAGATGACTACCGGTCTTACTATGGTTTGTAAAGTTGAATTTGTATTCTTTTAGAGAATGATTTTAACTAAAACACTCTTTGTAGTGAGGAATACCACCTATTTCCTATTTCTTTTCTGGCTTGTATTTCACTCTCTATATTGTTGTCAACTGTGACCACACTACCCAGGTACTCGATTTGGGTTACCGCTTTAAAACTGTGTTTTCTTAAACTCACTTCTTCATTTGCCATCTTTTCCAATTTTGAGTTTTTCATACATAAAGTTTTATCTTCATTTACATTAAGACCCAGTTGAATGGCTGCCTCTTCAAATTCTTGGAATGTTCCTGTTAATGCTGCTCGGGTTATAGCGGTTATGACGATGTCATTCGCATATGCTAGATGTTGGGACATGCGGTTGTATATGGTTCCTGCAGGATTCGTTTTTACTGTTCGGATGGCTGCTTCAAGGGTTAAATTAAAAAGGAGAGGGGCTAGAGGATCACCCTGTCTCAAGTCGATGTTTACCTCAAACTCTTTTGACAGTGCATTTCCTAGTTTTACTCGACCGACAGTCTTAGATAGAGCCATTCTTCTTTGTCTGACTAATTTCTTGGGTATGCCCATATTTATCATGACTTTCAAAAGTCTTTATCTATCTACAATGTCATATGCTTGTTTGTAATCGACAAAGAGGAGATGCAGGTCTATGTTGTATTCATGGCACTTTTCCATTGCTTGCCTAGGAGAAAATATCTGGTATATTATTGTCCTTCCTGGTCTGAAGCCTCCTTGGTGTTCTCCAATAATCTTTTCAGATAATTCTCTCAACCTATTATATAAAAGCACTGCCAGTATCTTATAGGTCGTACTTAATAGTGAAATACCCCTGTCATTATTACATTCAAGCTTGTCTCGAGCTTTATTTTTTTGGATGAATTCATCCCTAAAATTCAAAACTAAATGATCAATTAATAAAGAGTTTTTGAATGGAGCCCAGAAACAATTTGACAGTTACGGTATTCCGTAGTAGCCTCTGATCTGAAGCGAGTCAAACAAGTAGCAAGTTCTCGAGCCAATTCTGACAGTCCCAGTCATTTCATCCGCCCACTACATCTTCATTGAATGGTCCATGAACAACCTTGATTGAATATCGGTTCTTGAGGAGGAGGAGATATGAATGGATGTTGAATTTTGTTAAAGGCCAAGGATGTAAATATCGATATTTTTTAATATATTAAAATATTATTTTAATAAATCGAATAAATATCGATGTTCCGGTTCATTTGGCCTCAAAATAATTCATTTCCAAATTATTACTACTTAAAAGTGTAATTATACATCTATAATCCAGAAGAAATATAGGCATAATTATGTACGATATTTGCATCTTGGGATATTATAAAATCGTTATTAAAATGTAATTATCCGAAGTTGATATTTTTTTCGTTAAAGAAATAAAAAGAGAGGTTTAGTAACAAAAATATTGAAAAAGAAACACAAATTAAAATGAAGTTAGATAAAAAACCTGCACCACTACAACTCGTGAACGGGTCTGGGGTTCAGTACATGGTAGAGACTGTACTGTTTCATGGACAACGGTTCTGGATATTCAAAAATATCCTATGTGAACCATCTCCCGCTGCTAACAGACTAAATAAAAGTCTTGGCCTGCAGCGGGATTTGAACCAGGATTTCCTGCATGGCAACTCAGTGGAAGTTAGATAGGTTTTGAATATTATTTTCTTTCTTCTTAATTTTTTCTCATGTTAAGTTGTTCAGTTCATTTTTCTCAGCTCTTAGTAATACTATCGTATAGTTACATAACTAAACGTAACTTACATTAAAACAAAGAAATTATTGTTTTTGTTTTCCTTCTCAAAAAGTTTTTTTTTTTAATTTGATTTCCTTTAACGTAGCTTCGTCTGCTGGGGCCTTTAGCGACGACTGCTCTTCATATATTTTTTGGATTAACTTTGAGATTTTTAGGTACATCAGAGTCCTCTATATTTCATTATTATTTTTGAGAGGTTGGTACGTTTCAATATCATAAAACGTTCTTTCTATTTGAAGCTTCTTGCATTCAAATAGATGCTTTACGGTAATTTGTACATTGCCACAACTTTGCCAGGTTGGTTGGCACTGCCCTAAAAGTAGGTGGAGATGTGTCAACTTAGTATGAACGATTCTTAACCTGCTTATTATGCTCCATCCTTTTAGCGTTAGGCCGTTTGTAGGGAACACTGCTCGGTGTTTTTTTCTTTTGTTTGACGGAGGTGGTTTTGCGGAAGGCTCTCCTACTCTTCATCCCAATTTTCTTTAGTTTTCTTTCTTATTTTATCACTGCCAGCCATTCGGACAAAGGTGGATCCAAACAAGAGAACGTTATCACTTTTTGCAGCTGCTTCAGCCCCCACATCAGTAATATCAAATAGTTCATAAGTAATAATTGTATGAATCTAGGAAAAACTATTATTACAGTACATATTAATGTGCACTTTGAGAGCTTCACTATTCGGTTTTTTATTCTTTTTATTTTTTTAAACAGCTTAATTAACGCTTATTTCTAGACTTTAATTATTTTAAAAAAATGTAAATAAATAAAATTTTTTATGATCTATACTTAGCTATCTATAATTGTTGTTATAAGAGCTATTACAATTATAAGAGTCGATTATTAATATAACATGTTAAATTAAAATAAATATCCTTTTTTACCAGTAAAATATCGATATTTGCCAAGGATAAGTCGAATTACAATGCGATATATTTTTATTTCTATGAACAGATATCGTAAAGCTGGCTGGCTTCAGCTTTACTACAATATCAGCACGAACTCATCAGCACCACTAGTTTTATAGTTCATTGTTGTATAAAACCGCTACTCTTTGTAATTTTTATTTTTTTATTAATAATATATGTAATGGTTACTCAAATTTTGTGATACCTATACCACTTATCAAATAAAAGCAATCGGTGAAAATGATCGATGTTTTTTTAACGTTTCGATGGCTGACTTGAACACAGACAGCTATCTGTTTCCTAAACTTAAAATTTGATAATGCTATTACAACATATTGAATATATATATATGATTATTATATGATAATATTGATTAAATAATAAGTTATTTTGAAACATTCAACAGCTGTATAGGAGACAGATAAAGGATCCTGAAACCGAAATAGAACAATCTACAAAGGATTTTTTTCAAATAGATCTATTATATTTCTAATTTAAACAAACATTGATAGATCAAGTATTTAATTGATTTTATTGCACACTAATAATATTGATGGCCCTTATAAAAACATCACACAAAGTAAAAAAAGGCCAGAAGATCAGTAAATCTTTCAAGAACAATGGACGAAGCAGGATGCAATCACAAGTGAGTGGAACACTGGTAGATGGGCCTTTTCATTCGTGGCGGTACAAGTTAGTGTAGATACCATTTCACATCAGCTTCATCTGGCAATGGCCATTCACTCGAATCTTTTTTTAGTTTATCAAATATATATCTTTTTACAATTGGGGAAACGTTTTTAATATCAAAAGTACCACTTTACGCTGGATTTGAGCCACTATTTCTAGTCACCTACATTCTGTCTATAGAATACTTTGTCTATTGTCTATACAGAACCAGTTCATTAATAAATTCAAAATAAAAGCTGTAAACTTATTTAAATTTAGTTTCTCTACTTGCCTTAATACATGCATCATCCATCATATCCACTTGTACTATTATAATACAGTTTTAAATTTGAATAAATAATTTTTTAAAAACCTATAACAACATACCCAGCGATTTAATATATTTTATAGTTTATAGAGCATCGAGTACTTATGGATGGAGTTAATGATTAGGATGTATTTTACGCTAAGGGAAAAGGTTAATTTTCATAAGACTTATCAAAGCGGAATCAAATCCGCTGAGTTAATGTGCGAGTGTCCAGGGTACAAATCCGGTTGTGGCAGATAATTTATTGAATCTGTTAATAGCCGGAGATGGATCCTGTGAGATCTGGAGACCCTCCTAGGCCTCACCCAGCCTCTATAATATAAGCACCCAAGTGGGAAAACCTCGGACATATCTCCTCTCTGCGTCACTGTTGTCCTAGTCAAGAACCTTCATAGATTGTAATGGTACAGTATGTTTAAAAGTATATTTGATACAGTAATTTTTAATAATTATTTTCACAATTATTCATTCGAATAAAAGTTATCGAAATGCACTTTTTAAATATTTAGCCTCAGAAGGTAGAATGGCTGTCCAAGGAATCTGTTTTGAGAATGCTTTCTTAGACCACTCCGCCCTAAGCGTTCTTGACATTGTTCAGCGAATAATTTTGTAGCACAAAGCCACCAGCTTAGCAGCAGCGTTGGGTACTAAGTCTTCCAAGTACAATTCAACCTTGTTATTGAGGTCGTTAGTTTTTTTTTCAAAAGATAGTCCGGATTATTAAACACAGCTTTAATGCAATAACAGGTCTAATATATTTAAGTATAGAACTATGCTAAGTTTAAGGAGAAGAAATTTAGTACGGGTGGAGGTCAAATAAATAATTATGAAATAAATAAATTATCTCCACTTTTATTCGGTCAACTAATAATAATAAGTTAAGTTTAGGTACTTAGCTTATGTTCCATTTGCAATAGTCAATTCAGTGTTCTCTATAATAAATATTAGATCATATTTCATTAAATCATCAAATAATACATGTTTCACAAAATCATTTCTCTGAATGAAATTAATATCATCTTAAAAAGTGTAGTGAGTTTAGTAATTTTTTTCACCCCGGGATTAAACATTTTACTTAAGTCCCTTCGTAAATAATTCATAAGTACTTCTAAAAAATATAAATCACTGTATTAGCATTATTTCCTCTACATATTACTTTTTTACAGTGAAATCTCTCTAGTATATAAAAAAGATTTAGTGGTGTTTATATTTTATCGGCGTTGCCTGAGCACGGATCGAGGGATTGCTTCTTGTTTAATCTTTTATCGTGCTCTATCCGTTAAATTATAAATATTTTTAAAAATTGGTTCATCAAAAAGCTACTGTTCCTGATTTCTTTAGCCCGTTACGCGAAAAATTGGACTGTTTTCGAATATAAATGGAAAAAAGTGGATTGCATCGATTAAAAAAAAAAACTTCATTGTATTACATTATTTAACTTTTAGAATTTTGGTTTCAAAACAGAGTATGGATTGAAATCGGTCTAAGTAATTTGTCTTATAGACTGTAAATTATTTATTTTTAATCTAATAAACGAACATAAAAAAACAACAATAACATGTGGGTACTCATTTTGATAGGCTTACCAAAAGGTATTAAACTGATCTTCAATTTCCAGAATAATAACGAAGTACTTCTAATAACACGTTAAGTACCAACTGTTGTTCAATTAAATGAACATTTGTATGATTTTTAAAATAGGGGCTGCCTCCAAGTTATTATAATAAATAGAATCGGAGGATAAATAATGAATAGTTTCTCCATCCACAGTTCTCCAGGGGAAGTTTACAAAATAAGATTACACATAAAATACCGATTAAACAGCATTTGTAGAATATCCTCAAATAAATACTAGATTATTTTAATGAAACGTTACTCTAAATAAATTAAGATAATAAGAAATAAATAGAAGATGGGAAGGTTGGGAAGAAATTGGCCAATGAAATTGAAAAAGCTAAGAAACAATACTTATTTGTTGTTAAATTATACGGGTATTTTTTGGAAAAGACATGCCAGGTATATTTTTCACTGATATGCGTTATCAAAGTAGTTATAAAATTATAACTGCTATCAAGTAGTTAATTATATTCTAATTAAATCATCTTTTAATTGTGACAATGAACCGGAACAAGAAGTATATATTACAGTTATATGAAGTTATAAGAAATGATGATGCTCATCTTAAGCTTTTATACAAACAAAATATCATTCCTCACTCACTCACTCACAGTCTGGCGCTACAGTCCATGTAGGACCGGGGCCTCCTCCTACAACATGCTCCACTCCGCTCTATCTGAAGCTAACCTCCTCCATCTCCGCACTCCCATTCTACGCAGATCCTCTTCCACATCTTCCATCCATCTCAATCGGGGTCTCCCGCGTTTTCTCCTTCCTCCCGGATTATCATACACCATTTTTCGAGGAAGTCTCTTCGGATCCATGCGTTCAATATGACCTAACCAGCCAACCCTTCTCTTTCTAATTACCGTGACTAAGTCTGGCTCCGGTAGCAATTCCATCAGTTCTGTATTACTTCTCTTTCTGAATTGGTCGCCTTCCTTAATAGGGCCATATATTGTTCTTAATACTCTTCTTTCCCAAATTCTAAGGGAATTTTTGGCTCATTTTGTCATGACCCATGTCTCGCTACAATATGTAACAACGGGGCGTAAGACAATCTTGTAGATTAAGATTTTATTTTTACGGGAGATTCCTAAATTTCAAGACCTCCCGAAGAGCATAAAAACACTTGTTTCCCGCTGTAATTCTAGCTTTGACTTCCATTGTCATATCGTTGTTTCCTGGCAACATCCCTCCCAGGTATCTGAAGGACTCATATATAGGGAATTCCCGGTCTTCGATCTTTACTGGTCTAGCCCCTATATGAACCGCTTCTCGTCGTTATCATATATTTTGTTTTGACATTGTTTACAACGAGGCCAAGTCTCCTTCCTGCCTCAAACTCTTGCATAGCCCCCGATAAAGCTGACATTGTTCTGACCGATATAAGCACATCGTCGGCATATGCAAGACGCTGCGTCAATCTAATATAAATTGTGCCGTTTGGGCTCGTCTTTATAGATCTCATTGCTACTTCCAGAATCAGGTTGAATATCACCGGTGAGAGAGGATCTCCTTGTCTTAGTCCCTTATTTACATTGAATTCTTTGAATATGTGATGGAGATCATAGGAATAGGGATATAGAATTCATAGGACTTCTCCAACATTTGACGTACGGAGAACATGTGGTCCACTGTTGACCTCCCTGGTCTAAAACCACATTGGTAATTATCATTGCTACGTATACTTTATATACAATATATTTTAAGTATTTTGTAGTTTTAGATATTTTTTACTTAATTATAAATTTATGATCCTGTCAAATTAATTTTAATCTTCCATTAGTCACATGTCACACATCATTGACTGTCAAATCATTCACCATTTTATTTGTAATTGTCATAATTAATTATTTTCTTATTTAATTATCTCCCTTAACGATCGAATAACACACTACAAACGTTTCCAAGAAACATTATACGGGCACCCAAACCCATTATTAGAAAAAATGGCCACTCTCATGCCTCAGTACACTAGGAGTTGACTAAAAAGAATGTGGATGAGGGTTCTTCATTTTATTGTAACTTTACAGACATTATTTATGGATAAATATATAAAGAGAAAGAAAAGATTATCTCCTTTCCTTATGTACTGTTTGTCAATTTATTATATAATATTAAATCATTATTTTTAAATCTTAAGTATACACTAGAAATAAGAGATGAATTATTAAAGTTTCCCTTTGTGAGGAGCTATTTTGAAGAGCCCCCGTCGGAATTTCAGAAGGCAGTATTTATTACGGAAGTTTTCATTTCATGAATTCCTTACTTCATTGGATACCTCTCAGCAACTTTCCTGACACCACTCGCCTTCTTCAGCAATTGATCTCAAATTACGCTTTGCTTACTAATCTGACTTTCTTGTTAATTTTATAAATTACTATTTTGTTTTGAAGGTGGTCATTAATTAAATAATATACAAAATTAATTAATTTCTAACATTCCACTTGTTACGATTTGCTATGAATAAAGCCACCCATAAAGAACTTAACTGACGTTGCTGATTTGACGATAGCCCGATATCAATCCTTTTGTAACCAACTTTACTCCCCCAAACTTCAAACCGACATGCGAATTTCATATCTGGTAAAGATATGAGGCACGGAAACAGTGTTTGTGTAAATTATGGGGACCGTTTCATAGGACCGTTTTTGTTTTTTTTTGCTTAAAGGAACAAATGTTTAATTAAATTCATTATAGTGAAAATAATTAATTTAACGTTTGAGGCTACTTCAACACTTGTCAGACAAACGCTCTAAGATTCCAATTAAATACAAAAATCTCATATGCACGACCTTATTAGGACTCACTAATTATACCTATTAGGACTCACGGAGTAGAACTTTTGGGCTCCACTAAGTCATCTAAATATTCTCGTATCTAATCCTTACAATCAAAAATCCTAAGTAAAATCCTCAACGCTCCTCACTTATATTACGAATAAGGTCATCGTGGATGTCCTATTTGTACCTGATTTGGGCCGAAACAATTAATCCTTTGAAGACAAACTTTATTTTCACTCAAACACACTAGTTTCAAACGTAGCTGCCTCTTCGATTCCCAATAATTTCCTGTGGCGTCTGAAAATATGGTGGCCTCGTGACCTTCTACGTTGAATTTTGTATTTGAGTACTTTCTGCCTGTTGTTTATCTTATGCCATTATGTATTATTAATTCTATTACTTGTTGAATTATTATACTACACTCGTAAATTTCAATAAATAAATTTTTAAATGAAAAGATAGATTTTGGAACCAACAGGATGATAGAAAATTGCAAAAAAGACTAGACAGCAGAAAATGCAGAGTATATGGCTCTATAATATGTAAATTTTCGAAATTTTTTGGTTGGATTATTTTCTCCCGAAGTCCCCTTTAAGCATTTTTATTTTTTACAAGTTTAAACCAGTAGGTATAAATTTCTAGTAACCAATTACATCTACGGTCAACCATTTAAATTTTAAAAGCAAAATTCATATGATAAATGCTGAAAGGAATAAAATTTTGTATAATTATTAATCTTTCGATCTCGAAGAATTAGCATATAATCTCAGTAGAGATATAGTAAAAAAATATATTACACACTTATTACTTTAATAACTTAATAATACTTTAATTAGTGTATTCCACTCAGGAATATTAATTGGATGAGTGCACAATCTTTTCATATTCCAATACAAATTCCTTAAATTTTTATTCAAATAAATATTGAACATAGTCGAGAGTAATATTTCATAAACAGGCTTGTAGGAATTTCAATCTCCTGCAAGCATTTTATCAAACCTGCACTGAAAAGTATTTATTAATATTAAATGGCCCCATGCTTTAGCAGCTATTTTTAATTTTTAAATTAATATTCCATTTTAAATTTTACAATACCTTACGAAAAATTTACGTTAAAACGTATTTTTATATTTTTCATTTTGAACACTCCGATGATGAAAACTCTCTAAATATTTAAATGTTCTTTCTAAATCATAAAAAATAGTTTTTTTATTAAATTTTATATATATTTTTTATTAAATTTATATCATATATTCAGCACAAATTATTAAGGTCAGCAAAGTTTACACCTGAAAAAATGTAAACATTTTATTTTTTTTTATAATTAATTTTATTTTAGTTGTTATTAATTTTAAATATATTCATTTGAAAAGAAAAGATATGTCCAGGACCGGGACTCGAACCCGGGTCTTCCAGATCACTAGTCGTAGTCACTAGTAGTTTTATTATAATTTTCAACGATGTATTACGAAATAAAATGTAAACATGCATAGTTTAATGTACATAAATACAAGTAGGATATGCTGTTGTAAAGAGGATTGACCATAATGCAAAAAACCTTCGGTATGTGTCCCTATCCTGGGAGTTCCTTTTCATCTCCACCAGGGTCGGACCCCCGCTCTCGCCCGAGTCTATCCATATAACTATTATATGTGATTCTCGGGCGTCCGACCGATCTTTGCCCTCTCGGTCTGGCCTCCATCAGCCACCTTACTCTTCGCTCGTCCCCCATCCTGCAAACGTGCCCGTACCACTTGAGCTGGCGTTCCTCAATGACATCCCTCACATGTCTAACTCCCAGGGTATCTCTAATTGTTCTGTCCCTCAATCAGTCTCGTCTCGTCTTTCCCGCAGCTCTTCTGAGAAACATAATTTCTGCTGACGTTACTCGTGAGGGATTCTTGTCCAGGAGTACCCAGCTCTCGTCTCCATATAACAAGACCGGGAGGAGGACAGATCTAAATATGCGAAGCTTCGCCTCCTTGCTTACCTTCAGCTTGCCCACCAGAGTTCTGGAAATCTGGAAGAAAACCTGGTTTGCTTTACGCACTCGATAGATAACCTCCTGGTCTATCTTCCCTTCCCGACTGAAGATCGTTCCCAGATATTCATAAATATCAACCTGCTCCAGTTGGTATCCTTCACTCACAATCCTGAGCTCCACCTCCTCCCGTCCTACCTGCATAACCTTGCTTTTATCCGGATTGTTGCCGAGTCCTCTTCTTTTAAGCTCCTCGGACCACTCCTCCACTGCAACTTGAAGAAAATCCACACTGTCTGCTACCACCACAATGTCGTCTCATAATGCAAACCGAGAAATTAACGTGTACACTATTTTTTTTAATGTCTATAATTTCTATACAGATCTGTGGGATGGTGTCCAAATGGAAACGAGAGTCATAACGAAAAGAGAATTTTTTTTTAAATATGGGTTTTTCTATGAATAAAAGATTGATGAAAGAAATATAAATGAACAGTAAAACAATAGACTGTTAAGTGATATTAGTAAAATTATTACCCATTGTTTAAAACAAAGAAACAAAAAAAGAATTGTATACTTTTATTTGTATTGGTCTGCGTAATAGTCAATCCTCTGTACAACATCTCCCAATTGAGTTTATTAAAATCGAAACACATTATGTTAAAATATTATTTAGTTGTTAAAAATAGTAATAAAATGTTTAAATTCAATTGAAAAAAATTAACTATACACATTTATTTCTCCAGGAGTGTACATCCTCCAGTTATGAGTAGTCCACATCTTAAAACATTTTCCTAGAAATGCCATTCCTCACCTACATATATAATGCTATACTCCACACAACATATTTTCCTAACCTCTGGAAATTATCCGTCGTAAAAATGATACCTAAACCAAAAAAGAAACTGGAATACCCTTCCTCTTACCGCCCTAACTCATTTTTACCATGTATGGGTAAAATGCTGGAAAAGCTCATCCTGAAACGATTGTACCCCATCCAAAATGCAAATCACATTATCCCAGATGACCAGTTTGGGATCACAACATCCCACTCTACTATCCAGCAATGTCATCCTGTGGTGTATGTTGTTTCCTCACCTTTGGAACGTGGATTGTATTTTCCAGCGGTCATTCGTGTAGAACAGGCTTTCGACCGAGTCTGGCACCCCGGGTTGCTTTCAAACTCCGTAAATTCCTACCACCTACATACTTTCTCATTATCCAATCATATCTCTCCTACAGATCATTCGCAGTAAATCATAATAATGTCTACTCATCCCTCTTTCCTCAATCTGCTGGTGTTCCTCAAGGCTGTATCCTCGGCCCAATTCTCTACACAGTTTAATTACATCGTATGCAGATGGCACATGTCTATTATCTGTCAACACTGATCCAGTTATAGCATCCCGTACTCTTTAACCCCATATCACTGACCTTGAAAATTGGTGTCAAAACTGGAGGATTAAAATATATTCCCACAAATCTCATCAAATCACTTTTACCCTCCGTCGTAAACCAACGACTTCCTGTCCTCCTGTATCGTTTAATAACACCCAAATGATTCCCGTAGAACAAATCCGGTGCTTAGGACTAAACCTTGATAAACGCTTAACTTGGAATCCTCAAACTAGACAATAATAATAATAATAATAATAAACGATAAGAAACAGCTTGCCGTTTCAGGCTACTTCAACATTTACCAGACTAACGCTTTAAGCACCCAATTAATTACAAAAGACTCATATACATGACAATCATTAGACCCATTCGGACTTATGGAATAGAGCTTTGGGGCCCCACTAAGCCATCGAATTCCTCTCGTATTCAATCCTACCAAACCAAAACCCTTCGTAAAATCCTCAATGCCCCTTACTCTGTTAGGAACAAAGTAATCCATAATAACCTTAATGTCCCGTTTGTTGCTAATTTGGCCCGAATCCGATATCAATCTTTTCATGACAAACTTCTTTTCCACTCAAACCCACTAGTTTCAAACCTCGCAACCTCTTCAATTCCTGATAATCCTCCGAGGCTTCTGAAAAGAAGATGGCCTCTTGACCTTCTAAGCTGAACTTTTTATTTGAGTACTACCACTGGGTAGTTCTCTACTTGCCTTTGTCTCTGGACATTATTTATCTTTCATTATATTTAATTGATGTATTCTGTTTACAGTTGTAAATTTTAATAAATACATTTTTTTTTTTAAATGTATCGATTAAATTCGAATCACAAGAATGCAATATTTATACGTGACAATAACGAAGAGATAGAAAGGAAGTTTGGCCGAAGGGTCAGAGCAATGGTCAAATAACCTTCAGGTATTCCAAGAAGAGTAAAAATGTAAACTGTCTGAGAAAGGTGACGTCCCTTTGAGGGCGATGCTGACTGGGATATGCTCCGACGGCTGCTGATGTCTGGAGAACTGGAGGACAAAGGTAAGAGTTATTCTTCTTGTCAATTCCAGATCAAATTTATAGTCTGCTAATGCAAGTCACGTTCAGAGAACAAAAGCTCGCTTGTGAAGCTCACTTTCTGAATATAAACGGTGAGGTTAAAAAGTCAAAAATAGGTATCGGATTCAAAAAGGTATATATATTCATATAAACAATGTTAACTTAATTATCTTTTCTCAATAGAACGGTGTACCACATGACATTATCCGCCTTGTGGTATATTTTCCCCGGAAGAATACATCTTTACTTCTACATATTAAATAAAATACTTTTAAGAATCAAATCATAAATAAACAGTATGATTTAAACTTGTTTGCATATACTGTTCCATATCTAGGTCCTGTTGCTCCATTGTTTCTTTGTGCATTTAACGCCACATTATGTTCCTATGGCCTAGCGGACGATGCTATAGGCGGCAACTCTAAATGTTGCCTATCCAAGTTTAATTAGGAACCCAGCCAATCAGATCATTGAAAGAATAGGCTCCACACAGAGACCCATAAGCTAGAAATACCGAAATAGAGAAGAATAATTAATTAATTAAGTAGAGAACACTTTTCAGTCTCGGATTAAGCCCTGAGGAAGCTTGCAGTATGAGCGCTGCAGAAGCTTGCAACTATAAGTCAATAGTTCATAGTCAATCGATTTATTTCATATCAGAAAGTCACTCTGTATATCTTAACGCCACTTTATGCAGATACGGCTAATCAGACGACAATGCGAGCTCTAAATTATGCCTATTCAGGTTTAATTAGGAAAGGATTTTTAACCTGATTTGACATCCAAAAGGCTCGGGACTCCCATTTTACGTCCCTTCCGTTTACTTCATTTCTCTCTTTTCAAAATTCCTGGAGCCACCTGCCGGGCTATGAGCTCGCGATCTTGGGCACAGTAGGTTGTTACGCTAATCACAACACCACAGGTCCCCCCAACTGTCCTCTCATTTCTTAATATCTTACTATAATATCAACACCTTATGGAGAAACAATAAATGATATCGAATAAAATCGAAACTTTAGTTCTTTCATTCAATTATTTTTTACCGTTGATTTACGACCGTCTAATTTAAAGTATTAAGTTCTCCTAGAATACTAGCAATATATGACGTTATCTATTTTGGCATTTCAAATATTGCTGAAGTATTTGATAGAGTAACACTAAAAATGTTTCGGAACCAGTTCGTTAGAGATTTGATGACGAGTGAAAACCACTTCCAACGTAACGGTTTGAGGAACTCAAGGTTTTATATTCTCCTATTTGTGCAGGACGCCAATCCTCGATTGACTGTTTTATTTTCTCATTGATATAGCTTCCTGTTTTTTATTTTATACAGTATAGCACAAAATATACCAAATACCACAAGATATTAAAACATAGCAAACAAAAAACAAACTATCTGATCATTTCTTGCTTTAATTTCAGTTTTAAAACTGAGGTTTGTATTTGGACAATGTATAGAAAATCTTTCAAATTATACATTTTGATAACTACCAATTCACACAGCGCCACCATAGAGTCGCGTCTACTAAACCATATAATTTTAAAGAAAGGAATCGGTTAACATTTTTCTGTGTAAAATGAGTTTGCATTTAATGATAAAGTACTGGAGAATAAAGTTATCGGCCATAAGGGGGTTAAAAGGAAGAATTAAAAGATATGCATATAACTTTTCAGAGAAAAGTATTTCAAGTAACATTAGAAGATAAGCAATGGATTAATCCATTATGGCAAGTTTCTATTACAACTGATTACTTAAAACTTTACCACTACAACGAATGAAGGGGCTTGGATTCAAACGTGGTACACGTGGTAGAAACTGTACTGTTTATTGGACAACGGTTGTGGAGGGAGGTGATCCGCCTCAACCGCCAGGTTTTCCTTTAATTAAGGGCACCCACGTTATAGAGGCTGGGTAAGCTCTAGGAGGGTCTCCGGCTGTTAACAGATTATATATATTATCAGCCTTGCCAACTCAGTGCTCTACCGCTAAGTTATCCCGCTCCTTCTTATAAATTAGTAATAATAATTAACTCTGGGAATAGACTTCTCTTTTAATAATAATAATGATAAAGTAGAAAAGCTGAATGCTCACAAAGAATGAAAACCTGCTGGGCGAATGTGAAGAACAAGAACCCGCAAAGGTGAACTAACAGGTCAGTTACCTTCTGCACCGAGCAGCCACTCCTATTGGCCCTGAAGATGACCTACACAGTAGGTCGAAACGTCGGCACATATATAATATAATAAGTTTCAACTTATTTGCTGTGTTTTTTTTACTGCACCCCCAACTATTTACATCCTATATTAGTATCTACCAGTCAACGAATTTCTTTCCTATCTTAACTTAGCTTCTTCTACTTTGGCAGCTTTGCGACTAATAATAATAATGATAATCTCATAAAGTCTTAATGAATTCAAAGGTTCGATGCCGATACCACTCATCGCTGCCTGTGCTAAATTCCTAACCTGTGAGACCATCCTCAATCCTCCCATCTACTTTTAGCTTAGGACCAATTAAATTTTAGGATTTCGTTCGGTATTAAGGTCAATAACTGTACAACCCAATCTATTGTAATATACTAATAGGGAGCGTTATCTTCAATTCCACGTTATATAATCTGTTATATTCTTCTCTGAATTCTGAAAACAGAAATATCCTTTCTTTTGTTTTGTTACCTAATTTATTAAAATCCGTCTTCCATAAGAGCTGGAAATGGTATCTACTATATATTGCGAAGATTGATATTTCTTTTTATTCAAATCATAAATCTATTAGATTTATATTTCTCCGAAGACGAATATTTATGCTAATGTTTGGAAGGAAAAAAAATTTACAAGATAGGTAGAGCAAACCGTTGAAGGGGCTTACAGATATATATAGTTTATTACAGATATATAATATAGTCTCTGATTTAGTGGGCGGCTCTCAAAGACAGGAGCCGGTTGTACCAATATATCTCCCGCACTGCCAGGAACAGATCTGCTTACGGTCCTGTTAGTTTAACATAGCTGTTCTCTGTCGTGTTTACTGCCTTCCTTACACCGCCGTTAGGATATATGCCGTCTTGCTTCTGCGGGGCCTAGCGGTGCGA
The DNA here is from genome assembly GCA_964056705.1 of Troilus luridus. Classification (NCBI taxonomy): domain Eukaryota; kingdom Metazoa; phylum Arthropoda; class Insecta; order Hemiptera; family Pentatomidae; genus Troilus; species Troilus luridus. The sequence continues at coordinate 20,898,877 of OZ057416.1, read as the reverse complement.
GTCCTATGATCGTAGGATATTATTGGCTGATATTATCTTCGCAGGTCAAACAAAATCCAGTGGCAAGTATAAAAAACGGTTAGAAAGCTGATAAAATATAACAAGGAATATCCTAAATACGAAACCATACATACACAAATCACACGTTAAACAGCAGTTAATGGACGATCGATGACTTAAGGTAAATTGTTTATAAAATATTATCAACAATGTAAATCTCCTTGACTTTCCCTCTTCTGTTATATATACTAGCTAAAATATTAAGAGATGAAAGGAGGAGATGATAAAGAAGATGTATAAAATGTTAATAATGGATTGAATTTGTCAGGGGGTCCAGTCAAAGATTACACAAAATAAGAAAAACTTATTTGTGCCAACGAATGGAAAGAAAGTAGCAATTCCAATTATAATACACACATATGGAGTGAAACCCGTGAGTCGTTAGTTGAAATTCTACAGACTATTATCGGGCCCCCCCGGCAGGCCTGAAGGTGGCATACATCTTAGACCGAAACGTCAGCACAATAAACTAAGTTATTTAAAATTTTATTATTGTAATTTAATATTATTATTGATAATAATATAATTTCTCTTGACAAATTTCATCCATTATTAGAATTATCCAATCAACCATTTTACACTTAAATATAATATGTTAAGAGTAGTCTGTTAGTCAATAGTTTATTGTCAATCTAGTCAGCTCATATCAGAAAGCCTCATTGTAAATCTATCTCTTATCGTTCCATTTCACAGTAAATATATTCTGCTATGTATCATAACCCGGCGGCATCACAAAAACAAGTTTATTTATTGCACAAAGAGCAATGCTGGTTTGCGAGAAGTAGGTCGCGCAGGGAGAAGGTTCATACCCACATGGTCAAGGTAGTTGAAGAGATAAGGAAAGAGGGGGACAAGGACCAAATGTCAGGTATGATAGATAGGCATCATACAAATAAATATGTGTTTGCACAAAGAGAAAATGGGGATTTGCAATAGGTAGATCGATCAGGTAGAGGTTTGCAAAAAATGGAGGTGGACTAGGGCTCGACTTTGGAGAGGACTATCTGAGAAGATCCCGCAGAGGAAGGAGTGAGGAAGACGTGGAAGACGAAGCCGGGAAACGATGCGGGCGGAGGAGCATCCGAACACAGCGAGACCCGGTGGCGGGCAGAGGAAGACCTAGCTATAAACCCAATCTACCCCTGTTTCACAGATAAGTGTAATTTATTTCCTGTTATGTATTTTATGGCAATCCTCTATATAAATATCTATATCTGAATCATTAGCTGTACTTCACAAATAGGATCATATTGACTTACGTCATTATAAATGATACATTATCATTATTATAAACAAAGCGTTGATGTTTTTTCTATTACGGTTTTATTCGATGTCGATGTGCCTCACTTTTAAAACAGTCCGATCATTTTCATTTATTCATAAATGAAAATGATCGAACGAGGGGTTCTTTAGAATCAACGAGGGGTTCGTCAATTGACTCTGAAAAATTAGAAACAGCGTTCATATTCTTATCTTCAGTCAAAACAATGAAACCACAAAACAGGTTTTTTTTTTACAATTTCATTAAAATGTTTAATTTACATAATCGTTTTTTCCTTTTCTTTTAATTTATATTTAATTCGTTCAAATCCATCCCTTCCTTTTTGTAATTAATTTTGTATAATTTATTGTTTTAGCCTTAAAGCGGATAATGAATTCTGAATCGATAAGTTACTACTCTTCCCTTTTTTAGAGTGCCTCAGCATTTATTAATTTCATAAATTAGAAAATGACTTTTTTTAATTCTATGTATATATTTTTTAAGTTTATTAATGTTTCGTATAGGGTAAATAAAAATGTTTAAATGAATCAAAATGTTAATTGATAATAATAAAAAAGAATTGAATGGAAATGAATAGTACATATTATTTACATGACTGCTACTGAGAGTCAAGTGCGATCGTACTGGGCCTGAAGATGACCTGCAATTTGGGCCGAAACGTCGGTTTTCCAATAAACAGTTCTCCCTATATAGGAGTTTTTTTTTCCTCCACCCGGACCATTTTCTACCTCAGATATATTATTTAATTATCTGAAACCTATTTATAATATCATACTGTAAGGTAATATATATTATAAATATAATTATTTTTAGAAGTATCTTCCATGCTTGAAATAAATTGGATATGGAGAATCCAATCAATTAATTTTTATAAAATTAGTTTTAAGGATGATTTGGATGGAACAACGGAATGAACAATATAACTATATATCCTTAAGGTTAAATTATTTACCTATATATATATATATATATATATATATATATATATATATATATATACTTATAGCAAATTTTAAATAGGTATATGTAGAACTCAACCAACGGATCAACTTAAAATATACTTAAAGAGCATGGCCTAAAGTCGAGGAAAAATCTCATTTCCCGATTTCCTTTGCAGTCGTAACCGCCTACTTCAAAAGCACTCGAAGCTTCATTTTCTAGAAAGTACGTGAACCCAGTCTACTTGGGAAACTCTACTTGATTACCAAATAAGAAGGTGTGAACACAAGTCATACATAAAAAGGCTTATATAATATAAAACTGGGTATATTATTTTATATATAATATTAATTAAGAATATATCATTCTGAAATCTGCAATTTAGGCAGCTATGAGGCCTCATTAACATTAGAAGATAACAGTATGAGTAGGCAGAACATATTGGACTTGGTTAGTAAATTTCTTTTTCAGTTTTGAGGTAAAACGGAAAGTTCACTTTTTTTGTGGTAATGAATATGATCCGTGGCCACTAACTCAGAAAGATGAACGCCATATGGTGATGCATAGAATATCCAGACCCAAAAAAAGAGACACTACAGAATTGCGAAGCATCCACCCGGCTAATATTATTGAAATGATGAGTCTCGCAATGTTATTAGTAACATTGTAGTACTGAGTAACAAACGAATTCCTAATAGGTTAGTAATCGCTTTGCCAACTGGTTAACGTCTGAGGAGTAGACAGAGGCGTAGGTGGGAAGTTTGCGTTGAAAGTGATTTAATGGATTTCGGTATCGCGCCTTTGGGTTCGCTAAGCCTTATTATTATTATCTTAATACGGTTTCGTGCCTTTTGAAATGTGATGGCTTCTGTGACTGTAGCAAACGCGGTTGCGTTAATGTGTAAATTGAAACAGACATTATCTGTTGTTTACGTGATGACATAGATAACACTTAGGACATGACACCGCCATCACCACCCCTGCATGAAGTTATATACGAATCGAGATCACGCAGAGGAGTGCCTCCTCCCCACAGGGGTTGTCACGGCACGGCCGCTATTAAGTTATGACGGATGAAGCAATGGATCCATTAGAAAGATTAGAACTGCATTAAGGGATTAGTGCAATGGCCACTAACCAATATCACGTTCTGGCTGCCCCTCCGTCCCTCCCCCTACGGCATGACGCCGTATTTTCTTCTGGTATAGAGTAGTAAAGCGGTAGGAAAGACTTATCCAAAGAGACATTGAACTAACAAACATTGAGGTTTATAGAAAGGAAGGTACGTTTTTTGTAGAATACTGATACAAAAGCACCAAAGAATACCATCTTTATTCCTTATAGATTAGGGAGAGTGAAAAAATAAACAATATATGTTATTAGGTATTTTCAAAGTACTCTTAAACAGCAGTAATAATTGTAATTAGTAGATAAAATAAGGCAAATTGAGCATGAGTTTATCCAAAACACCTCGTTGCCATTTCGTTGGCTTAGATACGTACAGTAAAGCTCCTACCGTGTACTGAACCATAATTTAATGGGTTGTTGTTATAAAATTTCTACTCAAATTTGTGGACTATCGAAGAGAAACGTGAGTTCTGTGATATTAAAGCAAGATCTGTAATTTTCAGAACGTTGGGTTTCAAAATTAAAGCAAATTATATGATGAATGAAAATTAATGACATTTCTGATGAATGAAGAAAATGATCAACACATTTAAAAGTTTAATTAAATTAAATAAAAAATAAAACTAAATGATTTTCAGTTGCGGGTTAGGATAGGCTTTAGGACAAACTTATTATGACCTGGAACATTAGACATGAACGATTTCGGAAGGTTATCCCTGAATAAGTGGATAAAATACGTGAGTAAAAAACCCCTCTAGTTATTTGTTTCTTGAGAATTTTTCCTTTTTTCTTGTGAAATATTTCCCGGGCTGGGAAAATTGATGCCGCGCTCCCGGAAAGCTCCTCTCCTCATCCTGGTCCATATCCCTTCCCCTCGTCATGGAATTGGGGGGGAGGATAAAGTTATCGTCGAATATGTTTCCTGAGAGGAATGGAGAAAAAAATACGAAAAAACTGAGGCGCTGGGATTCTTCAATGCATTTTAGAAGTAAACTTATTAATTAGAAACAAAAGATTAAATAATATAGAATGTTTTATTATTGGTGATATATAGGAAAAAATAGAAAACAGAAACAAATTACAACCCATGAAGGGTCTTGGGTTCAGTACGAGTTACAAACTGTACTGTTTCCTGGGAAACAGTTGTGCAGGGAGGTGGTTTGTCCTAAATCACGCTCAAACAGCAAATTTCTCCCCCTATTTTGGTTACCCGCTTTATAGAAGCTAGAGGCTAAAAAATAAATATAGAAGAGCAGAATCTCAAAAGATACCTGAAATACTTGATAAGACATTCCTGAAAAAAATCCAACCAAAAAGCCTAATGTCCCTAAACTAAAAGCTACCACTACAGCCCATGAAGGATCTTGGGTTCTATAGGTGTTAGAGACTGTACTGTTTACTGAACAACGGTTGTTTCAGGGACGTGATTTGTTCTATATCGCGCTGAAATACCAAACCCCCTCCCCTATTTTGGGTACCCAATTGTTACACTCAATGAGCTAGGCCTTGTTTGTTGAACTGGACACTCAGACATTTCATTTGAATGTCCGTTTCCTAGGATACAGCCACACATGTTCGATTTTCAATTATAAATATACAAATGAAAAATCTGTCAATGTTTTACCTATTCTGGCATCTTCAGGACAGAAAAAAACCGAATAAAGCATATACTAACCTCAAAATGCAGCTAGACATTAGCAATCATCCCATCATCTACAATGCCATCACCAACATCTGATAAAAAACTAAATAGAAAATGTATTTTATTAGTTATTGATTTAATTAATTTTTAAATATTTTTATTTGAATAGAAAAGATATGTCCAGGACTGGGACTCGAACCCGGGTCGTCCAGATCGCTAGTCTGGGACTCTACCAATTGAGCTATTTGGCTCTATCAGGCTCACTACCCGGTCAGGGTCATTTCCTTTATGATCCCATATAAATAAATTATTCCCTGCGTTCTCGCAATTTGCGATGTATACGGCAGGAAGAATGTTCTTTGGACATTTATTTAATTTGGATCTTGTTGACTCATGTCATTATAATTTTTTTAATTTATGTTATTGTTTATTTATAATTTATATAAATGGGATCAGTGAAAAGATAGGATATGACCATGACCGGGGAGTGAGCCTGATAAAGCCAGAATAGCTCAATTGGTAGAGTTCCAGACAAACGATATGGAGGACCCGGGTTCGAGTCCCGGTCCTTGACATATATTTTCTTTTGAAATAAAAATATTTAAATAGAAAATGGAAAACACACTCACCATACTTCAAAAACCATAAAGGAAAAATGTGATAATTATGATTAAAACAAGAGGTGAAAATTAATGTACGACCGCAAATCAGCAAAATCACAAATCCTTAACGCTGCAATTAAAATTGTATATTTATTCCGGGCCATCAGACCTTTGAACGTCTCACCTGCTGGAAATGTTAATACTTAAGAAGGTCTCGGAAGAGCACTATAAAATAATAATGAGTGTGGAGGAAGTTGAATTCGGGGAAAATCTTTGGTTTTCGTTGAGGGAGCTAACTTAAAAGCAATTAGGAGCGAAGTTTAGAACAAGCGGGTCTGTCAGCCCAATCTGGCTCCTAATTCAAACAAGTTCACGTGAGCAGGGCTAAGTGAATTGCCTCCGACCCTCCACACGCCCAACTCTATGCAGATTAGCCCTTTCCGATTTCATATTCCCGCTGCAGGCCATCTGCAGTACTAAAGGGATCTTGTCTTTACAAATAATTGTCTTTTATTAAGCCTTCCTTCTCAATAAGCGGGGATTTGTTTGTTGAACTGGAGGACCCTTAGGCATTTCATTTGTATGTCCGTTTCCTAGGCTACAACTGCACATGTTCGATTTTCTGGCTTCCCTTATGGATAGAAGAGTTGCTAATCAGCAGTACTAGTTAATAAATTTTACATAAAATATGTTTTGTTTTTTGATACCCAAAATGTATTTTTATGTACATATAAGTATGTGTGTGTATATATGTAAATATTATTTTGATTTTTTCCTTCCAAATTGGCTGTTCACTTATTCAGTGAGAAATATTTTTAAAATAAGTCATCTGAGTTGACATTTTATCTTAGTTTGTATTTATCATTCATTCATTTGTTGTTGTTGTTTTACTTGGCATAATAATTTGCATACACATGTAACTATCAATTGTTTCTCTCTTTATAATTATTCTTATCTTATTTCGAATTCATTTTTATTCTGTTTTTTTTATTCATTGAATAATCAGCCCGTTTCTTTCTAAATAATTGACTAAGCTCCAATGCTCCTCTAAAGGGCTTCTACCTTTCTTTTCATTTGTCAAATCTGCTCTATCTTTCAACTTGAGTTCCGTGTAAACATGAACTATGGTTATTAAACTTTTTTTTTCTTCTATAAGATTTTATTCATATACTTTTACAATATGCAATACATTATGAACTACATATACAATTATACCATCTTGTGTTATCCTAGGGTATTTTAATGATTTATACATATTTAAAAATTAGGTTATTGCCATCTATATACACGGAGATAATGTTTGTTTGGTCATTGCTGTGGTTAATCAGACGATGGCAAAGAATTTCTAACGTGTACCTGACACCGTACAGGCTTAGGACCCTCATTTTACACCCCTTCCGAAGGACGGCATAACCAATTAATTTTGTACTCCCTTTAAAAATTCGAGGGCATCCTGCCAGGCTGTGAACCCGCGATCTTGGGCTCAGTAGGTTTTTATGCAACCAGAAGATCACAGGTTAAAATTAAACCTAAACTAAACAACGAAAATAATGGACGGGATCATTAGATAGATTTAAGGAGAGGAAGTGGTTCAGACTGCTGAGTACTATAGCATCTTAGATGGTGGTGCTATCTATGATATTAATGTTTAATTAGGTAATGATATTTTCATGTAATTTACTTAATATACACTGCGAGATGAAACTGTATTGTCTTTGTTTGAATACATTATTATAATGACTTAAAATCATTTAATGATAGATAAGAGTTCTTGTTTAAATTATAGTTATTCAATATGTGTGGTAGAGAATAGTTACGTTTCCTGCTTAGATGGTTCGTGCATTTTCTTGTTGGAAATCGCGCAGTGAATACCAAACCTACCTGTACACATTGCACACGCGCACACCAGTACACTAATCTAATTAATTCATCAGACGGAGAGGAATTAATAACCAACTGCTCCAACGGATATGAGAATTAACCAAAGGAAGGGCTTCCGCTGGCGCCAATGTGCATTCATTAAACACTTCTTAATTATATTCCACGTACTGGATATAATGAAGGAGATCTCGATGCAGCCACTGAAAGAGTCGGTGATGACGAGGAATGTTAATCAGGGCAGGGAATGCATATATTTAAAGTGTCAAAGTAACCTACCTCAGTGTTCTAGCCTAGAAATTTCAGAATGTCATATGCATGGGTTAGAGGAAAATAGGAAAGATAGATTAAATATGTCGAATGAGTAAAAAAAAACACAGCCCCTTTGAAGAATAAAAATTATTATTTTTTGCTATATATTTTAGCCATATGTTCGCATTTTCAAGAATGCGGGAGCGGGGTGGCTCATTGGCAGAGCGCTCAGTTGAGGTCCGGCTTAGGCAGATATTTAATTATATTATAAAAATGTCATAATATTATTTCACTGAATTCGCTATATTGAAATAACATTCCTAAAATCGAAATATCGGAATACTATACATGTTGTATAATTTTTTATAAGTATGCATTCCGTTTTAGCTATTTAAATTTTTAAAAAACAGTGCTATGTTTTGTGTAACACCTTAAAAAATTCAGGAACAGTGGGTTTTGTGATTTTACAGTTTTTAATAATTCGGGAGCGAAGAGGCTCAGTGGTTGAGCTATGAGCCGGCGATCCGAAATTCTTGGGTTCAAATCCCGCTCGTTGGCAGGCTTTTATTTAATCTCTTAACAGCCGGGGATGCCTCCTTTGAGATCTAGATACTTACCTGGGGCTTACCTAGGTTCAATAAAGTAGTTACCAAAATAAGAGGGAAACTTGGCGTTGGAGCATGATTTCAGATCACTCCGCGCACAACCGTTGTCCTTGTTGTAGTACTGTCTCTATCACTTACTGAACCCAAGACTCTTCGTTGGTTGTAATGGTGCAGGTTTCTTGTTTTAACTCGTATACCTTAACAATTTTGTTACTGCTGCGGTGTTGATTCGAATTTGGCCTAGCAGAATTAAAATCGATTTTGTCCCGATTCACGGAATCCTTCTCTGGTTTGATAGACTATGAACTGTGGTAATAACACTTCCTAAAAAAACCGATACCACAAGAATCCGTGAATGGGTCTAGGGATCAGTCTATGGTAGAAACTGTACTGTTTCAAGGACAACGGTTGTGCAGGGAGGTGATTTGTTCTAGATATCGCTCAACCGCCAAATATTGGGTACCCGCTTTATAGAGGCTGGGTTAGCCCCAGGAGGGTCCTAGATCCCATATGATCAGCTCCCACACACTAAATAAAAGTCTTGGCAGCAGCTGAATTTGAACCTGGATTTTCTGCATGGCAACTCAGCGCTCTACCACTGAGCCACACCTCTAATAACATTTCCCATCTCTTTTAAAATGATCTGAAAGTGAAGTTAAAGCAAAAAAAAGAAAAATTTTCGAATTTCAAACGTTCATTTTTGAATTAACAAAATCTTTTATCATCACTGTACCATACCATTCTAATTTTAAAGTTTGATTTTTTAAAATAATTTATTCAATGAAATTTACAACTGTATTAAGCTAATACAACAAGTAAATAGGATGAATGGTACATATTGCCATGGATAAGGACAAGTAGAGAAACTATCCAGTGGTAGTACTCAAGTAACAAGTTCAACTTAGAACGTCACGAGGCCATATTCATTTCAGACGCCTCTGAGGATTATCAGGAATTGAAGAGGTTGCTAGGTTTGAAACTAGTGGGTTTTAGTGGGAATGAAGTTTGTCATGAAAAGATTGATATCGGGTTTGGCCCAAATCAGCAACAAACGGGGTATTAAGGTCATTATGGATTACTTTGTTCGTAACAAAGTAAGGAGCATTGAGGATTTTACGAAGGCTATTGGGTTGTAAGGATTGAATACGAGAGGGATTCGATGTCTTAGTGGAGCCCCTAAGCTCTAATCTGTAAGTCGAGATGGGTCTAATGATTGTCATGTATATGAGTCTTTTGTAATTGATTGGGAGCTTAAAGCGTTTGTCCAGTAAATGTTGAAGTTGCCTGAAACGGAGTGCTGTTTCTTGTCGTTTTAGTCTCGAATGAGAATTTCAAGTTAATCTTTTGTCAAGGTGTTAGCCCTAAGTACAGGACCTGTTCTACAGGAATCAGTGGGATGTTATTAAACGATAGAGAAGGACAGGAAGTCATTGGTTTACGACGGAGGGTAAATGTGATTTGGCGGGATTTGTGGGAATTTATTTAAATCCTCCGGATTTGACACATTTTTTCAAGGTCACTGATTGAAGAGTATGGGATGCTATAACAAGATCAGTGTTGACTGATAATAGGCATGTGCCATCCGCATACGTGGTAAGGATAGTCTTAGGATGGTTTGAGATGTCAGCTGTATAATCTGTGTAGAGGATTGGACCGAGGATACTGTCTTGAGGAACAACAGCATACTGAGGAAAGAGGGTGAAAATACATTATTGTGATTTACTTTGAATGACCTGTCAGTGAGATAGGGTTGAATAATGAGAAAATATGTAGGAGGTAGGAATTAGCGGAGTTGGTAAAGCAATCCCGGGTGCCAGACTCGGTCAAAAGCCTGTGCCATGTCAAGAAATACTGCCGAACAATATAACAACGTTCACCACATGATGGCATTGCTGGATAGTGGACTGGGATGTTCGGAATCCAAACTGATGATCTGGTATAATGTGGTTTGCATCCAAGATGGGGTATAATCGTTTCAGGATGAGTTTTCTATTATTAAAGTGATCGGACTTAAATCATCAATTTAATAAATGACTGAATAGAACATATGTTTAAAATTGATGGTGACATAAAAAGTGGACTTACAATCAGTAGAAGACATAAGAAGTCTATGTTTTTCCTTAAAAAGAAAAAAATATGGATGGTTTTTTTGCGCATGGCCACTAATGAGAGCCTTTCATTCGCAAAGTGTTTTATCCCACCATTTTTTCTTTTCTGAAGTAAAATACATGGTTCTGATTGGCTCGTGAATTACTTCATTGAATGTAGACAGAATTATTAAACTTGCTTTTAAAGTTTTATTCACATTAAAATTTGCTATGAATGCAATGAAGAAAGTTGTCAGTTATCGTGAGAGTCATTCTTTAGAATCAATCATGCATTGCTGTTATTGACTTCTATTATTTACATAAAGCATCATGCTTTTTATAGTATTATATATATAATAAATATTATATATATAATAAATAATATTATATACGATCTCTTAGTATCGGTTTCGAGACCGGTTAGGAATGATAAATTATTTATACTGTTAACATCATTGAATCGTATCTTCGAGATTACTTGGCCATTATAAAGTAGGTACCCTTAATTATGGGGAAAGGATTTGAGCGTAATTACAGCAAAATTACCTGAATATTTAGCTTGGAAACCGTATAGTTCCATCCGATTTCTATTTCAGGATTGCAGTGTAACAGTTTTGTTTTAATTTAATATATTTTCACCTACCATATCTGTCCCATATTAAACAATCGAATATTGCTGTAAGAAAGGAAATAGTTGGGGGTGCAGTCATATTAAACACTAAATAAGTGGGTACTTATTTATTTTGTGTCGACGTTTCGACCCACTTTGTGGGACATCTTCAGGGCTAAGAAAGAAAAACAACAAAACTATAAAAATACATTGTAGTACCAAGTAAATGATAATATAAAAAAATATATGTAGAGTAATAGAAATTTAGAACAAAAAAGTGAGGGATATATGTGAATACAAATATTACAGAGTAAATGTACAGAAAGGTGGTGATGTAAAAATTTACATTTTACATTTTAGTTTTGACGCGGTAAGGTTATGGGAGGAAATGGTGTATTTGTGTTGGTAAATACGGTCTTTAAGGAAGTTCTTAGTTTCGCCGATGTAGGAAGAGTTGCAATTAGGAATAGAGCAGGGGATACGATAGACAACATGGGAGAGTTGTTTAACGGGAACATGACTGCACCTTCCAACTGAATTAATATGATTGCACCCCCAACTAATTCCTTCCTTATTCAGATCTTCCAGTCAACTATCTCCTCGCATACATGAATATTGCTATGGTTCAGCAAAATAAAAGAAAATGTATCCCATTGTCTACTGCAAGCATATTAAACCTTCGGTTGTTTTAATTTCTATTTAATGATGTTCAAGACCCATTTCGAGACCGGCTGTGACTGTCAGATTATTTACCAGCGACCCACCTCAGCTTTGTTCGGGTAATAATGTATATTATGCCTACAGAATTTGTCTGTCTAATGTATTTTACTATATAGAAATTATTAGAATCAAAAGAAAACAAAAGCTTTCTTTATATACGAATTTAATTGCATGCACGTTAGATGGGATTAGGCATCATCTTCGACGAAACCTCCCAGGCGGCTTGATTTTTTTCTAACATTTCCGCAAATTATCGTTATATTCCAACCCATTTACACAAAACCTCGACAAATTATATACCTAAACCTTCTGGTGAATCACTCTATCTATTGATGAAAATTCGTCCAGTAGTTATTGAGTTTACCGCGAACAGACACGGCTGAGGACTTTGTCACTTGTATAGAGTCTGTTAATAATCGTGAATATTCTTTTTGGGATTTGAAGATCCTCCTGTGGCTCGCACAACTTCTGTATGGAGTTTTTTTCCGGCAAAATATCTTCTTTACACAACGTTAGTTTAGAAAAAATGCAGTCCCTGCCATGTACTGAACCCAATATCATACATGGGTTCAACAAGATAGTGTTATATAATATCTTGATATAACATATAACGTAATAGACTTCTCAGTGTTGTGTTATCTATGAGAGATTTAGTTTTTCATTCAGTATGATACTTACTAATTTAGTTATTATTGATTTATTGGAGTTAGGTCCTGTAAGAACCTCTCTATTTTTTCCTATATTGTGCAAGTATCTTCTATCATATTCAAAATACAATCAATTTTGTGGAAGACCTATGAGGAAGGTGATTACTTGAGATGTTTGGATCATGGAGTATTTCAGTTAAAAACATGCACAAAAAATTCAAATTTATCCCCCTATATTACAAGATTAAAATAACACTGTTATATTAAATTATCAGTTTATTTAAAAAAATATCAGATTAAATATCCTGTTTTTACCTATATATTATTATAATACAGTCAATTATTTCCTACGCCCAACTTGACCTGGATTGGTGAAATATGAGAATATTAAAATTCATGTGACTGTATTCTTTGTTTGCTATATTCTTCGTGACCTTTTAATATTGTAATTTCTTCTACTAATATCTTGTTTTCATTCCGTTACTGAATTCCTATCCGGGAATGTTTTACTTTAGTTATATTGGCAAAGAAACTTATTGACTTTGAAAACGCTTTGTTTAGGAATCTTACAAAGCTCGGCTCAAAAGCCTCTCAAACGAATTAATTTTTCTTTCAAAGATCTTCTGTACCCGTTTTGTACAATAGTCAGGAAGGGTGGAAGGAAAAAACAACGTTTTTCATTAAAACAGAGCATCGTAAAATTAAAAAAAAAAAATGAGACGTTATGAAACTAATTAGTGATTGTTATAAAAAAAAATCATCTCTGCTAAAACAAAGAATTATTCATTATTATATTTTTTTAAACAGAAATCGGCATAAAAACATTGAATAATAATATTAATAACCATTTTACCAAATAAATGCGGATTATCTTTGCTTGGACATAAAGAATTTTTATTGTAAAGAGAATATTTTTTGGGTTATTGAATTCGAAACAACACATGGTGAAATAAAAAACAAAAGTATATAAACTACTCAGGAATGTATTAATATTGTATGTAAATGTAAATATTTATATTTTTGTAGTATTTACTTTGCCTAGCGTTATTCTTTTATTTTTATTATAATTTTTTGTGTTTTGTTTACTACTGTAAAACTTAATGGGATTTTTTTGGTATTGGGCCGTTTCAGACTACTTCAACACTTACTAGACTAACGCTTTAAGCTCCCAGATAATTACAGTATTCTCATTTACATGACTATTATAAGAACCATCTGGACTTACGGGACAGGGTGTTTTGGCTTCACAAAGCCATCGAATTCCTTTCGTATTCAATCCTTACAATACAAAATCCTTTGTGAAATCCTAAATGCTCCTAACTTCGTAACGAAAAAAGTCACATCCGATATAAATCATTTAAAAACAAACTTTATTCCGTCTCAAACCCACTCGTTTAAAACCACCTACCTCTTCCATTCCTGATAATCCTCCTAGGCATTTGAAAAGAAGATGGCCTCGTGACCTTCAAAGTTGAATTTGTTATTAGAGTACTACAAGTGTGTAGTTTCTATAATTGCCTTTATCTCATGACATTATAGATCGCTTATTATACTTACTTAATACATTACTATTGTACTGTTGTAAATTTCAATAAATACATTAATAAAAAAATAAAAAAACGTTTTATGTGCGTTAATTTAATAAACAACTTTTATGGCCTTTCCGCTATTCTAATCCTATTCTAATTTTAATTATAATAGAAAAAACATCATTTTGAAGCTAGGATATGTAAATACCAAAACATCAGCAATATCCCTGCTTATTTCAGCGCGGATTAGTTTCCAATAGAATAATAATGGCATGACGTAATTCGAACTAGGTTTAAAGATCATTAAAATATATTAAAAAAAATGTATAATGACATATAATACCTCACAAAGAAATGTGAACTTTTGTTATTGCTCTTATTTTTTAAAATTTTTATTCCAGGCAACGATGGTTTATAAAGGTATTAATACAGAAATGACATCCATACCATACATTATTTTTTAGGTAGGGCTAGATTGATAAAGATATTGTAAGACTGAAAAATACGAGAGAGGGAAATATTGGAAGCCTTGTTTATATTTTTTCCTCTTCATATTCGAAATAGGTTGGCCCAAGCTTAAAATATTATACAAATATTAAAAACAGAATTAAATTGAATATATCGATGTTGGCTCGCTAAGTCCTCTCAATATATTGAACTATATCGAAATATATTTAAAATATGTCGATTAATTATACATCGAAACTTATTTTTTAAATATCGAAATACCCGCATTAAATTTCTGACTCCTCATATAATGTATTCAGTAGAAGGGCTCTCCCATTCTACCCATTATCTTTTCCCTTAAGTATCAACCTCCCAGACCGAAGGGCTTTGAAATAAAAAATAAAAAAATACTAAAAAGGATAAAATAAAAGTAACGAGTGCGGATATAGTTTTTCGCTGGGTAAAAGGAACTACATTTTACTTTCAACTTCCCGATTGTGAATTTTTTTTTAATCTCTGGGGCTTTTAAATTCCCTGAGTTTTTATGATTCTCCCTTGAAAATATTCTGCTGGTGGATTAATCGAACTTAGTCATTGTGAAGAAATATCTAAATGAGAAGTTATAATTATTCAAAATAATTATATAGAACAGCCTATTTTCGTATTTAACTACTAATTGCAAAATATACTCAACCGATTTTGACTAAATTTTATGGGTTTTATCTTCATGACAAGAACTTAATGTTTTGGTTTCTATTCTATAATAAAAAAGAAATACACCATTTGCATGATTCTTATATTATTTAGTAATAATAAAATCTACGGATGTCTAAATAGCAGCAAAACAATGGTTTGCTAAAACGGCTCAGAATAATTTAATTAAAAATTCCAAAATCCGTCTCTTTAAAATCTTTTAATTATCCATCTGCAAATGCATCACCGACAAAAATAAGAAAAACTAATTATTAAGAAAAATAAATAAATAAAATAAAAAATATTTTATATGCGAATTATTCAAAAATTATTCGATTTTAGTTATACAAATGGTCATTAAAAATATCATTATGTTCCACTAATGCCTTGGGTTCAGCACATGATACTGTTTCTGATCCAACGGTTGTACAAGGAAGTGTTTTGACCTAGATTCACGCTCAACCGCCAGGTGTTCTCTCAATTAAGGGTACTCCCTTTATACATGCCGGATAAATCATAGGAGGGTCTGTAGATCCCGCAGGCTTCATCATTGGCTGTTTACAAATTAAATAATTTCAATCCCAGACCTTCAGCACATCAACGGAGCAGCGCTCTGACACTGATTTATATTAAACCTTAAATTTTTTTATTGCAAAGCCATCTAGAATTAATTATTTCTTACAGAAGTGTACAAGTATATTCCAATGGTGGATTTACAAAGCGCATGTAATTGAGGCTAGTGTATACAAAAACTATTGTGATTATACTTTACTCTTTTGAAATTATACAGAATTATGTTATTATTATTTCCATTCATATTATATACTATAAAATTATAATAATTTTACATCTGTAAATTTCCATTTATAAATCTGCTTATAGTTTGGACAGATGAGACTTATAATTTATTTGTTACAGCTGCTGTTGTATATTATTTTATCTGAAATAAAAGAGGGTGGATTTCTTGTGAAAGGACTTACGGCCTATGTGTGTTTTGTAACATTCCAAGTCCGGATTGTTTTGAAGTTGGGAGTTGCTGAGAAGAAACTTGTTTCTTTGTGTTTAAGATGCCCGGAGTTAACAGTAATTAGTTGCAATGAGCTTTCTTACACAAAAGTGTTTTAGGTACAGTTCTACCCATCGACATTAAAACTAATAGTAGGCATTCTTTCATGAGAAGCTTAATTTTTGTTTTCATTGCCATTATCTCAAAAAACAACATTTTCTGTAGTTCATAAATTATATAATACGTATTCTTTTCATAACAGTGTTGTTAAACAGATGACAGGCTTTTTCAGGAATGACCAAGGGATAACATTCATATTGTTTAATATGGAATAGATTAAAACAACATATAACAAAAATCCGGGTTGTTTTTTTTTCTTCATTTCATTAGCATAGGAAAAAAAAAATCTACCACTACAATCCATGAAGGGTCTGGGGTTCAGTACATGACTGACTGTTTCTTGGAGAACTGCTGGCTGGGCGAGTCCCAGGAGGGTCCTAGGTCGCGTAGGATCCATCTCCGGCCGCTATCAGATTAAACAAAATTCTGCCAGCGGGTAGGATTTGAACCAAAGACTTTCGGTACGGCAATTCAGTACTCTACTACTTATTAGCTGCAGTATTATTGTATACTTGGTATTATTATTTGCAGTATTAGATTAAAAACTAAAAATCCAAAATCATTATAGTGCAATCAAGAAGCGATTCTAGCTGCCGAGCTATTTATTTCTTGTTTTCCACTAAACCAACTGACGTCTAAGCCTGGAACTTTGAACATTGATAAAGCCGGGACTTGGCGACTTCTCTAATGAGAGACTTAGAGGATGATCCAAAGCCTCCTGTTCTTCAGATTGGCCGCCGTGGTCGACTTCCACTCTCCACTCGATTTCCCAAGAGGTCCTTCCACCAAGCAACGTCCTTATATCTACTTTTCCGAATTCTGTCCTTCCGCTGTCGTCTGTTGAGGGGAGGAAAATAAGAGACAAGCTTAGACAAATTGGATCCAAATAAAATAAACAACAACTCGAAATATTCGTGTTTAAATTAAATGATAATGATTTACGAACTAACAGATTATGCTTCATTTTTAGATTATCGCATATGAAAGGTATTCGCCGGCTATATTTGCTAGCCAAACTTTGTACATCTTATCTACTCCAAATCGTACTTACGTACCCCATTCTTTTTTTCCAGGAAGATTTAAAAAAAACAACGAAACAAAAGATAAAGAAAAAATATGATTACTAAATCACACGAAGCAGTTCTATACCGAAATATAAAATTTTAATACCATTATATATCAAGTAACAAAACAATGGATCGGATTTATAAATTATTCTGTACATTAGTCAATAAGTTATAACAATATAGGAACTTATAGTTAAACGTATAAGATCGAGATTTTCCATTGCTTAAGTCGAATTTCTATCGTGAAATCTACAAAGCAATCCACATGTTGAGTATAGCTCCAAATAATTGTAAAGTTTTCAATTGTTTAAATTGTGCTTGTAAATATATTGTTGAGACTCAATACCTAAATATGTAATCTAACCGTGGTTGGGAAGTTCAATTTATAATCATTGCCAAATATTTAAAATGGTTAGTGTCAATGTTTCAGATTGAAATCAGGCCGTAATTAAGAAAACGTCTGTTTTAATTTACTTATTCTGCTTTATAAGAAGAAATGTGTGTTTGTCGATTTATGTGAGAAATTTCAAATGGTACTTAATCACAACTCAAAGGATTGAAATTCGTATTGAGATTGAGGGTCGTTAAGGTCATTAGGGATGCTTAATTCGTAACAAAGTAAGGAGCATTGAGGATTTTACGTGGGTTTTCGATTGTAAGGATTGGATACGAGAGGATTATGGTGGCAGTCCAAAATCTCTACTCCATAAGTTCAAACTGGTATTATAATAGTCATGTTCATGAGTATTTTGTACATAATGGGGAGCTTAGAGTGTTTGTCTAGATTGACAAACATAAACAATTTTTAGTGTTTAAAACGATTGATAAATTTAATTACGAATTGTAATGACGTTTGAATTTTCCTTTGTTTAGTCCGTGTCAATATAATTTTGTTTGTTTTGGTTTCAAGGATTTTAGTAATGAATGCGAATTGCGTTAAATTAATTAGAAATTATTAAATTTAAATCAAGAAATGGCAAGTATTTGAATCACTTTATGTTTTCAAATGTCTTCTTTCTGATTATCTGTTAATATGTTAATACCCGGGGAAGGACCCTGTGGGACCTAGAGACTACCCTGTGGCTCATCTAGTCTCCATAGAATGGATACCCTTGATTGGGGGAAAACCTGGTGGTTAATCGTGATCTCAGACAAATCACTTCCCAGAACAACCGTTGTTCTAGAAACAGTGTATTCTCTATTACCTACTGAACCTAAGATCCCTCGTGGGTTAGAGTGGTACAGTTTTTTTTAATTTTTCAATGACTTCAAATTAAACTAAAATACTAAATGAGATCGTGATGTGTTTACTAATGATGTAGACGAATGGCTCCCCTAGATTAGGGCTTTCCTTCTGCGCCCTTCTTAAACTTCCTGACCTGCAGCGAAGCCTCCCTCCGCGAGGTAAATTGAGTAGATAATTGAATAAAGGAGTTGCCGATCCAAAAGCGGAAGAGGATTACCCACGGCTGACCGCCGCTACTCTTCCTACCAATTTCCTAGGCTTTGTTCCTAATCCTCCCCTGTCCAATAACCGCTTTAGTTCTTTAACTTATGATTGACATTTGAATTTTAAACAATAATTAATAAGTTTAAAAAAAATCTTAGCTTAAAGAGTAGATTTGAATCCGATAAGTTCAATGAATATTGATTATCAATGTCCATGGATGTTAAGCGGGGTGTAAGCAACGCAACTATTGAATCCAATATTAAATTCAAAGCTGCTATTCAATTTTTTTATTACTTATATTGAATGAAGGGAGCGGAGTGGCTCAGTGGTAGAGCACTGAGTAGCCATGCCGGAATTCCTGGTCTGCGGCGGGAGATGGATCTATGGGATCTGGGACCCTCATGGGGCTCACCCAGGCTCTATAAAATATTATAAACATAGGGTATTCAAAATAAATGGGAAAACTTGGCGGTTGAGCGTGACCTAGGACAAGTCACCTCCTCGCAGAACCGTTGTCCATGAAACTGTACAGTCTCTACCATGTACTGAACCCCAGACTCGTTCATGGTTGTTTTTTTTAAATTAAGAGGGACGGGATTGTTCAATCGTAAAGCGCTGAGTTACCCAGCCGGAGACCCTGGATACAAATCTGGCTGTGGCAAATAGTTTATCTAATATGTTAATATCCAGGGATATTATTATTTTATCATTAATCTCTGTAACTTCCTTTGTAAAGCTCTAAGTATTAGAATAGCTCTGACCCCCAAGTTCTCCTTTACTTACTTACAAGCTTTATCACAATAATATTCCTTATTTTGATGTAATATTGAATCATGGGCATATTTTTGATTTTACCTTCATTACAATGTTTAGTATTATAATTACCTATTTTCTTTTTCTGTATGTTTACTATTCTGTTATTTTTATGTACAATTATTTTTGTGAAACTTCTAACCAAACTCTCTCCGTATTTTAGTGATGTAAAAATCAGAAATAAATAAATAGCAAAAAAATAGCCACGGATGGATAAGAGCTAAATACTTTTCTCAGGCTCACCCAGCCTCTATAAACAGGATATCCATAATTTGGGAGAATAAAATTGAATTGAGAAGTTGGGCCTTTAATTAAAGCAGTACTGCCATATTGGAGCGGGGTAGAACTGTGAGTAGTGTGATGATTTGTAATACTCAAGGTTTCGGATTCAAATCCGGCTACGGCAGGTAAATTATGTAATCTGTTAACAATCTATTGGTTCTTTAGGTCAACTTGGGGCTCACCCACCCCCTATAAAGTAGGTACCATTAATCGGATGAAAGCTCTGGTGGCTGAGCGTGATCTAGGACAAATAACCTCTCTGCACAACTCAAAAAAGTAAATTAATTATTAACTGTCAGACTCATTCCTGTATGTACTCCATAATTTATGATTGAACAAAAAATAATCTATACCATTATAGCCTTTGAAAGATCTTACTACAAGTGTATGGCAAAGACTGCTGTTTCGAAGCAATCTATAATGCAAGATTTTTTTTTATGTTTATTTTACAATTAATGGTAGTCAATTAATCGAGCCAGAGTGAGAGTGATTGAAAACAATATATAACTAATAATAATTATATTAATTAATGAAATACCAACGTAAAAATTTAAAATTTTATGTGCCACAATGTATATTCTATTGGGGGAGGGGGTAAAAAGTTTTTGGGTATTATAAAAAGTGATGATTTTTATGTTTGTTAGTTGTTATATAAATATGAAAAATATAATAGATGAAAAAAAAGTTATGTCATATACAGATGAAAAAAGTCTAAAACTGTGGCACTAAACCCATGATTGGTACGGCGTTTTGAACATGATAAAGACTGTTCCAAGCCGACGGTAACGCAGGGAGGTGATTGCCCAATGTCACTCGCAACCAATTTATACAATAAATACTTGGTGAGCCCTTGAAGGGTAAGGAGATCACACAGAGGACATAATTTAATCACCATAGCCAGATTGGAACTTGGGACTTACAGCTCAGTAACTCTAAGCCTTAAGCACTGGACTTCTGCTGAACTTGAAATATAGATTCTAAATAAAATATACATTAAATGAAATTAAAATATACAAATTTATAAACGTTTTTCACGATCATTTTTCTTTATTTTTTCGTAATATAATTAATTATGGTAATTAAATTTTTTATAGCAATAAAAACCTAAAGACGGAATGGTGGATACTCATTTTTCTTAGATATTTTCTGTGTTTATCTTATGCAAGCCTTGTAATTCAAAATGAAACCAATCTTTGGAAGCCTACGTACTATTGCCCTTCAAGGCGACGGTGAAATTCTAAGCTAATTTTTTAATTTTTATATAGACTAGGAAACACCAAAGGTTTTTATTTATATAAAGTTTAATGAATGCATTTTATTAAACTTAGTATCCTTAGGATCCTTTTTAGTATCCTTGATACTAATTAATGTCGTCCTATTTATTCAATAAAAATTCAATAATAAAACTAAAGAGTAAGATTAAAATGATAATAAAGAGAAGGAAAAAGAAATATTTTGATTTAAACAAATTATAATTTATTTATTGAACGAATCTAAACTCTAATAAGAGCAACATTATTCTGGAAAATGCTGTAGGTTGGCGTTTTCCGGGAAATTAAAATAAGACCCCAGGCTCAGATTAGCATTAACCAACCAATGATGATTGAGCCGCAGAATAAATGTTAAAATATGATTTGAATTATATTTGTTAAACCGAGTCGTATTTCCTCGTATTTCCCCGTAGCTTAAAGCCGTTCCAGGTAGACCAATTTTCAATTAAGCCACACAGAAAATAAAAAATATGATGAGTGATAATATCAACCTGCACCTAATTAATTATACAGATAATTATCAATTATTAATATCGGATTTTATATTTGATAAGCCTTATGGTGTATAGTCGCTTCAAATCCAAAATAACGTATCTGCATATGTTTTTTTTTTTACGTGCTAATCTCTGTTTCCACGCCAATGCCGAAAATAATATTTATTGGTATGCTTTCATGCTTTCACATGAAATGTAAGTTTTCAAAGGAAATGTTATTAGGGTATTTTAAAAATAAAATAAATATTTATACAAAATCCTTCAGTGGTATCTTCTGCTTTAGACCGTGTCACTAAATTTTTAGCCAACGTATCGCCAGACATGCTGCTGACTTCTTCAGGGTAGAGAAGAAAAGTTTCTCTTTTCTGCCCTGAAGAAGTCAGCAGCCTGTCTGGCGA
Organism: Troilus luridus; assembly: GCA_964056705.1. Taxonomy (NCBI): domain Eukaryota; kingdom Metazoa; phylum Arthropoda; class Insecta; order Hemiptera; family Pentatomidae; genus Troilus; species Troilus luridus. Next base: position 20,876,855 of record OZ057416.1, on the reverse strand, counting down.
AACGTTGGCGAAAAAGTTAGCAACACGGTCTAAACCAGAAGATACTACTGAAGGATTTTGAATAAATAGTGGCCGTAGAATAAAGAGTATTTAAAATAAATATTTTTGTGAAAGTTACTATACTCCAGGATCCATGGTCCATTTTTGCACTTGATTAGTATCAAGCTGAATCTTCGTGAATAGCATCGTTTCGATGAGACGCCCAACAATTTCCTGTGCGAAAATTTTCGATTGTGGTAGCTAACAGAGGTAGCAAGGATAAAATATGTCGATTTGATGATTCTCAAAAATTTATTACTAACTGGGTTTTTTTTTTTAAATCTCAAGATAATTATCTAAATTATTTGAAAAAATATTTGTCCTACGAAATGTATGGTTTGATCAAAGAGTCCCCTCCTTCCAATATGTATCGATAACGAAGTCAAAAAAGAAGAAGTAAAAAAAAAATCAGCTGGTTAGTAATCATTTTTTATGACCTCGTTGTCGATACATGTTGGAAGGAGGGGACTCTTTGATCAAACCATACATTTTGTAGGACAAACATTTTTTCAAATAATTTAGATAATTATCTTGAGATTTAAAAAGTAAACCCAGTTAGTAATAAACTTTTTAGAATCATCAAATCGACATATTTTATCCTTGCTACCTCTGTTAGCTACCACAATCGAGAATTTTCGCACTGTGCTGATCCGTCTGTGATAAAATTTGATATGGATAATCTCAAGCCTGGGGTAAGACATAGGCTACTTTTTATCAACAAACCACACATGCGAAGTTTATATAAAACTTTAACCTGATTGACTGACACACACCCAGCGGTCAACGCACAGCAGAAACCACTGAACTTGAAATTCGCAGATAGGTTTTAATAGCTATACAAAGCTTAAATGAGCACTAAGAAAGTAATTTGGACAATTCCACCCTTAATATAATAGTGGTTCAAAGATTGTATGGAATCCGTCAGTTTTGAAGTTAGACATCTGAAATTTCGGATGTACGAGTAACTTATAATAACAAAAAATTAATCAATTTATTTAAAATGATCTGTCACGAAACTTTATGTGGCAGACCAAATTCCATGCGAGCGAAGCCTTGGGCAAAAGCTAGTTAAAATCTAAAGCTATCGAATATATCACTATGGTTTTATGCATAAACATGCAAAGCTATGAAAACATAAATTTTCCAAGGCTTGTGAAGGTTTTTTTAATATTCTTGATACTTTTTAATTATTATTATTATTTAAAAAAAAATTAATACTCAATCAGCACTGAACTTGGGTCTCATGAGAAATCAGTTATTTAGCATTATTACTTTTTTCTATCCTTTATCCGAGAAGAACTCCCTACGGATAAAGCATCCTTGAATAAAAAATAGAATATTTCTTAGCAATTCAGTTCCAGACGATCCTTAGAAAAAAAACTATCTATTTGCTCATTATTTTTTTAGTTCTTCAACAGATCATTTAATAATTCAAGGGTTGATTATAGAATATAATGCTTGTTTTAGTGACAGTTACATATATGATACGTGAGTTAATTGAAATCATCACTAAAATACAGCTGAATCGAAGTGGCAAATAGGAGCTGTACTATAATAATACAATAAATAACTATAATGAATAATTACTAATAACATGAGATAAAGGCAAGTAGAGAAACTACCCAATGGTAGTACTGAAATAAGAAATTCAATTTAGAGGGTTTAAGAAGGGATCTTAATTTCAGACGCCTGGGTGGATTATCGGGAAGTAAAGAGGAATCTAGATTTGAAAGTTGTGAGTTTGAGTCGGAATGAAGTTTGTCATGAAAAGATTGGCATTCGTTCGGGCCAAATCAGGAACACTGCGATATTAAAGTCATTTTTGATGACTTTATTCGTAAGTAAGTTAAGAAAGATTAAAGAACAAAGAGATTTGGATTGTAGGGATTGGATACGAGAGGAATTCGATGGCTTAGTGGAGTCCTAAAGCTCTACGCCGTTGGTCCAAAAAGATCATATAATAGTCATGTATATGTGTGTTTTGTAATTAATTGGGAGATTATTGTGATTGTTTAAGCGCTAAAGTAGTCCGAATGTTCAAAATAATGAAATTTCATCACACATCGAAAAAAATTCGTTATTTTAATTAAATACGCTAAAAAGTATTGATGAAAAAATTCTGAACTCAAGATACCAAACCCTTACAAGTATCCGATCTTTTACTTCGTTAAAACCTTAACTAATTGATAATAAACCTTTTAGTATTGAAAATTTAGAATAGATATACTTTCACAATCAAGAAATCATTCATTCGTTCATGGGAGGCAGAAAACATAACTTTAAAAAACATCATTCAGATTTCGATTCTCATTCGGCAAATCAGTTTAATACTAATTTTTATGAAAATCGAGAAAAAAATCACACAATTACCAAATTTAACTATGATTAGCATTTCTCTTACTCTAAGTAAAAAATAAAGGAAATTATACAGCATCGAAGTGTTAATATATTTTTTATTTGATAAATTAAGCTATAAGGGTAACTCGGCAATAGAAAGATACCATACCGGAAGTTTAATTTCCGGAATTTAAATCTGGAGGAGGGAGATAGATTATTTTTTCTTTTAACAGCCAGCGGAGTTCTGTGTGATCTGGAGATCCTCCCTGCTGGACACGCCCAGCTTATATGAAATATTGGGAGAAAAACCAGGCGGTTGAGCGTGATCTAGGACCTATCCAGCACAACTCTATCCTGAAAAGTACAATCTCTACCACCAATTGATGCCAATACTCTTCATGCGATTTAGTGATGCAGTATTTTTTAATCACAAATCAGTAATTAATCATTTTTGTTATATTTTGGTTGTATGAATAGTTTTATCATCGACGAGTATCAAAACAGATCTCTACCACAATCCCTAGCCATATAGCGCCATAAGTTTTTATGGGTAAAATTTTGAGGAGAGAAATTGGTTTTACATATTCATAATTTAATACTGATATTACGATAAATTGGATAAAATATAGCTATACTTCCAACATACCTAATCTATAAATCAATAAAGTGGGTAACCTTATTAGGGGGAAAACTAGGCAGTTGAGCGTGATATAGGACAAATAAATGTCCTGCACAACCGTGTCCTAGAAATAGTACAGTATCTACCACGTACCCTAGACCAATCATGGGCTGAAGTGATACAGGTTATAAATAAAATAATTTCATTTGATTTTTATTTGTATTCAAAATTATGCATAATCCATTCATACTTTATCAGCACATTTCTTACATAAAATTACTCTTGAGAATTGCTGCCATCTCGTAGTATTATAAAGGATATTCAGATCAATTAAAATCGGTATTGAAATCAAATCTGCCTCAACAAGACTTCCGCGCTTGACCCTCCACCTGGGGACACGAGGACGCAGGGAAAGGTGTAGGCAAAGAACGGCCAATCCGGAGCCAGATTCCACCCCCACCTCAGCCGTCCCACGGGCCGTGATATAGATGGGAGTGGCTATTAGGTCCCACGGACCACAGCCCCATTAAGAGCCAACCCCTTTAATTGGCTTAGGATTACAGCCATTCTAGGTCCGGGTCCAGATTTCCCCCTTTAGTTTTCGTAACCCATCTTTCTCTTTTATCTCCGATTCGTTAAGTGTCGATTGATCGATATTCACCTCTGGGATTGTTTATTTATTTACTCGACCTTCATAGAATTATAAACTCTATCCATTCAAATATTATTAATATTGAAAAGTTTCTTAACATAAAAACAATTAAAGCATTAGGTGAACTTAAAAAAGTATTTTCATGTCATTCTTTCCTTATGAAAGATTTCATAAGAACCTATAAAAATTTAATTAAATATATCCATTGTTATATCACGTTAATATATTAGACATAGATTTGTCAGATTTATTGTTTTGGGTAGATGAAAGATGATAAAAATCACTGGATATTTGACTCAGCATGTGTTCAAAAGTACACAGAATCAATTTCATCCCTACACAACATAACTTTATGCTGCTAAACGGACGATAGAAGCCCTGTTGTAACTAGGATAGATAATTTTAAAGAATACCTGACATCAGCCAGGCTCGGGACCCCCATCGTATACCCTCTCCTGAGGACGGCACATCAAAGAATTTTTTACTCCTTTTAATAATTAGCTTAGTAGGCTGATATACTCACCTTTACACCACAGGTGACAAACATTGATAGGATACGTGAACATAGAAACAATTTTATCTCCAAATTGACATACCCTGTGGGTTACATGTGGTTTAGTGGATACTTTAACAACCTACTACGCCCAAGGTCGCGGGTTCACAAATCCAACAGGTGACCATAGGATTTTTTAAAGAAGTAAAATATCCTTAATTATGCAATAAGGTAGATAAAATGCCCGCACGAGCCTGTGCGGTTTCAAATACTCGTTAAAGATACCTATCCTGATTATAAGAAAAATAGGGTAAGAAATACCAGGATACGAAAAATTTAGGGCTTCCACCGTAGCATCGTTCAATTAGTCCTAGCAGCATAAAGTGAATTTGAAAAAAACAAACAAACAATATCCTATGAATCATGCACCATTATAAAATAACTCAAAATCCTACGGCCGAGTTACGAGAATAGATACCTTTGGGCAATAAAAGGAATACTATAATTAGTACCTTTAAGTAAACCCTTCACCAAATGCAGTACTACCGTGATGTAAATAAAATGGGCATCCAATGAGATATAGGCTGGTGGAAGCAGAACAAAGAAAGTCTCTGAGACGATAAGAGGAAAAAATGGGAGACGCCTTCTTTGACAGAGGATTAGTTTAGAGAATGAAATGAGGAAGAAGTCAGTACCAAGTTATCAAACTTTCCAAGAGAATTAGCTCTGAATGGGATAGAATTGTGGAAAAAAGCCCTTTTTCAATCTCTCTCTCTTTCTACTATAGTATATGTTGCATATGTAGTAAATAGTATACATAAAGTATATACACACAGTTATATTCTGTAAGCAATCGTCCTGGCAACCAGGACTAATGGCCAACGGGAACTGTAATAGCCAATCGTAGGACGGTATCAGTGAATTGATAGAGAAGGTGACAACTATTATATAAGATGTCCTTTTGTCCTCGCTATCTAAGGACTCCGATCCTGGGGGAGATCGAAGCGCTACCTATAGCCCACTGTTTGCACAATAGGGCCACCACAATGACCTAGGAGATTAGTGTTAGTCTCTTGTGGTGAGGCTTGGCAACCTCCACACAGGCGGCCATTTAACATTAGAGCATCTCCTTCAGTAGCTTTCGACAGAACCGTGGTTTTATATTCTCTTGTAAATTGATAAGGTATTTATCAGTATATCTATGACTGAAGGATTGAGTCCAATCTCAACAAATACATAAATTATGTTAAGTCCAGGTCTATAATCCCGTATGCAAAACAATATAATATTACATATGTAACTATCATGTATTCTGATTGTGATAGTTAGTTTACAGCACAGCATTTATATTAAACATATATGTAAAAGACGTTCACCAACCTTTTCTCATTTGAATGTTATTAATATGTTTACCATGGTAACAGCGGTGAGATAAAAATCGGAGAGGTTATCCTGATTCATGATTTTTATTGAAGAGTTTAAAGAAAATAGCTTTACCGAATCTTATTTTACAGAGAAACTCAGTTTAGTTTTTATTTAGACACACAACATTTAGTGTCTGATTCCAACAACATTATATAACTATAATTTGTATCTTTAATTAATGATATTTAACAATGTAAGCCATGTCTGCCCATCAGTTCTTTGTCAATTCGTTCTATTTTGAACAGTAATAGTAATGATAATTAGAGGCTTACCGAGTCCGAAAACTTGATTCCGAATCCACTAATCATAGTTTACACACTTCTATCCACATCCTCCCATCTAGTTCTCGGTTTACTCCTAAGCATTCGGCTTAACAATTATTAAATTTTAGGAAATTCGGTCGTAGCTAAGCCTGCTAATTGCACTAGCCTTTACCCACATTTGGTGCTTATACTTATGCACACATAATCTGTATTCTGTGTAGTGTAATGCCCTATAGCAAGTGGACTCATTCTTTTTCGGATTTAATATTCTACACAAAAGTTTATTTTTGAACATCTTAAGACTTTGTTCATTTTTCAACATTAAAAAGCGCATAATACTTGCATAAATTCTAATTTACACAAGGCTGTCTTTTCGAGACCTACAGTTGACAGTTGATAGATGGACGCGTCACCTCAGACTCGGCACCCAATATTTGTTGCCCTGAAGGCGGCCTACATCTGAGGCCGAATCGTTGGTACAATAAAATAAGTTTTGATTATTTTGTGTTATCTTTAACAGCACCCACTGACTAATTCAATCCATTATTAGAATTATCCTCTTAACTATTTTAAACTCAAACATAAACCACACAGTTTTATATAACTTTTACATCAATTTTAGTACACAAGTTAAATTATACAATCTATCTTCTTTTATAAGATCGGTGTTTATTCGCAAGTACTGTGTATTCCAGTTAATATAAATATAATTTATCCTGTTAAGATTAACATAAATTATAATTTGCAAGAATTACACTAATTAGTAATTCAAGGCAATATGGTCAAAAGTAATAAAACCTAAAGGTCAAAAGTTCAGTTGAAAATCAATAAATATGTAACTTTTCTATAAATCATATTTATTTTTTTAATGAAAAAGATATATGGAGACGAGCGCAGAGGTTTTCTGCGTTTTCTGGAGCACAATGCTATTAACTTTTTATATATTACTAACAGAAGTTCATGTAAATAATATACATAAAATATTCTACATAAAAATATGAAAACAATATTAAAAATTGAAAATGTAAATTCAAAATACAGCGCCCGCAAATGAACATTTTCTGTTAACATTAATTATTTCTGTTGACTACATGAATTATAAACTTAATTATTAAATATTTATACTTTAAAATAATTAGTAGATAATTTTCGATATCCAAGAAATTATTGCCGTTTCCACGAATACCTACAATTTTAATTTTACTTCTACGGGAAGTTCATTAATTTTTACTTTCCTAGCAAATTTAACGTTTCTTTTCTCAGGACTAATTATCAAATTAATGATTGGGGTTAATTAAAATACTGATTAGTTAGTGAAGGGTTAAAATATTATTTGGTAACAAAATGAAAAAGTGTTTATTAAAACGCTCAAACACTTTTTTTACATCGATAAAATCAAATGTTATCATTTATCATTTATATATGTCTGTACATAAATTTATATATGTATGTACATAAATTTAATCAAATGATCATTATAAAACCTTTTTAATCAGTTTAGTAATTATTAAGTACAGATATTTTTCAAGTCTTAGTAGTGACAGCCATTTTATTTGAGAAAATTGAGTTCAACTATTTTTTTTTATCCAGTACTCACCTCACCCCTTAATTTATTTTCAAAATGGATTATCTAAGTTCCGATGCTGGTGGTGTACACCTACTAAATGAGTTTATACAACTGTATAAAATACAACCATAAATATATCAATTTTTTTCTAAATAAAAAGGCATGCACATAATAAAACAAATGAACTCTTAACTACATGTTTTGTTATGCATTTATAAATATTCTTTGGTAATGTTATGATATCTGTAATAATGGTTATTCTGTTTAATAAGTTAGGAACGTATAAAATGAAAAAAACAACAACTAAAACCATGAAATGAATTAATTAAGACCATCTAAATTTGAACATTTGAACTGAACAATTTGAAATTTGAAGTGAAATTTTAATATGTTTGACTCAATATCAAATTACTTTATACATTAAATTAAAGGTTGCTTGACTGGAAGTTAAAAATATGTATCTTATGCATTTATAAGATTAATAGTGATCTTATGTGTTCCTAAAGAAGATAGGAAAACTCAGTGTACAGAATATTCTATAATTTGAGAATAATCATTAAAACACCTAAGGTATTGATAAAATAATAATGATTCTAAAGAAGAACGAGGTCATGCAAATAAGTTACCTTGATAAAATAAAAATATAATAAATTCTTAACTACTTTTTTAATCATTCATTTATCAATATCCTTAGGTCATGATATGGGATTTGTAATAATTATAATTCTACTTAAAAAGTTATGTATACACTAAATGAATAAAATAAATCCATGAAATGAATTGAGATTATCTAAATTTTTGAAAATTTAATATGTTTTGCTCAATATCTAAATTACTTCAAACACTAAAAAAGATTGTTTTTAGGGGTAGATTTGATAAGAAAAAAAATCATTAATTGTTTAAGATCACTAAATATATAATTTTAAGGCTATGTTATTTCAAAACAATTAATTATGTTACGTTACTTGTTATTTTAATGAAAAATATTATAACAATTTAACAAATAACAACACAATCATAACAATCCTAAATTGTTTTCAATCACCAGATATATAATTTTAAAGCATTGTTGTTTGCGAATCAATCAATTTGGTTTACTCTACTTGTGATCATATTGAAAAAAAAATTAAAATGCAATCCTTAGTGGCTATAAAATTTATCATTTCACCTTAAACATTTTGGGGGTCTGCAACCCACTGCGTTTGCTACTGAATAATACTTGTATTTTATATTAATTTTTTGTAATAGTTTAATTAAAAAAAAGAAAGAATTATGACAATAAACTCCAATATATTAAAAAGCCTAAGATATTGATAAACCTACAGCATATTATAAAAACCTGGGTACGGCAACTTCAAATTGAATTTCCTCCCTGCTGCAAGACTTCCAATCAAATTATGCGACTGCTTTCACGTGCCCAGATGGATGTTGACTTCACACCTAACATCAGTTAGTCTGTGTACTTGTTCTAGTGCAGATCGGTTCAATTTAGACCTGTAAAATTTATTGTAGATTTTAGAATATTTAATTTATATTTGTATCTGTGTCTGTGTGATATATGTGATAGTGTTGATTTGTTCTAATATGATATATTGATTTATTTCATCTATAAATGAATAATTATTATCACCATTTAGTGTTTCGATTTCCATCATCAGAACTGAAATTCAAAGGGATTGTAATAATAAGATTGAATACAACGGAGTGTGATTGTTAGAAATTTATACAATATAATAGGCATTTTAAATTTAATTTGATAAGTTGAAATATTACAGCTCCTTGAATACTAATTATTTTATAGCTCTAAAAGGCCCAAAACGCTATAGTAATAATTTCAATATATAATTTCCATAGTTATGAACATCTTACATAATATTAAAAATGTATATGTTTTCTTCACTTATAGGAATTTATTATTTAAAATAATAGCTTTCACGTTTAATTTGTTATTATCTCCAGCCTTTCGTTTTTATTCTTTGAATAATTAATAATTTATAAGGCACTGATTTGATTTCGATAGCCATTTTTGTTCTTTAATATGTACAACAAACTAATTTTTAATATATTTTCAATTGTATTTAATTATAAAAAAATATAATTAAATCATCATTAGAAATCTATACAGTTCAGATAATAATAATTCTTCAAGTTCTTAGTGATTTAAAAAAAAAATTACAAAAAACAGGTACTTCATTTTTGATTATCCAGTAGAGTTTATAAGTAGATTTTTTCTACTGTTCGTACCATATAGTGGGAAACAAACAGACTTTGTTTCAGTTAATCAATAAATTGTGAATTTAAAAATAAATAATTTTGTGTTGACAGAAAAAAAAAATATACTTTCTGGATTAAAATTACTTATTATTATTTATTTCCTATAAAAAATCCTAAATTTACTTCAACTAAAAGAATAATTAATTATCTCAAATACAAATATGCTATTATAAGGGATTTCAATAATAAGTAAAAATATGATTAGTATAATACATATATGGAAAAGCAAATGTTTCTTGTGAAAGTCAAAATAATTTCACAATCAGTATTAAACTATTCAACAGAGGCGTTGGTATTTGACAAATATTTTATTACTATTTTAGGAATTATTTTAATCTCCACAAGGACTATTTCCTCTTTCATATAATTCAAAGAGTCAACTAATAATTATTCAAGATAAAATATTAATTGTTAATACTTTAGTTGTTCTGTATATAAATAATGATCATTTAATATATACTATTAGATATATATATATATATACTATAATGAATTACAGTTATTATTAGTTTATAAATTTTAAATGCATAATTTATTTAAACTATTACTTAATATAATATAATTTTTTGTTACATCAGCTTCTAGCAATAAAATAATAATAGTTTAAATAATAAAAATTTTACATTTTAAGAATTAAATTTAGTTTAAAAATTATTTTGTGAAGCTAAAATTAAAAACCTACCTCTGCTTGTATTAAATCTCTAATCATTATTTTATATGTGTATTTTCTTTATTTAAGTAGGTAAATTAATGAATATTTTAAAATTTATCCATTTATATAGAGATTACATGAATTTATATATAATTTTTAAATACCTGAGAGTGGGACACTACTGATGTTATCTGAACAGGAGCAGACTGAATACTAGCCATTTTCCAGAAATAGTCTTAAGGTCCCAGTTTTGGCGGTAGCTGCGGACCAATCAGAAGCGAGCATTCTCTATGATCAAGTCAGCATGCATCTTTCGCGCCTTCACCATACTGAATTATACCTCAGTTGCAGATTCGGTGTGGTTCGGTTCTGTTTTCTGTGTCCGAGTGTTTTATTTTAGTGAAAAGTGCAGTGAAAAAGTTATTAATGTGTTAAAGTTTAATTGTGAAGGTTACTTTTGTGGTCATTTGCTATTTTTCTTTCATTCCAAAGTCAACCTGATTTAAATTACAAAGCGGAAAGTGAACTTCAAACAAGAAGATCGGCCATCTTTGATCTTTCTACTGTGATTGAAAAATCGTAAATGTTACCATTTATTTATTGCTTATTTCAGAACACACTTTATCACAGTATTTTCTTAGATAGAACTTTAAATACATTTGTTTTATAAATAATACAGTAATTATTTGCTTAACAAGTAACTATAATTAAACTTTGATAAAGTTTTAAATAAAATTAAATTTATTAACAATTAATGCAATAGACTTTGCTTACTATTTGCTTCAAAATTTACTATGGCTCTTTAGTATTGTGCTACTAATGAAATTTTAACGATTGAAATCCATTTTTGAATATTTTACTCTAATTATTGAAATTTCATTTAAAATCCAGATGACATTTTTTTTTTTATTCTACTCCAGCTTTAGGTATTCGCCATCAAGATTCATTCTGAAGAAAATTACTTTTACAATTCATTTTATTTGAATTTTTCCGTTTAGGTATATTAGAAAAACTTACTTAAAACGTCTGACTATAGAGAAAGGAAGAATGCAATATGGCCGGCAGCGAACTTGCCAAGCTGCCAAATGCATAACGGAAATTTACATCGAAAACTTTTAATTTTAAAATTTTATTTTCTTCTCTTTTTAATTTAAAATTCTTTTTTAACCATGTTTTTTTTTTTATAAATTCAGGCAACTTTCAATAAACTCATATTTCTTTACACATATTAGTAAATTTTTTTTATGACCTTTAGGTGAGCAAACTTATTATGATTCTGTAAGCAGTGATATTTTTTAAAGAAATGTGATCCGTTATTGATTATTTTAATATATCTTAATTATTATTATTCTTTATTTAAATTTAATCTGATACTTCATCTAAAATGTCTATATCAGATGTTGTTTTTGTATTTCCACATTAGGGGTAGATTTTAGATAGTATTTAATCAGAAAAGAAATTATTCAGTAGTTTACCCTCATACATTTTCTGATTTAGCTATACTAGAATAATTAAATAACTGCTTTAAAAGATTTTAAAAATAAATTAACATTATAGATTTAATAATGAAATAATTTAGAAATATCTGCAAAGCCACATCTACACTAATGCAATTTAAGACGAGCGATATGTCGTAAGCGATATTCGCTATATATTGGATACGCGATACGCACTGACAGTACCGTGAAATCGTAAGAGAGGCTATACTAAAATTGATCATAATTACTCAATTGCGAAATATTTCTCGATGTACCACTTGGTCTCCTCAACGATTTGTATCGTCCGATATTTTGAGCTGTGAGTATGACAGGAAGAAAAGAAGATAATGCTGTAATTAAATTATTTTTTCTAGTGAAAATATTCCATCGCCGCATAAAGAAACATTCCATTGTAATTTTCTTTTCTTGCTCTATCCAGTGTTTTATTTTATTTTTCTTGAGCTGACTTCTGTAACTGAAGCGGTGAAAATTGTGTATCAACAGAATTTATATCGCCTAGGTCGCGCCGATTTATCGGCTGCAATTATTGAGCCTTCCTAGCTATGGGGTAGCCATAGGCTTACGATATATCGCTTATCTTATATCGCCTGAACCAATGCAATATGGCTGACACCTAACTTAAGAACCCGCCAAACCAATAACGGAAATTTCGATTAACACCTATTAATCGGTAAGATGCATTTGAATTTTTATTCTTCTCTTTTTAATTGAAAATTCTCTTTCAAACTTTTTACTGGTGTCAATAAATTCCTTTTCATTGAAACATTTTAATAATCAAAGGGGTTTACGAATAGATTTTAGAGTGATTATTCTCAAATAAATTTTGTGCAATATGAATTGGTGAAATGAGTAAAATAAAATTAATTATTTTAAAAGTTAATAAGCGTGTTGTACTAGTATCTGGGGGGGGGGGGTATTACAAATGTATTTATGAGATTAATATTTTAATTATTTATGAAAAATGATGAGTTTTAAAATTCAATGAGATATAAAGTATTAAATTATGTACTCATTTTTTAATTTTTTCCTGTTACCTGCTATTATTTGCACTTTTTGAATAAAATTTGTAAAATGAATTGCATTTTTGAAGAAAATTTTTTTCTGGAATATTCTTTCTATTACTTTACTAACAACCGGGACTTTTATTAAAAAAATAATACGATTTTTAGTGAATAATTTGGATTTTAAATTTTAACATTCCACAAATTATTTAAGAGAAATAAAATATTTAAGTAATCACATATTTAATATTTTATTTTTCTATAAGGCGTGAGAGAATTGTTGAAATGGGCTAGATTCAAGGTTACCGCTCAGTTATGATTGATTGTTTTAATTTACTTTTTTATCAGTTAACTCAACACTCAAGGACACAATATGTGGAGTTTATCAGTTATTTTCTAATTCATAAAAAAAAATATCTATTTTTATAATACACTAGCTGACCCGGCAGACGGTGTCCTGTTCAAACATTTAAATCCAAAGATTTTAAATTTTTAAATAGATTGTAATCATTTGGACCGTTTTTAAGAAAAGGTACCTAAAAAAAATCATTAAAATATCTGACATGATGCGTCAGCTATTACAACTTGACCAAGTAATTGAAAACATCGTCACTATTGTTCTAAAGAGACTAATGTAAATGATGAATATTGCTATAGGATAAAAAAACCTAACTCCCGTTTTACTTTTAATCAGCTTTTAGCATTTTAGTTTAGACTTTTTATTGTTTTTTGTTAATAACTTTTTTTTTACTTTTTACAGAACAGTTTTTTTTCATATCCTGTAAAATTATCTTTTCACTAAACAACAATATTTTCCACGTCAACGTCTCAATCATTCATCCACGCGTAATATGGTTGGTTATTGGACAAAACGAAAAAATAAATTCCAATATTATGAAATTGTAGAGATGATGAATAGTATAAACTAATATTCTTATCCTTATAATATTATAAACCCTAATAACAATTACAACGTTAATCACTAATTAAACTCTTGGATTCCATAAAATGTTACATATGTTATTTTGGAATATCTTAATTTAAGTTGCAAATGGAAATCAAGCCAAGCTAGTTAATACAGTAGAGAGGTAACAATTTTAGGGATATCTTGACTTGGTCTCTAATTAGCATCATAGAATAAGACTTACATAATGTACAAACATAATAAAACTGCGTTTTCGATTACTTTACTAGTTTAATTAAACATGAACCCTAATAATAATGAAATCACTAATTAAAATGTTGGATTCCCATAAAATATTATATTTGTCATTTTGGAATGTCTTGTTTTAAGTTTGAAATGGAAATCAAGGTAAGTTAGATATAGTAGGGAGGTATTAAGGTTAGGGCTAACTTGTCTTGGTTTATGATTAGCCTCTTAAGATAAGCCTTACATAATGTGGATTATTTTATCTATTACTTTGTTTATCTAGTTAATGTTTTTCACTTTATTTTACAGATTCTATCGACCTTATTTATATATCTATATCAAAAGATCAAATTATCTGTACAATTTCATAATATTCGACACATTTTTTTAATTTTGTCGGATTAACTACAACAAACTGTAAAAAAATAATTCTTATTATTGACTATTATAACTCGGTCCGGATTGTGAATCTAAACTATTGTCGAATCCACTCAAATAAAATCAAAAGTCCAAACACAAAAAATAACAAATAAAATTAATGTTTTTTTTATTTTTCTAGGCACGCTAAGCAGATGTAAACAATGGCTTTATTTTTTTTTATCGCAGAGTTGGGGTCCTATTGTAAATCGGAAACTAGAGGTTTCATTCCATAAATTTAACAAATTAAAAGACGTTACCTATCGGATCGGATTGTGAATCTAAACCATCCTCGAGCCCGCTTAAATATTCACGAAAATGCCATAAAAAATCGGCCGTTCGTTTAGGAGGAGTTCAGTGACGTACACACGAACAGAAGCATTTTATATATAAAGATTTGTAGATGAATAATATTTAGAGATAATAAAAAGTTAAATATGCTTGTAACTTTTTAATTTACAAGTAATATAACAAATTATGGTTGGCCAAATTTTCTAATTTTTTTTCTTAATTTTTTGAACTATATTATTTCTTAATATTTTTATTTTGAAGAGCAAAAATTTGTTCAGAACCGGGATATGAACCCGGGTCCCCCACGCATCCATCGTAGTACTCTGCCACTTGAGATATCCTGGCATGTACCTCAGTCAGACAAATCCTTTCTCTTCATCAATCCCATATCCCCGTGTTCTCTCAATTTGCGATGTATACAAGGGGAAGAATACTCATTGAACATTATTTTAATTTGGATCTTGTTGGCTTACGTCATTATATTATTTATAATTTATTTTTATTTAATTTTTAAATATTTTTATTTTGAAGAGAAAGGATTTGTCTGACTGAGGTACGTGCCAGGATAGCTAAAGGTGCAGAGTACCACGACGAATGCGTGGGAGACCCGGGTTCAAATCCCGGTCCTGGACAAATCTTTTCTCTTCAAAATAAAAGTATTTAAAAATTATAATAATTATAAAACAATAAAATTAAAATAAATTGTATGTATTATTTGTAATTAATATTATTTTACCAATAATGGCACCAGTCATGAAATCCTCACTCAGATCAGCTGTTTCCCCTCCAATAATTCCGTGTCTTTCCCCTTCATTTTCCCTACTTAGGAAAAAATATACTAAAATATCTTCATTTATACTTTTTTATTTTTTTTATTTGAAAAATGGCACATTAAAATGTTTAGAGATACAAAAGTAATAATAAAATAATACAGAGACGAAAGGCATTATACGAATGCATTCAACCACCTATTCTGACGATAAAGAAATATCAGTTAACCTAATTATCTATAAATATGTACAACGTTGGTGCATATAAAAAAAAATATAGTCAAAAAAGAAGCTAGGACTTTTGGACTGCCCGTAGAAGATTAACTAAAAAATCTTTGAAATTAAAAAGTTTTTTGAGCTTGTTTTTGAACTAAAGTTGTGCCCCAGAGATAAACAGGTAATATTTAAGGTGAATTGTCATAAGTAATTACTTTGTTCAATACTGCCAATTAATTATCAACGCTATAAAGAATGTGAAGAATTTTCTTTAAGCTGACTCTATAAGTAACGAAGAAACAAATTATCAGTAAAAGTTCAAAGTTATGGAATTCTTTTTTTCATGAATTAATACAAAAGCTACAAAAATATGACATTGTGTTCTTTACATCCGGGGTATAGGGTATACGCACGCATTTTTCTTAATAATTAAAATCTGGCACTTTGGTAATTTTTTTTACAGGTTGTCACTTCGAGTTGAGACACTACAAGTTTTAACTTTTCATCCGTTCCTCTTTTAATATTTTCCAATAATACAAGTTATCATGAGGTTTAGTATGGAAAAGAGAATGTAATTATGGGTAATGAGTATGATTTCAGTAATCATTTCATCAAGAAATAAAAGTTTCAACTAACATTTCGAAGTATAGATAATATATCGTCGCTGTCAAAATAATACCGCCTATCTACAACTTTTTATGAAAATGAGTTAGTAACGGTAACGCATTCTACAGGTTGAATTAAACACTAAGGAAGACACGTATGAAGGTCAGCAACACGGCAGAGTATGATTTTTTGATACTTCTCTGAAAAAAATTGCCAAGTCTGCAGTGGGCGCGGTTTTTTTTTTCTCTCCTCTAAAATCGACCACAGTGTACATAGGCGGTATTGTTTTGGCAGGGGCGATATGTTTGTTCAAGCGTCCGTTTCTAGCTGAAATGATTACACATTTCCCATAATTACATTCTCTTTTCCACACTAAGCTCACGATTAATTGTATTTTTGGAAAATATTAAAAAGGAAACGAATAAACAGTCATCACTTGTTGTAACTTAACTCGAAACGACAACCTGCGGAACAGATACTAGTACTTTTTATATACTTTAATTTTCTGACTCCCTTACGGTCTTCATTGTTCACGGTCTAAAGGCTCAATCTATTCTTATTGGCTACGTGTGGTTGTTTATTTTTATTAATTTTTGATATTTATTATAAATACTAACATGTTAATTGATTATTTCTTTTCATTATACTAAAGAGTATAGGAAATAAATACTTTAAGATAGAGGTTCCTCCAATGCTTAAGTGTTATATGCTCCCAGTTAATTAAAGAAGGTCTTGGTGACGATGAATAATAATTCAATGTAATCTTTCTGTTTTTATTTATTCAAAAAATATATTTTGGTAAGGGGAACTAGTTTTTTATTGTTTCATACTTAAAAGAACATTTGTAATTTTATTAAATTATTGATACATTCACCATAAAGAAAATAAGAAGTTTATGAACGAGACCTTCATTAAGGAAGTAGGAAGGCTCCGATATATTATTTTGCCCGTATATTATTATTTGACGCTGCCTCAAGCCTTTGTAGGTTTTGGAGACATCAGTAAAGAAAAATGTAACCGTATATATTACAGTGCAGCAGAAATGCAATAATGGCATCATACCGCATAGTTGCCTAGCCACAATAATTTCCAGTCTTTGTTACTTACTGCTCTGCAATATTACTCGAGCTGTTTTTAATTTGCTCGAACAGGGCTCGAACCAATTCGACCAAACGCAATCTATTAGCAGGATCGGCCAAATTAATTTTCAGCTGCTCATCCATGGTCTTATATGGAGCGGGTTTTTAGCTATAATTCTTTCGACGAACAGACACTTGTAGAACCAAATTATGGTTTACGATATTTTTCTAAATATGGATATTGAAGAAACCCGCAGGTTCGATGCCGATAAAAGGAACATTCCTTGTTTGCAAACCATCACTCTTCACATTAATACTTATATCTTCGAAATTAAACCTGGCATAATCCTCCTATCTAAGTTTCGTTCGACATAGACTGTTCGGACTGTTGGTGTGGGATGTTTGCAATTTGTCTTCTTTTATTCAATTTCCTTGTTAAGTGTTGTCCTGATGATGCCGGAATAGGCGAAACGTAGGCGAAACGACTAGTAGGTTTTAAGGAGACATTGCTTCAGGGATTTTCCTATTGCAACCTATTTGTAATGTATGTTTCTTTTTGCTCGCTTATGTATATTGATAAGATCCATTTAGTTCGTTGACCATCTTGATTCCACTTTATTTTTGTCCAATTAACAATAACAAACGATAAAAATATAATATGTTAACTAATTCTTATTATTGTTAGTTTGTAATAACTCGGTTTGGATTGTTAAAACTATTTTCGTATCCAATAAAAATGTAAACAAAAGTGTAGGTTATTATTGCAAGCTATTTGTAATTTATTGCCGCCTTTTGTTCACTTATATTGATTTAATCCATTTATTTCGTTAACCAACTTGATAATTTCGTAACCATTCCATTGATGGCATAGCATAGTCATCTATATTCTCCATTTAAATCACATTTCTTTGATATACATTACGCTCAATACTTTAATTCAAAGAACATTATATTAGAATAACTAAAAAAAAAAATAACGTCAAGACAATTTTTACTTTTCAGCTAATAAAATTAAAAAGGAAACTACAGCAACTGTAAAATTATTAGCAATTGAGCCAACTTTTTAATGAAGTTTATTTCTTGTTATAACAAGTTTCTAATTAATTTAAAATTACAAAATTAATAAAAAAAAGTGCTTGTAACTTGATTGGTCAAGTATTTCGTATCAATGGGCACTAATTGAGACGAAATTCAAGGATGAATTTTATTCGGACAAATAACAAATTCACATATTTGGATCGGTTAAATTATGCTTAATTTAACAGTCCGAAAACTGATTTTATACAATTCACTAAAAAAATAAGTGTAACGGAATTTGATAATTAGGAACAATTTCTATGGTTATGGTTGGAGTTCATTCCATAAAAGCACTCGAAATAAAAAAAAAGTTGTATATACCACAAACAGTAGATATAGATTTTATTTGATTGAATAAACTCATACCGCTATTTGAAAAGAACAATGATGCAACTCAAAAATTCCAATGTTTGACTAACTTCGTTTTGTAGCAATTGTATTGGACGGAGCTTTTTTATACCAGGAACGACATATTTGATATTCCATTTCCAACATTTTTTTATTTTAATAAAGTCATATTTCGAGTTGTATCATATTTGAACTTGAACTCTTACAGGAATAATGACCTAAGTTAAAATCAAAAAAGTTTCAAACTTTTAAACAATTTCTAATGGTTACTAAAATCATTTCAATACCATCATTACAATAATGCTTTGCTATACCAATACCCAATTTTTTACTTTTTTATCTCACATGTAACTGTTAAATACTTATAATGAAAAGCTATTTCTTTTTAGTTATGACATTGTTCATTTGAAGGAGCTATATATAGCTAAGTCCGAAAACAGAAATGCAAATATGATGGTGATGAATACATTTCAAAATCGTCAGCATCAATGGTGACACCTACTAATTTTCTACATCAGTTAGCTTCTGGTCTTTACCCATCTGTATAAATATATTTCCCTTCGGTGTATTTCCGCTGAAAGCCCTTGAAGCCCGCTAACCACAGCTTTGACCAGAGGTCCTTGTTGCCTTTGACTTTGTGTGGACTTTGAAAATTGGAAGTCCAGGGTTCTATTTGTATTTGTTTAAGTTTCGAAGGTTACGATAAAGGGATGAAGCACCAGGTTGTCAGCATCTTCCCGAAAATTGGGTCAAGGTGAGCTACTATCAAACCGATTGAGTTATATAAAGAGCTAATCGTCTGTAAATTACTTTTATATAACATGATAATTCTGAAATTAACCTTTATGTTTATAGAGCGAAACCCTCTAAATCGGCCCATTTAACTAATTAAATAGGTATATAGGCACCTCTCTCAGAGGGTGAGTAGCTCAGAGGGTTGAACGCTTAGATTATGTCCCAAGGGTTTCGGGTTCAATTCTAGCTTTCGGAGATAAGTTATTTAATCTGTTAACAGCCATAGATGGAGTTTCCGGAGTTCATCTAGTCTTTATTTAGTGCTTACCTTTCACTGAGGTACAATCACCTCCATGCAAAACCGTTGGCTTAGAAGCAGAACGGGTTCTATCTACCAAGAACCTTCAATTTAGTAGTAAAGGTACTTTTCAAAGTGTTCTCAAAGAATACTCACAAATGACATAGGTTTTGAAACACCCATGACATGAGATACCACAGTGATATGTTAAATGGCATTTTGAATTTAATATAAATTATTTTTATATGCAAACCCTCTCTGTACAAAACATACTGACAATTTTAATAAGTTGTTTACTGATATGTTTTTACGAAAAGTAAAAGCCTACAGCTTGAAAGGGAATTCAAAACCGAATTCGCATGTTTCTGTTTTTCAATAACAGACAATTTTTTTTAATAAATTAATTTTTCAAATTTGAATAATTTTCATCTTTGTGTATATGTTAATTTTTCCCAAAAGTGACAGAAAAATTTATTTAAAAAAAAATACGTTTTGTGCCTCTTGAATTCTGTAGTCATTGGCACCAGTGTATTCCCTGCAAGGTAATTTCATCCAATGGATTTTCTAATAATTGTATGATTGGTTTAGTATAAATTTAACAATGAAACAGATATCAAATTAAATTTTGTTTTACGAATTTTTCAATTAAAGACAAGATAACTGTTTTCAATAAAAGAACTAAGTTGACATTAACTTGATAATTATTATATGGAAAACAGTCTATAATAATAAGTCAAATGTTGCATTTCCCACGCAAGTTACTACTTCTGAGAGATCTCAACACCAATTTTAAGAGAATCTATGCATAGTTTTAATCATATTCTGTCCTTCGTATGTAGATAATATACAGATTCTTTAAAAATTATGCAGATTTCTACTCATTTTTCTCTATGTCGTTTCTGAATTAAAAATCTTCTACCAATAAAATTGTTACTGAAGGCTTAACTCAAAAATACCAATTTTGGTTTAAGCTTCCTTTTGTTCTTTAATTAGGGCTAACCCAAATTTAAATTTCACAAAAATAAACTTAAAAGAACATTGTTTCAACAATTTACGTATTTTTATAAATTTTTGTCACCGTTAAATATAATTTATCTAATATTAATTTCTCGTTTCAATGGGATTGGCTATTATAAGAAAGTAAATTAAAATTATAATGTTATCCCTTTGAAGTGTTTTGCAAAGATAATCTGTACTATCCAATGTACATAAAGACACAAAGTACAAATATAATAATTTGGTTTGCAAACACAAGAGACCGTGGGAGGGAAGAAATAACGAAAACGGGGAAGATAAAGACAGAGAAGAGGATTGAAAGGGACCTAAGTGGGTATTAATACTTGTCTCGGGAAATCAATTTGAGGGGGAGCCCAATGGGGGGGGGGAGGGGGGGGGGAGGGGGGGGAGATCCATCATATCTACCAACAGCCTCAGGCTCTTCTTCTTCTGCTTCTGGGGTTGTTGTCCTTTCCCAGCTTAGTGGGATTTGTACTTTATAGCACTGTGTCCTTGTAAAGGCATTTAAATACTAAAGATTTAAAAGTTATACATGTTCACATATATCTGGGGGGTTTTTCTCAGCGTTGTGTAGATATTCTGATTCATAAAAAATGTGGATCTATAACCTAAAAAAAAAAATACTTATTACTACCAATAAGTATTATATTAATACGAATCACGACCATAGCACATATATGAGAAACTACTATGTATATACTCCCATGCATAGAATAATTATAAATGGGTCATTATCAGAAAATGTGCATATCGTTCGCCTCGACCATTTTCAACCTTTTAGGAGAGCGCCAGCAATTATAAAAATATGAAGAATTCCACTCTTTTTGTTCTGCAATGGAGGCTATGTTTTACTTCCAAAATAGATTGATATGTAGTGAATACAAAATTAAAAACGGTGTTTTTTCCCCCCTTCCCCCAAGTAAAGGACTTTAAAATATTAATAAAAACGAAAAAAAATACAACTGAATGTCCAGAGCGTTTTCCTTTACTCCATCACAGACATTCTTTGGAGATATAGCTTGTAGGGTATTATGGCCAGATGGCTGGAATTCAAAAGGGAGGTAGAATATAGCTTCTAAGATTTTTGCAGATCGCCAGCCAGAATCTAAACCAGCTCTTCTGTTCTGTAGGGGCTCTCTATGTGAGGAAACTGCACTGTGTTTATCACTACTTCACTCCGTTATCAGAAAAAAACTGTTTTAACGTGACTCTTAGGCTAGATACTTATTTTTCGACGGAGAATGCTAAATGTTTTCGTTTTTATATATAAATATAAAATGCACAAATATATAATGGTTAAAATAACTCCATATCATACTCTTAACTTAATTTAAATTTGTAATTACATTATTTAAAACGGACTATTTCATCGAATCAGGTTATGGATGTGCGCCAGGTAGTGCAGAGCATTGTTAATGGGAAAGATGTTGTCGAGCGATGTTGATAATTAGAGACAAGAGAATAGAAATGGGATTTGGGAAATTTAGAAATGGGTTTGGAATACTGAGCAGGACAGCTGACGGCTCCGCTGGGAAATGGCGCGTTCATCAGCCACCGCAGCGCTATCTGTCACCTCCATCCTCCGAACTGCCTCTCCCTTGTCTTCTG
Source organism: Troilus luridus (assembly GCA_964056705.1). Classification (NCBI taxonomy): domain Eukaryota; kingdom Metazoa; phylum Arthropoda; class Insecta; order Hemiptera; family Pentatomidae; genus Troilus; species Troilus luridus. The sequence goes on along the minus strand of OZ057416.1, from coordinate 20,854,422 downwards.
CTATGTATTGGATAAACAAACTCTATTATTACATACATTATAAAATAGTATTTATACTATATATAACCCTGAATATTTTTATATCTACTATATCCCTGCAGAGGTTCTATTGAAGGCTTACTATAATACAGGTCATTTGTCAGAAGAGGGCGACTTCCTCGAGATGGGGAACAGTAACAGTTTATTTAAAAATTATTTCAGTATATAATGATATAGTTGTAAATATCAATAAATAAATAATAATAAAAAAAAAAGTATATAATGAATTAAGTTAAAACGGTACCAATACCACCCATGAAGGCGCTGGGGTTCAGTACATGGTAGAAACTGTACAGTTTCTTAGACACCCGTTATGTAGGGAGGTGTTTTGTCATAGATTTTAGATAGAACCGCCAGATTTTCCCCCTGTAGTGGGTGCGCACTTTACAAATGCTGGGTAAGCCCCGGGTCCGAGATCCAATAGGATCCGTCTCGCGGCACTAACAGATTTAATAAAAATCTGCCAGCAGCATTTTGAACCCGGGACCTTTGGCACGGCAACTCAGCACTCTATCACTGAGCCACTCCGCTATCTTGTTATACGCAAAGTAAAATACAAAATTTTTTTGGTGTATTATTATATTTTACGATTTAATAGCGGGACAGACCTCAACGCAGGCACCACAATTGTTATTAGTCCTCCCTTGGACTGTTTTCTGTTCACATTGTATTTGTAAACTCCAAAACAATCATGAGCATAACCCCTATAATTTTTTTTTTTAGTTATCATATTTTGTATAAAAAGTTTTTAGTGATTATTTTCGAAACCCTCTTTCCTTGATTTCTTCCACATTCACCTTTGGTCAGGCTTTCTCCAAAAACTCTTACTTAGTCTCAAACTAACACTGAATCTCGGAGACCGGTCGTCTTCTCTCCACTTCTTCTCAAAATTTTTATTTCATTTTAAAGAATTATCATACCTTGTCTCTGATATGCAAAAAAGTTTCTAGTGATAAATTTTTTTTACCTATAGGGTGGTAGAACAAAAACGGGCCGGTAAAAAAATTGATTTTAACTCATGAAATTTTATTATATATAATATAAATGCGAAAAAATGAACTTACTTAAAGTACAAATTGAAATGGTGAGATAAAGACAACGTTTTTTTACCTGCTTACACTAAATTTAAAAAAATAATAGTTTTTGAACTATAGAATGCATTTTTTTTTTATTATTTATTTATTGATACAACTATATTACAGTAATATAACAAGTAAATTGGCTGAGTGATACATAATGACATGATATAATGACAAGTAGAGAAACTACCCACTGGTAGAACTGAAATCGCATGTTCCACTAAGAAGGTCACGTGGCTATCTTTTTCTCAGACGCCTCGGAGGATTATCGGGAATTGAAGAGGAAGCTAGGTTTGAAACTAGAGGGTTTGAGTGGGAATGAAGTTTGTTATGAAAGGATATATACCGGGTTCGTGCCAAATCAGCAACAAATGGGACATTAAGGTCGTTATGGATGACTTTATTCTTAACAAAATAAGGAGCGTTGAGGATTTTGGGTTGTAGGGATTGGTACGAGAAGAGTTCGATGGCTCAGTGGAGCCCCAAAGCTCTACTCCGTAAGTCCAAATAGGTCGTATGATGGTCATGTAGATGAGTATTTTGTAATTAATTGGGAGCTTAGAGCGTTTGTCTAGTAAGTGTTGAAGTAGCCTGAAACGTCGAGCGGTTTCTTGTATTTTCAGTGTTGAATGAGGATTCCAGGTTAATCGTTTGTCGAGATGCAACCCTAAGTATCGGATCTGTTCTACAGGCACAAGTGGGATATTATTATAGGATACTGAAGGGCAGGAAGTCATTGGCTTACGACGTAAGGTAAAAGTGATTTGATGGGATTTTTGAGAATTAATTTTAATTCTCCAGTCTTGACACCATTCTTCAAGATCAGTGATATGGGATTGGAGGCTTTGGGATACAATAACTGGATTGGTGTTGACTGAATATACACATGTATCAGCAGCATACGCGGTAAGGATAGTATTAGGATGAGTTGGGATGTCAGCTGTATGAACTGTATAAAGGATTGGGCCAAGGATACTACCTTGAGGAATAGATTTGAATTACAGTTATGCAATTTGAGCAACAAGTAGTATAATTAAATGAAAAGTCGAGTAATATGTAAATCGGGGGTCGGTCTGCCGGGGGCGGGGAGGGGGTACCCCTTGTAATTAATTATAATAATAAATAAAGTATATTTTTAACTTAATGCACAGATAAAAAATAAATAACATTCATTACCAAAAATTGTCTTTGTTCTAACGAATATTTATTTTGATAGAGACAATGACTAGACCAGGTTATATTTAAATGATTTTTTAAATCATTTATTAAATAATCCTCATATGTACATATTATAAATGGATTGTAATATTTTTGGAATTAATAGATTTTGACAACTCACCATAAAAGTTCATATATTATTACACTCACAACTAAATAGTTAATTTTAGTTTACTAATAAAAATAAAACAAACATTGTTTTTGGAGATTATTTTTATCTAATTAATTAATTTAATTTTTCGGACTTCAAATAAATATTTAATTATCAATTTAATAGGGTCTTGAAATAATTCGCTCTCATTCAATATTCTAACAATTGGTTAAGAATTGATTTTGTTCATTCAGAGGAAATATTATTTATTTTCAACCAATAATATACCCGTCAGAATACTTTATATTAATTATTGAAAATTTTTTAACTTATTTTAATATTAGAAATTTTAATTTAGCTCAGAATAATTATAATTGGCAATCTTATATTATTAGTATATGTATACCTATTATTGCTTATACTATACGGATTATTAATAAATATATGCTTTCTGCTACTAAAAGTAATATTTATAGTAGGAATTAAATAGAAAAAACATTTTTCTAAACATTCCAAATAAAGTTAAACAAATATAACAACCTTAAAACATCTTAAAATAATCATAATAAACAAAATATTCAAGAATGAAGTCAGTTCCATTTGGCTGAATCCCATATCTAATTAAACACGTCCTTTAACTTAATATAAAAATTGCTTTCTACAAGAGTTATTAAATCAATCCATGAAAAAATTATAATTTCTGAATTTATAAAAATAAAACATTCGGAAATATAAATAACTAAACACATTTTGTGCCATTCTCAAGTGAATTATTAGTACTGTGTAATGCAATAATATTATTTTTACATTTAAATATTGTAAGTTTAAAAGTATATTTACTAATAAAAATAATAAACCAATAAATACTAAAGGCCATAAAATAACCTGTTAATTCAATTATAAGCACAGATGTTGTAATTGATTATACAATTTGTTGCATTGTATATTGAACTATTTAAAATCTTGGTGGATGAGAATAAAGTACTGTGTAACAATCTACAAGGGGTATTGGCTCAGATTATGTTAATGACTGTACTATGTCTAAGCCAACGGTTTTGCAAGGAGCTGATTTCACCAAGATCATGTTCAACCGTTGTGTTTTTCAACAAACTAGCGGCGCCTACTTAATATAGACTGATGATTATCAGAGCCCACAAAGCCCGTTATGACAGAATGAAACATTTATAGAACTCGATATTTTTTACCAAGATGGAGTTTGGCGAAACTAAGTTTATGACGGTTTGGTAAAAATGTAATAATGAAAAAGGCTTGAATATGAGGGATAAAACGAGGGAATAAAATTCATGACAATTGCATTAGTTTTCTCCAAAATCGACTTTTACATATCTTCTAATACCTACTGACGTATTAGTTTCAGATCATTTTGGAGTATAAATATGTATATACAATATTTATACATATTTTATATAACATACTTCCATTTTCGTCTATATTCCCAATATACGGTGAAATTAATTTCTAACCCTTGTAAAGATAACTACAGACAATCCGTTAAAAAGTCAAAACTAAACAATTTAATTTTTAATTTTTCCTCTTTTAGTGTGCCACCTGCACTAGCTCAGTTAAGTGCCATAGGTTCGATTCTCGGTTCAAATTGATTATCGGATGTACGAAATTTTCGGGCTTAGTGTTCGAGGTGGAAGCCGACCACCTGTTTGCGGATTAGGGTAATTAGAGAACAAGACTGGGTAAACCACAGGGCCGTTGTCACAGCACATTTCATATTTATTCAACTCTGTTAAAAATATTAAATATCCCTCGTTATTATCTTAGCTGTAGCTTAATGGCTAATAAAACATGATTTCTGCATCATTGAATCTGCGTATTAAGAATAGAGTTAGTAATAAAATATTGTATATAAATATACATGGAAGATGTATGAGATATACATGGTTATTAAACCTACAGTTGTGGAGCTGGGGGGGGGGGGGGTAGAGATCACACTCAACCGCAAGGCTTTCCTACCAGTTAAAGGTACCCACTTTATAATAACGGGTGAGCCCCGGTAAGGTCCTACAGAAAGTATAAAATTTTATGCTAATTTAACTGTTCGATTTTATATGATGTAAATGATAATGATATAAATTTATTGCGAAGTTGAGTTATATTAGAATTTATTTACTATTTCTGAATGGTATTTTCAAATAAGTCATTATTATTGTGAATTGCGCCGTTTCGTAGGATAAACTTATCCTGTTAAATGGACAACCAAGATTTTTTATAAAAATTAAAAATAAATGAATTTTTAGATTCATCATAATGTAACTTTCACAAAAATATTTATTTTATTTTTAAAAGATCATTTATCATCGAAAATCGCGTTCGAATTATTAAAAAATTTACGCGGGAAATGAAAACTTTTATATGCTTCATTTTGGCTTGGTGACTTCATTAGGCTTGTTTACATTTTTGTAATAACAAAGTCATATGATGTTTTTGCATTTTTATAAAAGAATATTTTGTTCATCTTGAGAAATAAGACAAATGCTTATTAATTAAATTAACTTATTTCAAGTAAATAGTAAAATTTTGTTATTATTGGCATCTTTTATTTCAATAACTATTAGTTTTATCAACATAACCTATATATAACAAAGGTTTCTTTATGATATTTTTTTGAAAATGCTTAAAAGTTTGCAATGCAGAAATACTTTCTTTATCTCAATCACTTGTTTCGCTATAAGACAAATTAGAAAAATCTTTGTCTTTTTATCATCAACATATGATGAAATGTTATCTCAATCACTGGAGTCATCACTAAAAATATCACTGGCAAGCAGTTTTGGTACTTTCATGGGTGATGTTTGCATTTTTTTTACCATTAAAATAGGCGATGATGCCCTATCTTTCAAACATGCCTTTGCTTGAACAGCTTTGCTTCTGACAGGAACTTTTTTAGAATTGTGTTTTTCTGATGTCCATGATACTTGTGTTTCTGAATCAACTTTTAAAGAACATGTAGGAATTTCCATTATTGGTTCTGAGACATTCAATCCTGTGTTTTCTATGTTTTTATTATTCAATATTGATGGTTGCAAAACATCACTGATTAGTGATTGTCTCATTCTTTTGACACCAAGAGGTCTTGGTTGAGATGAATTTGCTAGGATCCTCTTTGTTTGGCAACTGAATTTGGTTGGCACTGCTTCTTTTTGTACGATGATTTGTACATATAATTTGAATGATAACATTATCATGACAATAATCTTAGTTAAACATAGGGAAAGACACCTTTAGATCGCAGGATAAGTGAAGAGTACAAAGCTTAAAGTTACATTAAAATGATCTTCACAGGCAGAACAGTTTGTAGAAGGAGCCAGGTTATCTTTTCTTCTCATCAGAGAAAACCACTTTTTTCTTCTCATGGGATCCATGGGAAATTTAAGGAGCAGGGTTGATTTTGTGGTGCTTTCAAGCATTGGCACACAACAGTATTTGTAAGACATGATAAGTGATTTATTTATGTAATGGACAAAGTAAAATTGTTTTAACTTTTTAAGAGATTTTGTAATAACAAGCTAAACAAAAATAATTTTGTTACAAGGAAAAGTATCGAGATAAACTGACAACAACACTGGTGACGTCACATTATATCTTATCAAAACCAACCGTTTTGGCGCGAAATTCAAACACAAAATTTTCAAAGTCAAAAATTTCATGTTTAAAAAAAATGTCCATTAAAAGTAGCGGTAGTCCATTATTTAAGGTTGATATATTTCATTCAAACGATTGTTGGAAATCAACTTGGTTGTCCATTGTCAGACACTAGCCAGTTGTTAAATACTTATATGTATATATTAATATAAGAGTCGCTATTGTTTCCCGAAGAGTAGAAGGTATTTCATTCTCTGTTCTTTATCATGAAGTTGGTTAGGGGATTGGAAGGTAGATACAAGTATTTTTTTTTGGCTTTATGAATATATTAAAAAAAGTTTCCTTAGTAGAAATCAAGCAGTTTAAAACAATTTATAAGTACTGTTTTATTTATAAGATCGTTTTATTCATCCTCTGTGCAAATATATGTTGTGAATAAATGGGTAAATATTTTATGATTAATTAAATAATGTCAAATGCAATTTAACAAAGTTTTATATTTTACGTTTCTTTGTGATCTTAATGCATATATTCGAGATTCAATCATTACTTATACTTCGCTTAAAGTACTGAAGCCAACTAGTTTAGTAAACAATATTATAGCAATTGAATACCATTTATAAATACTAATAATAAAACTTGAAATATGTGCAGTTTCATTTAAAATTAATAAACAATTCCTGTAAAACTAGGATCCAAGAGGGGTATTGGTTCAATACATTGTAAGGACTGAACTGTTTCTTAGCCGATTATGCAGGGAGGTGATTTCACCAAGATCACACTCAATCCCTAGGGTTTTCTCCCAATTAAGGGTACCCCCTTTATATGGAAAGAATGGGTGTTTACCAGGAGTATCTATGGATACCTCAGAACCCTTTCATGACTGCTTAGCTACAAACAGAAATAATAAAGTATTATCTACAATAGCTGAGCTCGAGTTAAGCACTTAATTAAATAATAATGTTGTTGTATTGTTCTCAATAGCTGTTTTTATCATTGCCATGGATCATGAATGAAGTCCCTTATATTTCAATTTCTTATTGATCAAATAGGAGTTACAACGAGATATATAATATCAAGGAGACAGATATTTTATACAAGAGAAAATATATTATTTTGAATTTACGAACATTATACAAGAGACAAAAAGTTCCTACATTTGATCATTTACCGGACTAAGGTAATATGTTTGCAAGTTTAATGGCTATCGGAGGTAGTGGAGTGGGTTCGAGGCTCGCGCAAGGGTTAAGTACTCATTGTTGGCCCAACGCAAACCCAAAGTTCCAGCCTAAGTACACATCATAATCACCCCAAATATTTACCTCTGAATTATTTAGTTTCGAACTCTTGCCTATGAGGTCTTTAGTTATTCTTATCACTTTTATTATCTTAAAAGTCGATATGCATCCGCGATGATTGTAGTGACAATGTTAGAATTAGTCATTGTTCTTTGTAAAACGGAATTATTGGTTACCAGAATGAAAGGTTTCATTATAATTTCAAATGTTTGAAGTCATGTAATAGCCGTTTTCAAAGGAAAAGTTATTTATTAAAACAATTTTACGAAATCAAAACATTAGCAGGCGAAATATTAACAGACAGCTCATTACAATTTGTAACCAAAAATATAGTAAACAACAGAAGTCCACTAATTGCTCTTTGAATTTTAGAAACAATAAAAAGGAACATTTCATATGAAACGACCCAATATGTAGTATAGTTGGGAATAGGAGTTTACATAGGTTAAATTTATTTGACTGTAAAATTTTATTTTCAAAGTTAGTTTTATTACCTGTTTTTTACGAGATAGTTCTTATACAGCTATTGACTATTAAATATAAAATTTGAACCGATATTTTTGAGAGATAAGTAGTTAAATTTAACAGGATTTAGTACGCGTATTCCCTACCTAAAGGAGTATGATTAAGATCGCTTAGACATACTAAACTTAGACATACTACTTCTTCAAGTAGCATAGGCTGTGAGAATAGTGTAAAATAATTATTTTTAAGAGAATAATTAAACTGAGGTAATTATTAAAAAAGCTAAACCTTATTATAGTTAAGGGTAAAATATTATTTCATTTATAATGACAGCTTCTGGCCCCACAAGGCAAAAATACAAAATAATTAAAATGAATAAACACCATAATATCTGAACAGTTGTGATATTTAACATAATCAAATGTAGCAATTCATGCTTTTACAACCTACCTAATCTCCCGTGACTGTTAGTCACATATAAGAGTTTAAACGTCACCATCAAATTGAGGACATTTTTAGAATACAATTTTTCATTGTAGCAAATATAGGAAAAGCTCTCGTTTAAATGGGAATGAAATGGAAAACCGTAGAAGTTTTTGAATGTCGATATTTTTAGAGTTCATTCATTCCCATTCATATATGTGTTTTATATTTTATTTGGTTTTTTATTTAGGATAAGAAAAAAATTCCTTTAATTAACATGTTCTACTTTACTGGCTGTAACTATTCACACATTCTCGCCTCTATAATCACATAATAATTACATTTATTTGAAGCAATAAAACATGTTGGTACTTATTGATTTTTAAAAATATTTCTATTTAATTTTTTCTTGTGATTTCACAAATATAACAATTTTAATGATGGATTAAATAGGTCAGGGGGTGCAGCCAGAGATAACACAATGTAAGGGGTTTTTAGTTTGACTTGTCACCTCAAACCACGCACTCACAACCAGGCACATTCGCCCGTTGGCACAATTAAAAAATAAGCTTCCCTTATTTTGTGTTATCTTTGACTGCACCCCGGGACCAATTCAATCCGTCATTAGAATTACCCAGTCAACTGTTTTCCACTCAAACATATGACAATTTTAGGTCGTTTTGGTTTCTTTGATTTAGATTATATATTTCTTTAAAAATGTATAGAGTAATTACACGTATTTTTGAAATATTATTTGTCATTACACCGTTTTATTTGAGATTACCTTTCATATTCTAACAATTTGTTATTTTTTTTTGTTTTGTGCAGAGTGTATCTTTTACAACTTCAATTAACCCACACCCTTTATAATTTCATGAAAATTTTGGATGAAAATATTTTATTTATTACAAATTAATTATTCTTTATTCTTCAATTTTTCATGTGCACCTGCGCGAACCAAACAAATTTGATCAAAGTGTTTATTTTTCTCTTTGCCTTTGCTACAGAAAGATCATGTTTTGAAAATGATCAATACTTGAGCAGGTCTCTTGGCCATTGTCCTTTTTATCTTTTCCTATCAAGCCCGGAAAACAGAGAGAAGGAAAGAGAAGGAAGAAGTAGATTTTGTATTGATGAGTGGAGTGTATTTCTTGTGAATATATGGTTTTATAGTGGGAATATTCATGTCAATGTGTACTGTGTGTATTGTATTTAAACCAAGGAACATTAAAAATGTTTCTTAAAACTTAGGAATATGTTATTTCTATCTTGTGAATATGGGTGTGTTTTGCTTTGTTTTTAGTGTCTTGCCAGTTCTTGTCTTTTTAATTTTGTATGTATGTTCCATGTAAGTCTTTTGGCCAAGTATATTCCGAGATAACGTACATAGTTTTTAGAAAGTACATATTCGTTGTAAATTTTGAATGCTGGACACGAAGCTTTCCGTAGGGAGAAGCTTATATGGCACGATTTTGAGGCGCTTACTCTGATTTGCCATTTTGTGAACCGCTTTTCTAAATCTAATATATGATTTTGGAGACCAATAGAGGCTAGGTTTGAATCCTTGTGGGAATCGGCTGTATCATCAACGAATTAATTAAAGAAAATATTAATTGGAATATCTGCTCAATACTAAATAAAAATATCAATATTCATTCTTATTCATAAATATGAAACCAGCCCTCCTCTAAACTAAGTACCATATTAATAAAACTTTTATAACATCCTGGAAAATATATATGGAAAATATCCTGGTCGTAAAAATTTAGTAATAAATTTCTGAAATTAATATTTCACTTAAATAAATCTCTGATTCCAAATATTAAGCCGAGAAGTAGAGCTAAATTTAAACGGCGTCTTGCGAATCCTTTTTTAATAAACATCTTATGTACCATCACTAACGATACACTTCAGAAATTTAAGGTTTAAGATAATATGTTATTAATAACTTGTTAAATATTAAAAAAGTATATACATTAATCAATTGATTTTCTCAATCCAGAGCCCTCGAGGATCAATGTTCTCAACAATATCATCAATGAAAAATATCGATATTTCGTTGAGAGAAACAGAACTGGGTTTTTACATTAACTTAAAGATATAGTGAACAGTATTTATTAACAGTTATAGGTTTTGAATAGCAAAAGCTAAATATTCACAAATAATTTGACAAAAAAATATTGATATTTCCTAGTAAAAACGTAAATACTTGGTTCTGCAGAAAACATTAATTTATTTGAATAAAATAATGATACAGAAGAAAATAAATTACTATTAACATTACTAAAATTGAGGATGAGAGAATAACTAACTAAATTGCTTAACTAAACATAACAAAACATTAAGAAAGAAGGAAGAAAATAACAATGTAATTGATAAATACTGAAAACTATCAACTTAAAAACCTTGTTAACTTGTTGGAAAAATATCGATTTCAGAATTTCGAGTTTTAGTATTTTCTACTGTGGATCTGGGAGAAAATAATATTACAGAAATATTTTTTTCAAAATATTTTTGATTTAAAAATATTATTATTTATGAAATTTAGGGAGCTATTATTTCGACATTCATTACGATAGGTGTTGAAGCTATCTCCTTATTATATAAAAAAAAAATTAATGGTGTAATATTTTATTATTACAACATTATAATGTTTTACTGAATACTGTATATTTTCGAAGCATTTAATATTTTTTAAACTCCTTTTTAAAAATTTATTGATCTAGATTTATATATGGTCAATGGTGATTTGAAGAACATCATTTGTTGATCTGGAATAAAAAGAAGAAAAAATACGGAAAATTAATATTATGTATGATACCCGGAAATGTAAAAGAAAAAAGGTTTGTATAACCCGGAACATTTCCTCAAAGGACCGGATTTGTTCTTTGATTACCTTACGTAAATATAAGTGATAAAATGTTATTCTAGTTTAATTTTAGCTTTCTTTAATAATTCATTTACTTCACAGTGAGACCCCTTTAAAAAAATTGTTTATGAGCAATAACGATTCTTTGAAATAATCCTGTGCATTGTTTAATAACATTGTAAGGAGTACTTAATGTCAATTTTTTTTTACTTATTTAAATATAACAATATTATATTTTTTATATGTTACGTTCTTTTATTTCTGTAATTTTTCAGCTCAATTCTTGTTATATTTGGTTTTTATTTTACCAAACCTTTTAGTTTACATTCATTTTCAAATACTGTATGATTTTTATAATGGTGTTAATATTATTGAAGTAATAGCCTCGCGAAGATTAAGATAGGCTTGTAAAGTTGTTGGGCTCGGTAACGAACGAATTCTAGGAATAATAATTGTGGGGCCTGCGTTACGGTCTGCCCTCTTTTCAATCTATATAATAAAAATGAATCGTCATTTCCTTGCTAACCGCAAAACTCGAGAAAGGTTCGACCGATTCGGCTAATTTTGTTTTCATATTTTATTAAGGCGCAAAAAAGGTTCTTATGGAGAGATTTCTGCCAGGCCTACGATAGTCTTGACAGAAATGAACTGCTCAAAGTAAAGAAAACTCTAGGGGTCCCAGAAAAGCTAGTCGGATTGAGTGCGATGACCTTAGAAAACACCAGATGTAGGGTACAGATACAAAATATGATATCAGAAGATTTTGAGGTGGAGAATGGTCTGCGCCAGGGAGATCCCCTCTCACCTGTATTATTTAACATAGCACTCGAACAAGCTGCGAGATCAATCAGGACCAACCCAGGAGGAACGATATGTAATAGGATGACCCAACAACTAGCGTATGCTGATGACGTAGTGATATCAGCAAGGTCAAAAGCGGCGCTTTCTGGAGCTTTGCAGGAATTTGAAGAAGCGGGGAAAAAATTGGGTCTCGTGATAAATAAGGAAAAAACCCAATATATGATTTCCACAAAAAGTGATGGGCAGGAAGAGCTGAGTCATGTGCAACTGCTCCACCACACATTTAAGAATGTGGACAGCTTCAAATATCTGGGGGCTTTAGTGACACGAAAGAATGACATCACTGCAGAAATTAAAGCAAGAATTTCAGCAGGGAACAGATGTCTCTTTGCACTGCGAAAAGCATTAAGATTTCGAATCTTGTCACGGAGGGCAAAATTATTGATTTATAAAACAATCCTAAGACTGATTGTTACATACGCTGGTGAAACGTGGGTACTGACACAGGAATGCGAAAAGATGCTGCAGATCTGGGAGAGGAAGGTGCTTCGGCAGATATTTGGGCCAGTATGTAATGAAGGCCAATGGAGGTCTAGAAATAATAGAGAGCTTTAGGACCTATACAATGCACCAGACCTAGTCACCTTTATTAAATCAACACGTATAAGATGGCTTGGGCACGTAGAAAGAATGGGAGAAGATAGGTACCCAAAGAAACTATTATATGGCAAACCAGGAGGCAAAAGAAGAAGAGGAAGGCCCAGGCTGCGATGGCTAGATGATCTAGAGAACGATATGCAGAGGATGGGGATCGGACAGTGGAGAGGTCAAGCTGCTGACAGGGAGGACTGGAGAGGCGTTGTTGTGGAGGCCAAGGCTCTGCAAGGGCTGTAGAGCCATGGGAAGAAGAAGAAGAAGGTGGAGAGAAAAAACGTAAAAATTACGAGGGAAACCTTCGGTAGCCGAAAAACATTGAAATTTTCGGATTTATTTCAGTTTTTGGCCTGTATCTCCTAATCGGTGTGTTTTTGAAAAAAAATATAAGTAACCAATTTTTAAAGTAGATCAAATTTTCTACAATTTGAGCCGAACTGCAGCTCTGTAGGCTTAAAAGATTCCGAGTTCGGTCCCTATCATATAATAAATAACTGGTATCTTATCTATCTTCTATCTCTATAATAAAAATAAATCGTCATTTCCTTGCTAACCGAGAACGGCTCGACCAATTCGGCTAGTTTTGTTTTCATATTTTTTTTAAGGCGCAAAGAAGGTTGTTATGGAAAGAAAAACCGTAAAAATGACGAGGGAAATAATAAAAACAACAATTTTCCTTTCCCATACAATTCACTCTGTTCCCAGCTTTCAAACATTTGACGCCAATCGAAGCAAAACAAAGGCGCGTTAGTTGTTATTAAAAGTTTATCAGGTTCCCGTCTCTATCATATAATAAAATAATATAAGTTTTTGTGTAAACATAAAACTTTTCTGTTTAATTTTCTGATACAAGGCCAAATAGATCATAAAGCAGGTTCCGTGTTGTCGGTGACAGATGGCGACTATAAATTCCTGCAAATGGAATAAATGGGCAATGCACCAGTAGAAATTGATCAAATGTGCAAATAACAGTTTAGTGAGGAGTTCTATTGTAGAACAATTACAAACTTTGATTCAACAACAAAATCAATTCATTTCATTGTTTAAAACCACTTATGCCATCTGGTAATCATACAATTGTAATCAAAGCTGATAAAACTCATGTAGGAAAACATGCGAGATGTTTCAATGCACCACCAATCAATGAAGTTGCCATTCAAATGGTTGGAGAAAATTTGGAAGCCCTTTGTTTTAGGGTAATAGGACAAAAAAACGTCTGCCGGGACAGCTAGTCGTAAAATGAAATATTAAACCTAAAAACTTTTATATAATTGATAGATTACATTATGTATAACAAGAGAGTGGAGTGGCTCTGTAGAGCGCTGAGTTGCCGTGCCAATGGTCCCGGGTTCAAAACCCGCTGTTGTCCAGTCTTTTATTTTATCTGTTAGCGGCTGGAGATGGATCCTATTTGATCTAGGACCCTCCTGAGGCTTATCCAGCCTCTATAAAGTGGGTACCAAAAATAGGGGGGAAATATGGCGGTTGAGCGTGATCTATGACAAATCACCTCCCACCACAAGTATTGTCTAAGAAACTGTGCTGTCTTTACTATGTACTGAATCCTAGACCCTTTACGGGTTAGAGTATTTCTATTCTTGTTTTTATCTATAATATTATATTCGGTCCAAAAAAGGATGAGACCACTGAAGAATATAGGAGATTACATAACGCGGAATTGCGTATGATGCACCCGGTTAATATTATTCAAGTGATAGCGTCACGAAGATTAAGATGGGCTTGTATAGTTGTTGGGCTCGGTAACGAACGAATTCCTAAAAAGGTAATAAGCGCTGTGCAGACTGGTAAACGTCTGAGGGGTAGACCGAGGCGTAGGTGGGAGGATTGCATTATTAGTGAACTGGCGGATTTGAGTTTGGATTATAATCCGTGGAAGGATGGTTGTTTGGAGAGTATGTTGTTAACAGCATCAAGCCTTCAGGTTCGCTAAGCATTATTATTATTTTATAATGTAGCATCTTGGCTAGATATATATTATTATGTTTGTACACATTAGTTATTCTTACGGAAACTAATACTGGTTCCAGAATAAAATATTTTTTATCTATTCTATTCATTATAAATAGAGAACAGGGACTTTTTTATCGTTATTATTATAATAATTAAGGCTGCTATTCAAAGTCGCTTGCATCAGAGAGTTGTAAATTTACACAATTATATATAAAATACGCAAAATCATGTATTGTAGGTGTATAATATTCAAAATCGAAATTTAAAAGCTGAATATGTGGGATTTTTAGACAGGGCATATAAAGTTGTTCTGAGAGGAAAGGTGTCAAATTGTTGTGGTCAGCCCTAACCACGTCGGAAAAATTACTCTGGAATCGAGGGAGCTTTGGAAGCCACAGGACGGGAACTCGGAGCCCTTAAACCACTCTGTTCGCCTTGTAGCCCTTTATAGCCTGGGATGAATTTTTAAAAAAAGAAAAAAAAGTGTGTGCTTCTGCAAAAGTAAAAAGGACTCTACTCTCGGCAGATTGCTAAGGTTTTACGGTTTTATGGCTTACCCACGGGGTTCGATGATTTTTTACTCATGTTCTTTATTTTAGTCCAGAAATGATTAAGGTAATTAATTATATATATCGCCATAGAAATCATTCAAAAATAGTGACATTGTTTTAATTTTTAAGTTATTTCATACATATGCCATTTTTGTATTTATTATTCTGCTATCTAAAATTCTCCCCGACACGTAATGTTTCAAAATAATTTAGTTGCTATAAAATTGAATTTCATTAAACGGAGAAAAATGTATTTAGACATTCTTCCAGATAATAGGGAGTGGGTCGCTCATTGGTAGAGGACTGATCACAGAAATCCGGAAATTAGAGGATAATTTAATTTATCTGTTAACAGCCAGGGATGGATCCTGTGGGATCTGGAGATATTCCCGGGGCGTAAAGTACGTACTGTTAACAGGGGGAAACCTGGTGGTTGAGCGTGATCTTTAACGAAACACCTCCCTCCCCCTGCACAACCGTTGGCCTAGAAAGAGTACTGTCTCGACCTTGTATGAATCCAAGACCCTTCATAGTTTGTAGTGTTACAGTTTATTTATTTTTTGTTTAGATAAGTGTTGACTTGGCTATGTTTTGGTACTTACGGTAAGAAAACATAAGATATTTTTCATCATAACAGACAGATAATTACATTAATCTTAGAAATATATGAATTTTCTATGTGTGCCTAGTAACAGTGAGTTTTGATCTAATTGATTTTTTTATGATCAACATTGTTTCTCGTTAGAAGTTCGTTATTCTTCAATACAATCCGTGTTCGATCCATAATAAATGTTTGTAGTAAAAACAATAAACTTCTCAAGAAAAATAAACATAACGAAAATTATATATTTACATATTTATTTATTTATTAATTAATTTTCATTTGCACCTGCGAAATTGCGCATCCAGCAAATTAGATCCGAGTGTATTTCTCTTTGCTTTTCTACATGATCATCTATATGATGAAGGAATACAAATAATAATAGTTGAGTAGGTCTCTTGGCCAATGTCTTTTTAATCTTTTCCTATCCAGTCCAGGTAACAGGGAGTAGGGAAGCGGAAGAACGAGTGGGTTTACGTGATATTGTGTCGATGAGTGGAACGTTATGTATTTGTTATGAATATATGATTTTATAGTGGGAATGCTCATGACGTTGTGTATGGTGTGATTCGAAATATGCCATGGTGCATTTACAATTTTTCTGAGAATTTTGGACTGTGTTGTCTGTATCTTGTCTATGTGGAAATTTTTTGCTGAACCCCAAAGTTCTGCTCCATTTTTCCAAATAGGTTTTAGTATACTATTATAGATAAGTCCTTTATCCCGTAAGTCAAGTGAAGATCTGTAGTCCAGAAGATGTAATAGTTGTTTGTACCGTCTAGTCAGTTCTTGTCTTTTTAATTTTGTATGTACGTTCCATGTAAGTCTTTGTCCAAGTATAGTCCGAGATAACGTACATAATTTTTGGAAGGGACTTCATCGTTGTCAATTTTGACTGTTGGACACGAAACTTTGCGTAGAGAGAAGGTACATGGCTCGATATTGAGGCGTTTATTCTGATTTGCCATTTATAGATCCACTTTTCTAAATCAAATAAATGATTTTGAAGAGCTATAGATGCTAGGTTTAGGTCTCTGTGTATCGTCAGCGAAGGTATAGATGTTGGTGCAAGAGTGCTCCGGGATATCAGAGGTGCATACAGAATAGAGAATGGGGCTTAGAACACTGCCTTGCGGTACGACCCTGTATTGAGGAAAGAAGGAGAAAATCGAAGAGTCAACGGAAGTACAGAAGAATCTGTCTTGGAAATAAGATTGAAGAATTAAAAAGTATGTAGGAGGTAACTGAGGTTTCATTTTCCAGAGAAGAATCTTGTGCCAGACACTATCAAAAGCTTCTTCAATGTCAAGAAAAATCGCAGAGCAATATTATTTTTTCTCAATCCACGATACGATGACACCGTTGTAAATTAGAGTGATAAGAACGTAAGCCAAATTGGTGGTTCGGTACCACTCCGATATTTTCGAAGATAGGCTTTATGCTGTTAAGGAAGAGTATTTAAAATAATTTAGACATTACAGGGAGGAGTGCAATTGGACGATATGATGAATAATTAGACATGGCCAACTATGAAACTACCTTTGGTGTTGAGCATATTTGCCAGTTTGTTTTATATTTGAAAAAAAATTAACAATTCTGTCTTTAAGTACTATAAAATTGCTATAATGTGTATTTATTTTTAATTTTTTAGACTTTTTGTCTACGTGGCGTATGACTGTTTGAATAATGTCAAACCTTTTAAGACACTTTTTTGTGTTTCCATGCTCTGTCATCTGTATTATTTTTTAAACATTACTGAATGTAATATGTTAATAATATTAATGTGAAGTTACCCCCATTTGTTCCTATATTTTGATGAAATCGTCCTCTTAAACTAATATAAAAAAGTTATATGGTTTAGAGGCAACAAATAATTTTTGGCCGCTTCTTTTGCATGTTCATTACTCTCAAAAGCTGAATGTGTCTTTTTCGTTTCAGAGTGACTTTTTCCCCTTAAGATATTAACCGAGACCAGAAAAACCTTTTTATCTGTTTGTATTGTGATATGTGTAGCAGTTGGTGGCTGGATAGTTAGATGACATTATGTTTTAAGGCGCAAAACATCTAGGTCATGAGCGCCCGATGTACGTAACGGCTAGGTTATACGAATAAAATAAAATAACGTAAATAAAAAGTATAATTTTTTTTTCATTTACATTTAAATTATTTTATATTTTATTTAGCATATTTATTATACTGAAACAATGAAATGGAACGAATGGAAATTTATATGGTAGGTTGATATTATTGATATTGTACATTTCATGTACTTATTATGCGTATAGCGCCACTTGCAACTCTATTATGCTGGTTCGAACTACACTTTTCACAATGATGTAATAAAACTTTAAAATTTTAATAGCTCCTGTAACAAAAGGCGTTATGTAAGGAGTAGTAAAACTGAGATTGACCTCCTCCCAGAGAAAAAATCCTAATAGATCACCTCTAAAACAAAATTTCTTTGTTAACCCATAGATCGCGTTAATGTGTGTGTTAAACTCCACTAAATACTTAGTAAACATTAACTTATATTATATAAGATCCTGGGTCCATTAAAACATTTAAAGGGTGTTGGGTCCAATACATGGCAGGGACATTAGGATTCTTAAAATCACTTTATAGAGGCTGGGTGAGCCGCATAAGGGTCTCTAGGTACCACAGTATCGCTCCCGTGGCTGAGAACAGTATAAATTACTATTCGTCTCAACAGACGAATTGTATGGGTAACTGCAAAGGTCCTATACCACTGAGGTACCCGTCTCTCATATCACAACATTTAAAAAAAATCCTGTACCAATACAATCCATGCATGGTATTGGATTCAGTACACGGTAGGGAGCGTACTGTTTCAAAGCCAACAGTTGTGCAAGATTAGATTACTTCTAATTGCTAGCCACTAGATTACTTCCCTCAATTAATGATACCCACTCGAGAGTCTCCAGATCCCAAAGGGTCGATTCACGGGTATTAACAGAATAAATAGGTACGTGTTATAACCGGTCTCTAAACCCGGCTCCGTATATCCCAATAACCAATCATCTTGACTTTTACCCGGTCCTCTTATCATTATTATTATTTTTTTTAAATAATTTATTTATTAAAATTCACTACTGTATTACAATAAAACAAGTAAATAAAATTACATGAAAAAATGCAAGTAGAGAAATTACGCAGTGATAGTACTCAAATAAAAAATTGGACTTGGAAGGTCACGAGGCCATCTCCTTTTTAGACGCTTCGGAGGATTTTCAGGAATTTAAGATTTAATAGTAGTGAGTTTGAGTGGGAATAAAATTTTTCATGAAAGGACTAGTATCGGGTTCGGGAAAAATCAGCAACATATGGAACATTGAGGTCATTATGGATGACTTTAATTGTTCTAAAGTAAGGAGCATTGACAATTTTTACGAAGAATTTTGGGCTGTAAGAATTGGATAGGAGAGGAATTCCATGGCTCAGTGGAGCCCAAAAGCTCTACTCCGTTAGACCAAATCGTTATTATAATCGTATATTATAATATATATATGAGTATTTTGTAATTAATTGGGAGCTCTTTACTTGACTTATTCTTATAAGGACCTGTATGTCTGGTAAAAGGGCAATAGTACATCGAGTAGTGAAATAGAGTCATTAAAGCGAGTAATAATGCAGAGTAAGTCTTGTAAATAGTACGTATATATTTTAGAGTTCATCCAGATGCCCATATAAGTGGAAGTTGCATGTGATTTAATTTAACCATTTAGTCTATGTAACACCAGTAAGTAAATAATATAATTTAATTTATGAAACCCTGCGAAAGGGAATCGTTAATTTTCGAACTTCCATCGGGCAAATTCCGATTCCAAGGCCTCCTCTGGTAGCTACTGTTATACCCAATATATATATAAATTTACACCTGTATTATATTAATAAAACTAGTAAATAGAATGAATGATATGCAACAACATGACTGTTAAGGCCAGATGAAATAGTAACCTTATAAAATATTATTAGTATTAGTAAAAGAAAGAGCATTTTTACTTATTTTTCACATTTTATTTAATATAATAATTTAAACGTTTAATTTCATAATTGTTTAGAATAATTTAATTTAAAAGGTAATTTTATTTGGTTTAGATATAAGTGTAATATTTGTAGTAAGTGTGAAAACATATGTTATTAAAGTGAAGAGAGAAAAACAAAAGAGAGTCGATCGGCTTTTGTTCGCTCCGGCTAGACCGAGCCAGTCAGTGTTGCCACGAGCCTCTTGACGTGCACATCGTATGCTCTTTAGGAGCCCAAAATTGTTTTGTGTGAATTTGAAGAAGATACTAATTTGCTGCCCACCTGCAGGTGTAATTAGTTTAAACTTCGTCATAGATTCGACCAATTCGAATTGACCCAGTCGATCATCTCAACCTCTATTGTTTCACCATCTTCGCTCGCCCTGCCGACGAAAATCCTCTGTCGTCTCAACATCCAGCTCGCCCTGCCGAGAATCTACCATCTACTGAAACTACTTCGACAGACAGATAAGAGTTTTCATTATTATATCATTGCAATCAGAAAACCGCATAAACATTCATTATTTTGTAATAGATTTTATTTGTAATTTAATAGAGTTAAATTTACTATCATAGGATTAAATAATATTTGTTTTCTTTTTGTTATTAATTAGTTGTTGATAATTTAGTTAATATTAGTAACTTCATTTCTCATTATAAAAGCGTTTAAATTGTTCTTTAATTTAATTAATTGTTTTTCATTCTCAAAATTATTAGTTACTTAATTTATGAAAATTGATTTATATTATTAGTTTAATAAAAGGTTACATTCAAAATGACATGCGATCTGGTATAATTGAATCAGAAATTTATTTTCCTTATCCATTTCGGAGTTCTCATTGAAAGGTCCAATAACTATTTCGAGGTTGCTCAAACAATGACATATAATCAATTAGATAAATTACCAAGTGAGAGTACTTTAATGAAAACTTCAGGTCACGAGGTTATCTTCTTTTCAGACGCCAATGAAGACTATCGGGATTTGAAAAGTAGTAGGCTGGTAATTAGGAGTTTGAGCGAGAATAATGTTTGTCATGAAATGATACCGCTTACGGCCTAAATCAGCAACAAATGGGGTATTGAGTTCATCAATAAGTTTATTCATTGTTAATAAGGAGCAATTATGATTTCACGAAGGATTTTGGATTCTAAGGATTGGATACGAGAGGGATTCGAGCCCCCAAACTCTATTCCATAGGTCCAAATAGGTCTTCTAATAGTCATGCATATGAGTCTATTGTAATTAATTGGGAGGTTAGAGCGCTTGTCTAGTATCTGTTGAACTAGCCTGAAACGGTGAGCAAATAAAAACATTTATTTTTTTTAATAAGTTTTCAATAAAGTTTGTCAAGGAATGGTATCAGGTTCGGGCTAAATCAGCAACAAATGGGATATTGAGGTCATTATAGACGTCTTCTATCTAGCAAAGTAAGGATCATTAAGGATTTAAATGATTTTGGATTGTAAGGATTGGATATGAGAGAAATTATAGAAGCTCGAAAGCTCTACTCCGTATCTCCGTATAATAGACAGATATATAAATAATTTTATTCTGGGACCAGGCCCCTTTAGAATAACAGAGATGCACAAAATTAAATAAATATATATCTGGCCAAAGGCCTACATCAGAATAAAACAATAATTACATATTATCTTGAAAGTAAATAACTAAACAGGTATGTTTTGGTAGAGAATCAGAAAATGTGATACAAAATTAAAATAAAAAAACAGACAAATTGGATGGGATTGGGTCGAGGATTTGAATTGTAGGAGACTATAGATGTAGGATTCATGTTGTGAGTTGATAGTTTGATATAAGTAAGAACCAAGGAAATAGAGTCTACGGATAGAAGGGAAAAGCCACTTTAACTCAACTTAACACATGAGATCTCCTCGGTGCTTCGATGACAAATCGAAGCGAACAGTTCATAATTCGCCTCAACCTCTCCTCGAGCCTGATCGAGAGGCCACCATATGCCACACAACCATAGTCAAAGTGGGGAAAGATAAAAGAAGTGATGAGGAGCTTACGAATAGTTAGTGTTAGAAGATGCCTGGAACGGTGAAATAACTTTAGTGCTTATTGCTCGACGGGAAATTTGGGCAACTTGGGGTTTCCAGGAGAGGGATTGGTCGAAAATGTTTCCGAGGTTTTCGAGAGAGAGAGGAACTGAAGGCAATAGGGAGATCATTTAAGGTTAATTGGGGAAGTGGGTTGATAGATTTAAGAAGGGTGCTGGAACCAATTAGGATGGCCTGTGTTTTCGCAGCATTCAACGAAAGTTTATTCAAGTTTGCCCAGGCACTGATCCTATCCAGGTCAACTTGAGTATTGGCAAAGTCTCTATTATCTATTATCTCAGATGGAGGAAAGGACAAATAGATCTGGGAATCATAGGCTTACAGATGGTGGGAACAGTAGAGGATTGATTTGGGAAGGTCATTAATGTAACAGTTGAAAAGATGTGGGGAAATACTAAAACCCTGTGCCACTTCTGTGTTCAGCAGTAGGAAAGAGGATAGGGGTTGATTAGGGATGCAGACTGCTTGAGTCCTATCCGAGAGGAAGGCTTGAACCCAGAGTTTGGAACTGTAGGAAAAGGAAAAAGATTTTAGTTTAGAGAAAAGGATAGAATGGTTCAGCGAATCGAAAGCTTTTTCCGTCCATGGCAGTATGTATGTCAGTGGTGATTTTAACGAGGGCAGATTGTGTGGAAAGGCCAGGACGGAAGCCGGATTGAAGTAGATCAAGCAGTTTGGACTGTTCCAGAAAATCTGGCATTTGGGATTGAACTATTCTTTCGAGGGGTTTGGAAAGGTTAGAGAGTAAAGAAATAGGCCGGAAATCATTTGGGTTTGAGGGATTGGGTGATTTGTTAATAGGATGGTTAATAGCCATGTATATGAGTCTTTTGTAAGTAACTGTGAGCTTAGAACGTTTATCTAGTAAGTTTTGAAGTATGAGTTCAGTCTAGTATGAAGACTTATCGTTATTTAAATACTTGGTAAGTATTCCGCAGGTTGTTGCACCTCTTTGAGTTGAGTCACCACAAGTTTTAACTTTTCGTTCGTTTCCCTTTTAGTATTTTCCAAAACTACAAGTTATTATGAGCTTTAGCAAGGAAAATATAATGTAATTATTGGATATGGGTATACTGTAGTAATCGTTTCAGCTATGAATGGACGATTACACAAACTTATATCATCTATACTTCGAAATGTTAGTTGAGAATTTTATTTCTTAATGAAATGATAACCGAAATCTACTCAATGCTCATAATTACATTCTCTTTTCCATACTAAAGCTCACGATAACTCGTGTTTTTGTACAACATTAAAATGAAACGAATAAACAGTTAAAACTTGTTGTAACTCAACTCGAAGCGACAACTTGCGGAACAGATACCAAATACTATAAAATAAAATAAAATAGTAGTGTGGTTAGAGACCGGGGTAGTGATAATCTACATGGGTTCACCCAGCCTCCTGCTAAGACTCTCCTCACACCCCCTCGTACCCCGATGTATCGAGACGAGGGAGCGAGGAGTGGGGAGTGCCAGAACCCCCAGTTCGTGGCCGTGTTCCGACCTGGACCGATGGCAGCCGTCTAGTCATGGATTCCGCGCTCTTCTTCTTTTCTATCTTCTTCATCGTACCAGGTACCATTCTGCCATATATATTTATTTGTTATTCATAAAAACACTTTAATTAAAAAAATTTATAATATCGGAAATTCCTGACATAATAAAAAAAAAATCCAAATAATGATTCACATTTCTATATATATATATTTATATATTTAAAAAAATATATTACACCTTAATGAAGAAAAAAAATTTTGTTTAAAAATTAAATTAAAATATTTCATTACTATAATTCCTTCTGAAAAATCAGATCATAGACCTTTTTAAACTGAAAATTTTTCAAAATGGTAATGCTGCTTTATTGCTACTCTATTCACAATATTTGGAGTATCTAACAGTCGTAATATATTTTAAAAAATCTGTAAGAAAAAATTGTCCAAATAATGAGCTACATATCTATATAAAAAATAAAAATAAAATATTGCTCCTTAGTAAAATAAAATTTTTTGGTTTGTTATACAACAAACATTTTTTCTAAAAATTAAACTAAAATACTTTATTACTTTCAAACAGTTCACATTTTTGTCATTTTAAAAAAACAAAATATTTAACCAATTTAATGCTACTTTTTATGAACAATTAATCAGTACTTGAATTGAGCTATATTCACAATAATCGGAAATTCTAATTCGAAACATAGTAAAAAAAAAAGTTGTGAAAGAAAAAACATCCAAATAATGATCCACATATCTATATATTTAAAAAATAAATTATTTCATCTCGATAAAACAATGTTTACATTACTAAATAAAATAATTAAATTATATTACTATAATTTTTTTTCTTACCCTCCTATAAATTAGGAGGGTAGGAAAAAAATATTACTATAATTCCTTCAAACAAAACAGATTCTAGTCCTTTTTAAAAATAAAAATATTTCAAAATTGTAATGTTACTTTATGTGGAAAATACTTCAAAGCTCTATTAACAAATTCGGAAATTCTAACATTCTAACATAGTAAAAAATCTTGAAAGAAAAAATCATCCACATAGTTGTATAAAAATAACAAATGATTTCTGATGATTAAATTTAAATATTTCATTACATTATTTCCTTCAAATATCTTATATTTCAGTTCTCTTTAACAGAAAAACTTTTGATTACATTAATTTTTTCAAACAAATTTTAGTTCTTTTAATTTTAATTAAAATATTTAAATTTCAATGCTACTTTAAACTACAATGAACACTTCTTCAGAATTTAAATAGCGCTCACATTTGAATATGTTAAGCCCTTTGTTAAAAATTGTTCTTTCGTCAACCTTAATGGAATAAATAAGAAAAATTATTATTATCAAAACGACTGTTCGACAGAACTAAATTGTGTTTGGTCATTTAACCACAAAATACAACAACTTATTATTATTATTATTAGCATTAGTAAACGGTAATTAATAAAACATAATAAACTTTAATCGTCCATCATTTTTTGTTTTAATAAAATTGTCAAAGTTCACTACCCTTGAATGACATATAAACATATAAAAACTTGGATAAATTTTATAGATTTTCGAATGAAATTATATAATCAAATGAAAGTTTCTTTAGTTTTATTTTTGAGAAATTCTTTTTTTCTTCTAGTTCTTATCATTAGCATAGATAATAAAATTTTAAAAATAATTTTCTTTATCAAATGGATTATTAAAATTATGTTTAAACCTAGTACATTATTTGGTTTTATGACGCCTAGTTTCGATATTTTTGGATGTAATGTTTATGAATAAATGTGAAATGTTCTGCCTGATTAATTCATGTAAAATGATTGTATGAAATTTTTTAAAACAATATATTAAAAAAAACTAAAGCTTTAAAAAAGTACTGAGATTTCTGTATGAGGTCCTTACAAAATTAACATATCGCTTAAAAAAAATTAAGTATTAAAATGTCTTTAAACCGATTTCAATCAACACATTAAAGAGTTAAATGGATACTCAAGACTTTTATGCATCATCTTGAATTTTTTAGTTAAAAATTTTTGGAACCAATACCAAAACATCTTTGTATAGTTTGGTAAACCAAATATTCCTGTTTTAATATTATTGGGATTCCTCAAAACTTCGTACCCATTATCTTACTTAAATTTTGAAATTCCTAGTCCAACATTAAAACAAAAATGATAATCAATTCATTACAAACAACATTACCTACAAAAACATAAGGGATTCATAGTTGATTTTAATAACTTGTTACCATGATGTATTGATTTAGTCAAACGATGTTTGACTATCCTATAATAACCATCTATGGCTGGAAATAGATCATTGATTATGATTTTTTAGAAACAATAATCCCATACTTCTATATTATTAGCCTTAATTTTTTCAATTATCTTCAGTACCTGTCTCCAGTTGATTTTTGACATATGCTATATAAAATAATTATCATTAATTAGGTCTTTTGAATCTATCAAGTTTAATTTATATTTAAAAATACAAACAGTAAAAAAAAAGTAATAAATCGCACTTATATAATCAGCAACATTATTCATTTCAGGATGTAGTCTGTCTCATTTCCTGAATGTCAAGATAACTAGTAATATACCAGTTATAAATAGTTTTATAAAAACATAAAATGTTTTAATAAAGTATTTAAAAGTGTTCAATAAATCTTTCAAATGTGATTTCACAAAAATTCAATTTTTATATGTACTTCATCGTAAGGTAGAAGTTATATTTTTAATTGCATTTTCATTATCATTACTAATTTCAAATATATTTTTTTAAATGCCTACAGTTAAGTATGTTAAGTTTCTATAATCGCGTATTACCGTGTTAAGTTAAAAAAATAATAGTCATTAATAAAAGAAAAAAACATGAGGGTACTCTCTGTGAGGTTCATTTCACATTTGAATTTGTTCTTTTATTTCTATTCAAATGTAAAAACCCTTACAGCAGTTACAAAAAAACTTTTCATTTACGTTTCTAATTACATAATAATTTATAAAATGATTCAAAGGAATAATTTGTAGAGGTTAGCCTCCCAACCCCTAATTTATAGAATAAGCTTTTTAATAAAAAAAAAATATTTTTTTTTTCTTAATGAAGCTGGTGGACCCTTTCAATGAAATTACAATAATGATTTTACATTTTAATTTTATAAATTTTCAATGCCAATTTCTCCAATAATTAAGTAATTTTATCTGAGAACAGACAATCTTATTCGCTTTTATAATTATTTCCTCTTACCATTCGGCTTTAAAATAATTATATGAGATCAATATTTTATCTAATATTTCTGAATTTTTATTATATATACATTTTTTTAATGTTTAATTACATGTATATCTTTATATTTATGCTGTGTCAAATCTAAATCTGATCGTTACTTAAGAATAATAAATAATAAATAGTAATATCTAACATTTTTCTAATTATGTAATAATACGCCTTCTTTATGAAATAGTACGTTAAATAGTTTATAATATAATTACCTATTCTGTAAATTTATAATTATAAGTATTTATAATTAAATTTATAAGTATAAGTATTTATAGTTATAAGTAACTTATTATATATATAGTTACTTATTCTGGAATGTAACTTTTTTTCTAAAGAAATAACATTTCAGATTTAAGTAACGAATTTTGGTTTGATGAATTTGTCGCCCTTATTTTATTATTATTTTTTTTATAAATTCACAATGGGAATTTGACAATTTATTTTCTGTTTATCCATAAATCCATATGGTCATTAAGTTTCTAAAAGACCCCCACCTTACTTCGAAATCAGAATCCAAAAATGTTTGTGAATAATATGTGTTTTTAATGTTTTTATACCGTCAGTATCTCCCATCATACTGAACCAATTTCTCTCATGATGATATATGTATTGATAATGACTGTCCTGCTTTAAATAAATTTCCATATATTTTGTAAAATAAAATCGATTGATGTGATTAAACAATAAAAACTAAGGAATTCTTAATAGGGCATAGGCTATAGTATTCATATTTTTGAAGTAGATTGGGAGTGGGATAACGAATTACGCTGAAAGTACCGGGTACAAATCCGACTGAGGCAGGCAGATTATCTGATATGTTAACAGCCATGGGTGGGCATTCTGGCGCCTGGATAACCTCTTGGAGCTCACCCAGCCTCTATAAAATGGGTACCCTTAATAGTGGAAATCCCAGGCAATTAATAAAATAATCTCGAGCAAATCATCTCCCTCCCCAGCACCGTCTCTACATGGGTTTTAGTAGTACTGTTTTTTTTTTTTACCAATTTGTTTATATTATTTAACTTAAATTTCTAATATAACACTCGAAACTAGTATTTCTTATGTAAATACTTTCTGTCGAATTATAATTATATTTAAAAAATAAATGATGGCTTAAATCTCTGAAAGCCTGTCATATTTAACAGTGGAATTAGTTATTAAACAACTGCCGCATGTCACCAAAAGACTTTCTGACATTGGTCCAATTAATATAACAGGAAAGGAAAAACAAGGAAAAAGAATCACATTGTACAAGATTTTGTTACAAGTAATCGTTTGTGTTTGTACTGATTAATAAATAACCCTCAATTTGAGGTTAAACTGAAGGAGTGAGAGGAGAATCGCAGTTGGAAACCCGTCATTATTTTTGCATTCGTTAATATCTGTTTCATAATTATAAATTAATTAATTATTTAATATGTTATCTCGAACAAGTCACTTCCCTGCACAACCGTTATCTTTTAAACAGTAAAGTCTCTACTGTGTACTGAACCCTAGACCCTTGATAGGTCTTGTTGGTATAAGCTTTTCCTTTTTTTTCTAACTTACGAATTCACTTACAAAATTTTGGTTATTGGTTTGAATAAATCTGTAGGTTGCTTATAAGATGTCCTATTTCTTCAATAGCATCATGGGCTTCTGATGTAGGTTTAAGTGGTCCAGGTTCTACATAATATCTATGTACTTGGTACTGTGAACAAGGTGATACTTTACAAGACGTGCATAAGGCCTGTTTTAACTTACGGATCGGAAACCTGGCCTCTGTCCAGGGCAGATGCCAATAGTTTACTGCTCTTCGAAAGAAAAATATTAAGAAGGATATATGGAGCAGTTAGAGTTGGCGATCAATTTAGACTCAGGCAGAATGCAGAGATATATCGGATGTATCAGGAGCTAGGCGTGGTCCAGTTTATAAGAATAGCTAGGCTTAGATGGGCTGGACATGTGGCCAGAATGGAGGACAACACTACTCATAAGAGACTGCTGTTTGGGTATGTTGACGGAAAAAGGAAACGCGGACGGCCACGATTAAGATGGGCAGACGAGGTCTAGAAAGATGCAGGTAGCATTGTTGGATCCAGAGCTTGGAGGACCTTGGCACAGGACAGAGAAGAGTGGAGGCGGCGCCTTGATGCGGCCAAGACCCGTACTGGGTTGTAGAGCCAGTGTTGATTGATTGATTGACTTGGAACTGTGCGAACTTGCGAATAGAACTTCTTATACAAATGAAAGCCGACAATAATTAAACTCTTTTCTCTACCCTGCATCATGTCCATGATTTTGTGTTCAAATATCACCAATAAAGTTTCCCTCACATTTGACTGCCTTACTTGTTGAACTAACCCATCAGTCATATTTTATTTTTATTTTATGGACAGCCTGGGCCAGAAATTGCTGGATGGAAAAAAAGTCATCGTTCTGTTTTTCAGTAGAGTTGTTCATTGGTTTGTTCTGGCTACCGTACTTGATGTCCCTGCGCTTAACGGTCAAAACCCAAAACAATATAATTATTTTCTACCGGTAATTTTTATTTTACGTGTATCTTATTCGGATGTAGTAGGAATTTTCGATGTAAACCATTTTATAGATTTTAGTTGAATAATTTTGTTTGTAATCAATACTACTTTTCAAGTTATTTTTGTTTGCAGACAAGCTCATTAAAATTGTCGAGTACTTTAGAGTTAATGAGAGATATAACTATTTATATATGTTTATGAGGTCTATGAAATATCAGCTCTATTTTATAGGATAAATTATGCTTATTATATGGATCTACTACCCAAACAAGTCCAATGTTCATTAGACCTTAAAAGATTGGCTTCGCTCTTACAATCATAAATGTGAAATTATTGAATAATAAAAAGTATAAAACTCCAGGAAAATAACTAACGTAACCTAACATATTTGTTTATTAAATAAAGGATATTCAATCCCGAGTTGAGTTTTATTAATATTTATATTTTTCCTCTATTAGTATTTGGTCAAATAAAAGATATGTGGCATCTGATTTGAGGTATATTGGGTTAGATAAATACGTTCTGTTATAATATCTATGATATTCTTTTGATTATATTTTCTATTAGATATCTATTGGGTTAGTATATGTAAGATGTTTCGATAACTTGGCTTAGATTTTCATCAACGCCTCTAATTTTGGCTTCTTTGAAAGGCAACGTTGCAGAAGGATATTTAAGGTTGGTTAAGTCTTCGTTTTCTCTCATCTTGTCTCAAAGAAAAAATTCTTAGAAATAGATAAGTTTAAAAACTATGACAAAGCCTGAATTGCCTGCTTTGTGTAAAATAACGAACAATTAACTTATCATTTAATGTATTTTTATCTGAAAGGAATAATCACAATTTATATAATTAATTCTTTAGACAAAGATTTATACCGTCTTCTAAACAGTCCTTGGAATGGAAACCGAATATGCAGGATTTAAAAAAAAATATTTTTTAGCTTAGGCCACAACCTAATATAATATCTACTTCCTTAAATATATACGGAATAGCTCAATATATAGCGCAATGAGTTGTTATGCTGAAGTTCCCGAGATAAAATTCGGTTGTGACAAATAAATTATTTCATCTGCTGTAGCCACAGATGGATCCCGTGGAGACGTCATTCCCTTTCTCAGCTCACCCAGCCTCTATAAAGTTGCTATCCTTAATTGGGGGATAATATAGCAGTTGAGCCTGAACTTGGACAAATCACTTACCTGCCCAGCCAATGTCTTTACAATAGTACAGTCTTTACCATGCACTGTACCCAGTTCCTTCATGGGTTGTAGGGGTAAAGGTTTTTTTTCATATATGTATATGCATGTATATACAAATATTATTTTATTATAGATGTATATATATATATATATATATATATATATATATATATGTTTTATTTCACTTTTATTTATATAACTGTTATATAATTCTGACTTACATTTATATATTTAAGGGCATGGGTCAAATTTAATCAAACAATTTCGTTAGAATTGTGATGGTGAATGATTTATTTAGAATGATTCAAATCCATATCACAATGCCAACGAAATCACACACTTATTATTAGGAACAAATTTTAAACATTAGATAACATTGGTGATATGGTTGTTTTCTTTCTTGATTGATAAAGATCAATTCACAAACAAACCCATGATAAAAACAACAGATGTAACAAAATTAAACAGTGATAAAAATTGATTCAATGGAATTCGGCGAATGAATTATCAAAACCAATTCCAATATATTCAATACAGACCGCATCAAGTGTATTAAAATTAAAATATTATTTTGTTTTTTGCATACTCTCATGCATCATGACATCTATGGAATCGTAAAAATAATTCTCAGTTAAGGGATTTGTAACGGAAATTATATTGATTCCTCTATATTCAAAATGTGATTTTCTGATAACATCACAGTTAATACTGCCTTTGCGGCATTGAGTGTACAATAAACGTTAATGCAATTATACTCGAGGGAATTGATTTTACTTGCATATGATAATGATAATTTTAAAAATTATATAAATATGCATACCAGTTTGTTTGAATTACTTGTCAACTAATTACTAACTAGTAATTAGTTTTTTTTTTTAATGAAGACTTATTTTCCCGCGTTTAGCGTCTGTTAGTAGGGGAAAAACGTTTCGCGTCAGAAACATGTGCAGACGTGAAACTCGTAGCATCCAGTGTATGAGTTGTACAATTAGTTGTAATCAACTTTAGTTTAAAGGTTATAATTCCATTGATATAAGAATAATTATATTTAAATATAATGTTGTTTAACAGTTGTGCAATTGATAATAATAATAACTTACAACATCAATAACTAGTTGAACCTTTCGTTTTCCCTAAAATATTTTATTTTCCATAGTTAAATGTCTTTATTTATGAAATTATTGAAAGTACTAATGATCTATGTATTTTTGAACTTATCGATAATGCTAAAAATGAAAAAAAAAATCTATCTAAAAAAAATACAAGGTATTAATCTTTCTTTCTTTACCCAACGCCCGTACGTGGTTGTTCAACCATTCGACGTCGTGCCTCCCGATTTATAAAGTCATCAGCCGGGCACGATAGGGCCTGGCAGTTCGGTAGGTATTAATGTGATAATTGTATACTAATTACTATTTTATATAAATTAATGATATTTTGTATTGAGCTAGTGCAGTCTACCATATGTTTTCATTTATAAATAAACTACTATTGTTGGGAGTGCTAGTATATGTCAAAACCCGTCTAGTTTGATTTTGTTTTGAGTTTTCACTTCTGCCCGCAGTCTTCGTGACTTAATCGATTTTTGTTAGCATTACCAAAATATTCCTTGGTGTGCCGGGTCCGAACCGGAGACCTTACTTACTGCAGAGACAGCAGCCCTCTACGATCGATGCATAAGTTGAGAAATGTGTGCCCGAATCGCATGTCTTGCCTTTTATTTCCAAAGCACGTAAAGGAGTTTCTCTTTGACAGAGCCCTTCAAAGGTGTAATTTAGCCATTGTGTTCTGTCTGTTTGTAGCCTCTATGCATACCCCAGATGGAGGTTAGGCTCTGTCGAGTATTTGAGGGAGAAGGGGTGAAATGTGAAATGTTATCGGCTGTCTAATCTTGGCAGTGTTAAATAAAAAATAATGTATCGTAGAACTGGCAAATTACAAGTTACATACATAGATAATTGTAGAAACGATTTCTTTAACTATTATTTACATTTTTCCAAAGTAAAAGTACTTGAGTTAGGAAAGCCCGAGCAAAATTTCACCCTTAGATTAAACACTTTGACGTTGATGACGTTTTAATTTATACATATTTAGAAACGAATTGGTTCGTGTATTTAGCCTGTTTTGAAGTTCAAAATTGTATACTTCTATAGTTGTTAATATATCAATACTATCTAATTCCATGTTTTACTACTTAAGCCTGCGCAAACTGTAAAATGTAAACTGTAAAAAAAATACCCTGAAACATTTAATGACTGCTTTTTTTATTCGTATTCCAGTTATCTTGGAACAATAAGAGGTCATGTAAACTTTTTTTATTTTATTATTATTTCATTTATTTTTCCTGTATCCCTACAAACCATGAGAGATGATTTTCCCCCTTATTTTGGGTACCAACTTTATAGAGGATGGTTGAGGCCCAGGAGAGTCCTTAATCCCATATGATCTATGTCCGCCCGGTAACAGATTAAATAAAAGTCTGCCAAATATCGTTGTTTGAAAAAAGGACCTTCAGAGCGGCAGCTCTCCACCACTGAGTCTATTCACTCTGTTCTAATTTAAATCTTAAAAAATAATAATAACTTTTTTCTTCGAGTTTCAAGTTTATTTTCAAACCTTCGTCTGATTCAAGTATTCACATTTTTCGTGCCTTTTAATATATCCTAATATTCTAGTTAGGTCCAAATTCATGGTCACTCAGATATAGGGTTTTCAAGAACGAATTGTCCAATTTATAAAACCATAATATTTAGGGACGTTCTCTGATGGTTCCCGAGAAAATAACCATAATTTTAAATTAACAATTACTAATCCTCTTTTTTAACACAGTGTTTTCAAATTAGTCATATATATATATATATATATATATATATATATATATAGTAGTTTAAGTTCGAGGAAATTGTATCTGATTTTCTATTTCTAGATGATTTTTTCGCTTATTAATCATTTTGTTGCACATACGACAAAAAAATATCAATGAAGCTTTGGACGATGTTTATTTTTTCTTCTTCTGCAACTACTTTTTTTATTGAATTGGATTGAAAATATGACTTACTTGATGGAGTATAACGGTTTGCTATTTCTTTTTCCTTCGCCCCTTACATCTTACTGGAAATATTCTCCAGGTCGAGGGGGAAGGGAAACTGGAATGATTTATAAACCGTAGCCATTGGCAACCGTCTATATTCATGAAGAGGATTGTAGGCAGTGATTGAGGGCAGCTATTTGAAAGATGGCCGTCTCATAAAGATCAGCTGTCACCTCCACTTTAAATGCAAATCAAATCTATATATTTATAGCTTTATGTATTTATATATCGTCATGAAACGTGTCCGCAGGTGAACGAGCTTATTGTTTATTTTACCTTAGAGAGGATTTGACAAGGTCTTGTTTCAATTAATTAATGGAGAGCTGATCGTGAACTGATCACAAGATAAGTTCGTTTTAATGGACGAACTGTCAATTAAACGGAACAAGTGAATAGCAACAGTTTTCTGTTAAACTCTTATTATCACATCATTTGTTTAACCCATTCGAGACGATTTTTTTCGAACACGATCCCCAGGACTGAATTTTTTTTTCTTTATATTGTTCATTTTTAATAAAAAAAGATGTTTACGATGGAAATCACCCAATTCGTAAGTGAATTCACATAAATAAGATCATTGCAAACCGGGTGTGCAGCTCGCTCCACGCAGTAAAAATTTTCCGAGGATAAAATGAAAATGCATCATTAAAAAATGTATAAACATTTATTTCAAAAATAGTTAGATAATATAAAATCGTTATTTTCCTTTCAATAATAAAGAACAGAATATAATGCAAAGAAATTTTTTTTAAAGTAGTAAAAAGTAAAAAAAAAATAATAAGTTTTTAGATTTTTTGGTACACAGTAAAACCAATGCCAAATTATGTTTTCCTGTACTTTACAGATTTCATTAGTTAAAAAAAAAATCTTATTTCGACGACTAGTTTACACAAAATAACTGATAATTGCGCATTACTGTTATTGCACACACGGCACAGACTGCAGGCCGTCTTATAGCCTCGGAAATCAATTACACACACGTTGTACAATCGGTCTCGAATGAGTTAATGTAAATTTTCCTAAACTTCATTCCCTTATTAATATTAAATAAAATGGAAAGTGTGCATCAGCGCCTTCTATTAAACGAACAAGAACTTAATAACTACACAGTTAAGCAATAACCGGCTTCTAGTATTACTGAATTGAAAAAAAAAGATGAAATAAACAACGAATAAACATATTTGAAATAACGGAATTGTAAGTTCTAGAAGTATTATTCTAATCCTATCGCATCTAGCTGTAGTAACGTGTTTTTTAAATCCTTCGTGGTTTTTTAGGAGTCAAGCTGAGTGGCCTTCAATTTTGTCTGTGTTTCACTCCAAGTCAAAATCGAATAGGTTTGTAGAGATTATGGAATAAAACGATTTAGTGCACAGTTTTTTAGCAATGATATTACTTCTACTATTTATTTATTATTTTATTTATTTCGACACTACAGCCCGTCCCTAGCCTTGCTCTCCTCATAGGTAATGATATGTTCAGTAAAATTTTCGATCACTAAATTCAAAATATTAAAATCTCAATTTTCATTAAAATGTTGATAAAAATAACGAGAGAAGAGGATGAATAAACTGTATAATTTTTGACTGATCAATAATTGTCCATTGTATAAATATATTTAGGAACTTCCAAGTAGTGTTGTCCAGTAAATGAAAAGAAAATAAAAACTAAATTTCAAACCCATAGATAATATATGTTCCTTCTTCAAAGCGTTCATTTGAAATTAAGAAAAAAAATTACAGAATTAAATAATGTATGTATCGCAAATATTTAAAAAAAAAACAGGATAATAGAATGTGGGTTACTAAAAAGCACCCGTGGTAATTTTTATAATTTAATGAAATTCGAAAGTCAGAGTTAATTTAATATGCTAGTGATCGTATTAAAAACAATAATTTTCCCTGAAGATTAATTTAATGAAGATTAAATTAATATTTAATAGAAGACTAATATTTTAAAGCCCTATAGCCAACAAGTATTTATAATAAAGACAGTTTTAAATATTTATGTTAATTCATGATAAATTAATTTTTTTAAATATTTTAAATTATTACATGTCATCGTGGTTATGGAATTCCTGAAGAATTTTAAATTTATCTTAGCGCCGAAGCTATTAACGGGTGCGTCAAAAGTCCTATTATCTCCAGTAATTGTCCTAGAAGGAGACGATACCCGGCTGCTTTGTGCCTCAAACTAAAAATCGCGATTAAAAGGAAGCACTCAAAGATGGTTTTCTCGCTGAGGCCGTAATGAATTACTGTCTGATTCTTGAGGAGATGGGTTTTAAAAGTAATTAGGATTGTTCTAGGTCTCTTATTGGGTATCTGCAAAGTTATAGTTTCTGTAGTATACTAATTATTTAACTAACAGATCAAAACACCTAAGTGTTGATATAAAAAAAAAAAAAAAACCTCAGCTCAATTTTAAATATTTGCTTTCATATATATCTAAAAATCCTTGACCTCTATTGAAAGCATTCAGAGAATATTTGACATTTGTGACCAATTTTTTCAACTATGGATAGGATTTTCTTTATTGTTTTTCTGTTTTAATCAAGAAATTAAAATTCCAAATGTAACCACAACAAAAAAGATCAAATATTATACAAGCTTTGTAGAGCTGTATACGATTACTTGCTGTAAAATCCAGCACTTTTTTGCTCTTCTGATTTTATAATAAAAGCTTGTTCTACAACAGACTATGAAGGTCTCGTGTTTGGCATATTGTAGAGACTGTATTGTTCCTAACCCAACGATTTCGCGGGGAGGTGATAAAGCGGAGATCACTTTTAACTAACAGGTTTTCAATTTAATGATTCCAGCTTTATAAAATCTGGGTGAGCCCTAGGGGAGTCTAGGAACCCACGAGACTACTGTGTGTATATTAAAATGGTAAACAATTCCAAAAATGTAAGCAGTTTAGAACCGGAGACCTGTAGATCAGTAACTCAGCGCTCTAGTCAGATACACCTCATAACTGATATTAATCAAAGCTAACTCTAAGGATTTAATTACTATCTAAAAATCTAAAGGTATGTGAGAAATATGCTTTCAACAAAAATAAAAATATATATTGTGACCAAGTTGTGGGATATTAGGCCCTAGGTCCAAATTAATTAAATTAAAAAAGGCCAAAGAAACTAGGTTGTAGTAATAAAATAAGATCGTAATAAAGTAAAACGGTAACACCAACAAAAAATCATAAATAAATAATTTTTAAAAAACAAAGATTATATACAATACTATTTACAACTTATCTTAAGATACTTACCGCTGAGCCACAAAGAAAAGTTAAGGAAATATTTAATTTTGGCAATTACTTGGCCAAATAAAAAAACAAAGATATGCTTCCGGATGTGACTGAGCTCACAAAAGTAGAGTCACCTGACGGACGAAATTAGTGACAAAACAAAAAAACTCGTTACAATATAATTGTTTTAATACTAATTACTCTTTTATAATAAAAAGTGGATATGGTAATAAAATAAAATTAATTTATCATCATGCTCAACTGCTATGTTTTTTCCCTATTAACGATGCCCACTTTACTTAAGCTGGGTGAGCCTCAAGAGAGTTTGCACATCAACTCAGCGCTTTACACACTGGGCTTCCCCACTTCTATAAATAATTAATTACAATAAAAAAATATTCGGTCGTAGCTACAATTACTAATTCCTATGAAGAGTCTTATCATTATAATTGTTAAATACATATACTCTTCTATAAACCATTAAAATTCAAAAAATCAATATTAACATCCCATAATTAAGTATTGCAATCGCAGAAATTTTCTGATTTCAACGGAAATATATATTCTGGTCATATTTGAATCCATTTAAACAAGTTTTATACTGACTTATAGCTAAAAAATTTGTCATCGTGTGAATTAGACGAACTTTATATCGAGATTACATTAATGACTATTAGGCTTGTATTAACAATAATTTTAAACTCCAATTCCACTTAATTGCTTAGGACTAATATACCACAGTGATGAGTCATAAAGGTTCAAGGTTAACTGAAGGTTAATGTGCAATTAAGATTGTCAGTCATATTTCTTCCAACTGTTAACTGTGGTAGTTGGTACTACTGTATGTATGGAAATTTATGGTGATGAGTCTTATTCCTCA
Source organism: Troilus luridus (assembly GCA_964056705.1). Taxonomy (NCBI): domain Eukaryota; kingdom Metazoa; phylum Arthropoda; class Insecta; order Hemiptera; family Pentatomidae; genus Troilus; species Troilus luridus. Next base: position 20,816,906 of record OZ057416.1, on the reverse strand, counting down.
GGATTAGTAGTTATGTATTTTTAATGATTACAGATTTGAAATGAGTAATACTTATTCTCTAAGAATAATTGTTTTCAGTTTCGCAGATTGTTGCATAGAGGTAGTCACAAGTTTCGTTTTGTTTTTTAATTTTCAAAACTTCAAAAAACAGTGTAGTCGTGGAAAAAAAGAAATTAAGCGTTTCAACTAACATTTAGAAGTATAGACGATGAAATGGTTACCAAAATATGTACATTCCCATAATTATACTCCTTTATTAATATTAAAACCTACGATTATTATTTCCAGAATATTGAAAAGGAAACGTTAATACTTGTCGTGACTTTACCTCGAAGCGACAACCGATTCCGAATATTTTATAAATACGTGTCATTTTGGTAATTTTTTTTTATACATCTTCATCAAAAACACTTTTACCTACTTGTACCCAGACTGATTTTGTTCTTTATATGTTTTAAAAGAAGATTAACATTTGTAGTAGTATGTGTTTTAGATAGCGTATACATTCACTCTGTTAAGTATAGAATTTATGAAAAACGTATTCCGACGAAAAAGCTCGAATCTAGAATTATCGACATACCTCGAAAAAATCGAGATCATTCGTCAAAATATTATTTTTGTGATACTACAATTACGCACGGTTTATTAAGTGTAACTTTTTTAAATTTTCGAGATTATTTCCTTTTATCTAGAGGAATAGTCCAATTTTTTCCTCAACATATTACTAAAATACTTTTCAAACTATAAATCTGTACTCCTTGGGTAAAACACTTCCATTAGAAGACCTAAATCAGAATTGCCATCATACATCCATGCTCAACTGATGGATTGTTTCCAGAATTGCGAATTTAACACTCCTATTCACTCCTTTCTACGTTCGCCTGAACAAACTAATTTACTAATTAATTTTCTGAATAACACCAGATATATCTGTTCCCTGGAACTGTTTGTTCCGTACTAAGGGATTTGTTGATTACATTTTGATATATGTTCACATTCTTGTGAAAATTGATTAACACTGTCTAGTCTTTAATTTTCTATGAGCTTTTTCGTCGGATTTAATATTGAACTTTAATTTAGTATATTATTTAAATATAATTAATAATTCAGCTCAGTTATTATTAAATAATTTCTAGCTCAGTAAATGAAGAAATTAAGATACTGTGAGTTCTCACTCGACATTGAGGCACTGAGAGTTTTAAAATGTCTGAAGTAAATTAAATATGTTTTTAAAACCAGTGATTTTATAACACTGTAGTAAAAATATATTTTAAAAAAAGGTATAAGATTTTTTAAATCTAAAAAAATTGTTTATGCGAGATTCTAATGTCCACACTTTTATAGAACAAAAAAAAAATCAAAGTTTTTTTCCATTTAAACTTTCACCATATTTCCCAATCGTATTAAATATTATAATTTTCCAAACTTTAAACAATATTCTCAATATGAATATTAGATGCAGATCATCTCTCATGAACAGCTGCAACAGACCTAAAAATTAGATATAACACACGTCACTCCAAGACGTTCAATATAAAATTAAATATACACATATACTTAACATTCTGAAAGTATCGTTAAGTATTTTAAAAACATATAAAGTAATATTGATACTCAAATATCACGAAATTGATTACACGTTTGAAAACATTTTTTTATTAATTTTGAAACCAAAATCAAAAAGTCTCTTACGATTGACTAATTATTGTATTGGAATTTTATTGTCTGACTTTTTTACGCCGTTCTTATTCGAAGACACTTACCACTTTTTTAATAATAACAATTTACATGGAGTAGTTTGCTAATATTTAGTATTTTGGATACTGTATTGGTTTCACTGTCGATCAAAATCACTCATCTTTGTTTCTTTATGTAAAACAATCTCTGCATTCCTTCCATATATCATATTCCTATACAATCAATAGATGTGAGTGTATGGAATGGGGACTCAGTAACATATGTGAGAAAAATTCGAACTGTTCGAATACTTGCCTCTGATATTTGAATGTTCCTGAAAAAACCATATAAAATCATTATTCCTGAAAATAAATATTAGAAAAAATATAAACCGGATTATTCCTAAACTTGATTCATAAATTAGTTTATTTAGATAAATAACTAGAAAGTTCCATCAATTATGATAAATTCATAAAAAAATTCATTAGTTTAGACGGCGGTTATAAATTATGGATAAAATCAAAGTGAAGAATAGTGCAGGATTAGATTAGAAAACGTATTTACTATAATTTAATAAATAATTAAATAAATAAAAATAAATCACGAGGGAAAAATAAAAATAATAGATCGAATTAATTAAAAATTATAAAGAGTGAGTAGCTTTTTACTATTTTTTTATGAATTAAGTCCTAACTGAAAAAATATGCTTAATAGGAGGTATATTTGTATATTATTGAATTAATAGTCTATGCAATAATACCAAGATGGAATAATTTAAACGTGGTGTTTATAACGCTGATAAATTAATTATAGCGTTAATTATAACGTTGATAAATCAAGCAGCAACAAAAACAGTGTGTCTGTATACGGTTCAATTTGCTCATTGATTAGATTAAGGGCGCTACTTGTTTAAGTTAATTAAAGTTAGCTGTAGCTACTAAGAGGAGAATGCTGTGACAATTATTTAATCATTATTTAGACAATCTAAAATAATAAATAACTATAACGATATTTCAAATGTAAATAAATATTCTCTCAAAAATGAATAATTATCGCTCGTAAAGCAGATTTTATGTAATTCAGTCTGTCACATATGTGACAGAAGGGTTGACTAGTAGCCCTCCCCCAGTATTAAGGCTCTTTTTTGGGTATTTTTTTTATTGCATCATATGTTTAAAAAAAACGTAAAATTTTAAGTTAGCCTTAAAAAAAATTTATAAAATTTCCACAGAAGATCATCTTATCAATAAATGGTCACTAATATGGGACTGTTATTTTTTGCTTAAAAAAAAACAACAACTGGTTTTTGAGAAGTTATTTAATCTGAAATACTGTCTTTTTCCTTAGAAAAAACTGTTATTTGATTCTGTTCTACCCGATCATTTTTTATCTAAGGCAAAATAACGGTAAAACCCATTACATTTTTTTTTTTTCATAAAGCACAAAACGCCTAGTTTGGTTAAGTTCCGAAACAGACAACATTGGGTGTGTTTATAATGTGATTTCTTAAAACAATTGAAATATTGTTTCATTAATATTTTCATTTTAATTCTTTGCTCTTAAATCGGGATTATTAAAAATTGCAGTTGTTATGCGGGAGGAGCTTTTGCGGTAAGGCATGAAGATAAATACTTCCCAGAACAAAGTAATCATTGTTTCCAGGGAAGAGGCAAGCAATGAGTGATTTCATTGTAGAGGAGAAATGTTGGAAAATGCTAATGATTATACCTACTTAAAGACAGCTATTAGCAAGACGGGAAAGATGTAACAGATGAGGTCTATTACCAGATTTGTAACACCATTGTAGGTAAACGTGAAGTAAGCAAGCAAGTCAAACTCCGTAGTTTTAAAGGTTTATTTCTTCCCACCCTGATGTATGGAAGTAAGAGTTGGGTTGCTAGTGATAAGAACATCAGCCGAATCACTGCGGTAGAAATGAACTACCTACGCAGAGTAGCTGGTAAAACTAGAAGAGACTGTGTAAGGAATAAAATAATTAGAAAAGAACTAGAAAGCCCTGCATAATGTATACCTTACACAAGCGACAACTGAGATGGTTCGGACACGTATGCAGGATGAGTCAAGATCGAGACCGAAGGAAGATAATGGAGGCCAGACCTACAAGACCTCGAGAAAGATTGCCTACAAAGAATATATCCGCAAGTTGGGAGAAAAGAAGGGGAAAAATCTTGCTCAAATGATACAACTCTCAGAAGATAGAGAGGACTGGATGAGATGGGTCGAGGCTCCTCCACACTGAAAGGTACAAAGAGAAAGGAAAAAAAGAGAAGAAGCAGTTGTTTTGAAGATTCAGTGTCAGGACGTTGGGATTAATTCCTTGATTTTAGGAGAATATGTGCCAATCTGGCCTCAGAGCTCATTCGGACTTGATTTCTCTCTGTTTTCTTCTTTATGCTTCAATTAAAAAAATATTGGGCTCAGTGCATATAAGAGATTGTACTGTTTTTAAGCTGACTACTGTGCAGAGAGATAACACTAAGCATCCTGATTTTTCCCCTAATTAAAGGAGGGATGAGCCCAGAAGGTTTACCTATCCCACAGAGTCGACCAATGGCTGTTAACAGATCATCTACCACAATCGGATTCGAACCCATGACCTCCATCTCTGTAAATCAGAGTAACAAAGATTTACATTTTTATTTTTGTTAAAAGCATCTTTCTTAATTATTTTTAATTTTGTATAAATACTTTAAATCTCAGTTAGGTTGAGTAAATTCCAGTTATAAGGAGCGGCATAGAGTACAGAATACTTGTTGCGGTGTTTCCAGTTGCTGTGTTCAAACCCTACTACAGCTGATATATTTAATCTGTAAACAAATTTAGATGGATATACACACTGAGTAACACCGCTCACTAACACTAACTATACATAAAAAATAGATAATTTAAGTCCTAGAACAACTACTGTATTATTTAAAAGACCCGTAATAGCGGAACAGTAGCTATGATAATAGTATGGATTCAACTAGATTAATTCTCATCCTCTCACCTTAAGAAAGGGACAGTATTAGAATATTCGAAATAACACGGGGCAATCTAAATAAGTATTGGGATTGACAGGGGAGTTTGTTGAAGGTGATAACATATAATTTTGCTGTTCCATACTGTCCATTATCCAAAATCAACATGTTCCATATAAAGTCTTCCTTAATTGTATGATGTTGATTTTGACACGTTGCTGAACTATCAAAATAATTATTGGATGATGCAAAAACAAAGGGCCCCTGAAATACAATGAGCTAATCAAAGTAGATACTGATTCCATATCTATAATCATCAAATCTCGTCACACAAAAATAATCCTCAGGATCGATCCACACAAAATGGTCAAATACAAATACAAAAATAGGTTATTTTAATTACTTTCAATTTTATATTTTGTATGTTTATTCACTTCAATGTGGGGAGCGGAGTGGCTCAATGGTAGCCATGCCGATGGTCCTGGGTTCAAATCCCACTGCATGCAAGACTTTTGTTTAATCAGTTAGAGGCCGGAGATGGATCCTTTGGGATATAGAACACCCAGTCTCTATCAAGTGAGTACCCAAAATAAGGGGTTAAAATCACGCGGTTGAGCGTGGTGCAGGACAAACTGTTGACCAAGAAACAGTACTGTCTCTATCATGTACTGAACCCCAGACCCTTCACGGATTGTAGTGGTACAGTTTTTTCTTTTATTCCCTTCAATGTAAGTGCGATGATAAAAAATCGATCCCTTGACAAACAATCATGTCCAAGATGAATCATTTCATGTGCCGTTGAAAACTTTTAGGCTTCCAATTCAGGAATCCCTCAGGTGGACTATGTACAGTACATTTTTTAAAAAATTTCAATTATTTCATTCGTGTGTCGATTCTGATTTGTTTAAAATATTCATACTGTTGGTTATTCATGTGACGTCCGTTGACTTTTCAGGCGGTTCAGATTCATTACAATTTGTTACTAATGGTTTAAATTTAATAAAAAAAAATACTTTTTACATTTTCTCGATGAATAGGAGGACTATAAAGAACTTACCTCTTTGTATAGGTTTAGTTTTAGTTTTTCCACTTCTTCATAAAATTAGATGATAGGAACGTTCCTTAGATAGGAACGAGTTCAATAATTGATAATGTTCAATTTTTTTTAGGAGGTTTATTGTAAATTTACCAAGTTGAAGTTTTTTTTGTAGAAAACATGAAAATCAAACCAAACGTTAAATATAATACCCAATTGAAGGGTTTACAGCAACAATGAGTTAACTCCAGTTTCTATAATGTTTGGTAAGGTAAAAAAAAAAATTTAAAAATAGAAAATGTATTTAAATGGCCTTTGACTTAACAAGTCTCCTACCACTACATATTTTGGCCGAATTCCATCGAGAAATTCTTCAAATTCGCAATTCTAGAGTCGATTTTATTCTGGAGGTAACTCCTTTTTGGCCCAATTAATTAAAAATTACTTTCTCTTAAAAGTAAGGAAGCATTGAATAAGGACAATTTTCAAGAAAATTGGTTTATTTCAAGAAAAGAACACAGTAACAAAAAATAAGAATGCAAAACTACCAAAACTACTGATGATCATAGCATTCGGCGTCAATGGTTTCTTCAGGATCCTCGACATCATCATTCGAATTTAGACCATCGTAGAACCACATCTCGTTGTGACCAACATACTTCTTAGCGAGTTTAAAAAGAAAGACATTTTCGATTATTTGGGCCAAAAAGGAGTTAACTCCAGAATTAAATCGACTCTAGAATTGCTAATTTTTTTAGCAAAAATTACTCCTTATTGAACCAAACGAAAGATTGATTTTTTCCCCCCCAAGAAACGGTTGTTAGCTCTGTTTGACCTAATAATGGAGCTAACTCGTTGTTGCTGCAATCCCATCAATTATGTCTTGAACAATCAATTAAAATTAACTAAATATATGTTTTACTTCTCCACAATATATTTGTTAAGTTATTAACATTTCGGTTAATGATCTTATATTCAAAATGACTGTAACATGTAACAGAATAGGTAATATTTTTTTCAATATTAATTTATTTTCGCACATATTAATTTATTTTCGCACATATTAATTTATTTCCAGCACTTATAAGTTGTGTAGTCCTTTAAAATTTACATTATAATATTAACAATTAAATTTTAATTGGATATTATAAAATAATCGAATAATTAATAATATATAAAAATAATAGCATAATAAATAACTGCAATGAATTAACAGGAGTAAGATTAAACAGTATAGGAAGTAAAGCAAACGATTATATTAGTCCTGTAATTTTCTTTGCAGATAACAGGGTCCCATGTAGTCTGGGGTTAGAATAACAAGCTACGGGTTTTTTTGAAAGGAAGTAAACAATACTTGGTCCATATTTAAATTACATCTTGTCCTAAGGGCGACATACTTCGGACAAGATGTAATATGTGGGTCTCGAGCCATGGCGGTATTAGGTAGTCCTTAAAGATCCCTATTGTAATTATAAGTAGATAGACAAAAATTAGGACTCGCACTATAACATAATCCGCTCACTGATAGCAGCATCAAGTGGCATTAAATGAATGAATTATGAAAATATTTTTTAGTAAAGTAGGCCCAGTCATTTTATCGAATCTTCACCTTTAACCATTGAAAATTATCTTTATAATTATTTGTCTATTAATTAAATTTTAATTCAGAAATATGTAAATTTTCTCTCTTTTTCCTTTGATACCAATAAAGACTTTTTGAAAGAGAGGGGGGGGTAGACGGTGTAAGTCTAATTTAATTTCCCTAAATGTAAATAACTGCCCTTGGAAGCCCTGCCCAGGCCTCGTCGGCCCTAATACAATATAATAAGGTTATTCACTGTTGAGAGTACCCTGGCTTATTCATTCATAATTATTAAAGAAGAAACTTTTTATTTATAATTCTTTGAATTATTATTATATTTAAAAAAAACAGTACCACTTCGTCCCATGACGGGTCTTGGGTTCAGACCGTGATAGAGACTGTGCAGTTTCTAGGACAGTGGTTGTGCAGGGAGGTGATTTGTATGATACCACGCTTAACCGCCAGGTTTTACCCCACAATTAAGAGCACCCATTTTGTAGAGCCTGGATGGCCCACAGGAGGCTGTGCAAACCCCACCATCCATATGTGGCTGTTATCTGGTTGTTATATCACGCTCAACTACCAGGTGGTTTCTCCAATTATGGGTACCCACTTTACAGACGCTGAGTGAACCCCAGGAGAGTATCCGGATCCTAAAGGGTCTATCCCCGCCTGTTAATAATCTACTTAATCTACACGGAAACTCAGCGTTCTATATCTATTATCACATAACAAATTATTAAAATATTTTCTTTAACATATGATTTTTAATACATCGAGAAAAAAGAAACAAGTCTGAATTATCAAATAAAAAGGACAATAAAATTATTACAAAAAACTTTAGAAGACTTCAAAAATAAACAAACAAAAAGGGTTCAAAAATTGAAAATAGATAAATATTAGATTATCACCAAAGATTAATAGAAAATAAACAACAAAAGAGTATTTTCAGAATGAGAGGGAAAACAGACAGACTGAAGGAATACTGGAAGAACAGAAAGTAATTTACTAAAGTGGTCAAATGATGTCGTAAAAGAGCAAGAATAATATCGTGGGGATAGGTGTGTGAGTCCTGTCCTGCTCAAGTGAGAGACCCGGGCTCAGATCTGGCTACGACCGATAAATCATTACTGTGAACAGCCATAGATGGACTCTGCGGGGTCTGCAGACTCTCGAGAGGCTCACCCAGCCTCATTAAAGTGGCTAATGTTCATTGTAGGTAAAACCTGGTGGTTGAGTGTGATTTAAAATTACCTCATTATTTAAATATTTTTTAAACAACAGTTTACTTAGAAACCGTGAAGCCTCTGTCAGAACTGAGCCCTATACTTCTCATGGGTTGATGTAGTACAGGCTCATATGAACATATTATAATCGAGATGTGATTTTGGCTTAGTGTTTAATTATTTGTTTTTATTGTTTAAATGCGTAAAACTCTTAGGCCGTCTACGCCTATGCTTTGCTTTATTAAATGTTAATATATTATTGATCAGTACTAATCACATGCGAAATCACTCACAAAAACACATTCACACAAACACAAGGAAACTGAACAATAGAAAAAAAGTTTAGATACAATTTGAGCTATAATTGAGACAGTAGGCTGTAAGTACGTAGCTTTGCTGTCACAAAGTGCCTTTGATATATTTGGGGCTGGTCCTAATTTAATTATTGTCGATGAGTAATAATTACATACATGAAAAAGTTATATAATGATTTTAATGACGTTACAATGTTGGTATGAATAAGGTTGCTGTTTATAATAATATATGAATAAGTGAGCCGAGTGTGGCCTGTCTAAAGCGGGCCAGGGCAACCTTCTCTGTACAGCTGTTGCGGTAGGATCTAGACCATCTCCTTACTGTTTTTAATACTTAATAATACGTTAGTTTAGTAGGATGGCTTTCTTCCCATATGACTTGCCTCCTCTACCGAGTTTCCATTTTAAGAGGTATACTGAGTTCTGGTGGAGTGAAATCAGTGATGCCTCGGCCAGGAGTGTAACAGATTCTCGGGCTGCATGATCTGCAACCTCATCCGTTAGTTAACTCATTAATTTAAAGCATTATTCCGATTGTCAGTATGTTCAAAATAAATACAAAGGTTTAAAAGCTTCGAATTTCTTATATATATATATATATATATATATATATATATATATATATATATATATATATATATATATGTATACATACTAGATGACCCGGCCACTCGTTGCTGTGGATGCCATAATAGTTTTAAAAAACATTAGTTAAAATTTGAATTTTAAAGGAATAATGAATGAATATAATAGAGTTTTGATTTATCATTTTAGTCATCTTTTATCAAACTATAGTATATAATAATAATAATTACTTTAGGGTATGCAAAATAGTTTACATCCTATTCTCAGACTTACTGATTATCCACAATAAATTTCATAAGAATCGGTCAAGTCGTTTCTTTGGAATTGGAGGATCTGTTTGACCTACTGAGCTGCATTTGAGCTCAAATTGAAGAAAATTTAAACTACTTTAAAAAAGGTTATATGCATTTTCCCCCTAAAACTCACCCATTAGGAGATACAGGCAAAAAACTGAAAGAACTATGAAAATTTCGAAGTTTTACTGAAAGCAAAAGTATTCCCGCCCGATTTTTTGGTCGCAATATGGATTTTCACTACTCAGGAATGCCCTTGCAACATATCAGAAATGCAGCAGGCTAGAAAAAAATATAATATTACAAAAAAAAAATATCGCCCCTATTTTAAGTTGGACAATGTTACATATCTGTGCGAAATTGCATTAAAATCGGTCCAGTAGTTACGGAGATAAGCCCGAACAAACATCGTGAGATTTGTGTATGTATATATATATATATATATATATATATGTACTATAAATGTACGTACGGAACATGCAGAACAATAAACGTCCTTCACGTAGGGGTGCTGCATGAAGGGAAAAAAATAAATATATGTATATAGGAGACTGACTAAGTATGCGGTAGCCCGCCACTGACAGAAGCTCACTCCAATATTTACTTCACCACGCCTTTCTAGCCCTCTTCTCTCCATCCGGCTATTTCCTTACACCAAGGGTATATTGTTACTACAGAGGAAATAGGAGTCGGTGTTCATTTTAGTGCGTTTAGGTCTCTTTAAGAGCGTGTCACAGATAACATAAATTTTGAACGCATAGAATACCTAAATAAATTTTCGGAGAATAAAGGATTGAAGTTCGAGGCGAACTGTTCAGTTTTTAACCTTTGTGGTATTATTTTGTTATGTTTTATTGCACTAATAAAAAAAAAAGAAATCACCCAAGAATATTGGGTTCAGTACATTTATGTAGAACTGCACTGTTCCTTAGCCAACGTGTGTCCAAGAAATTAAGGATATAATTATGCCTAGAATAATCAATTACGATTATTGGCTAACATTTTAATTTACCATAATATATTATGATTGGTTTATGATGAAAAATACCTACATCAACTATAGTATTTCCAATACGTGTTAATTTACACACTAATTTGGTTTGTTCGTTAATATGATTTATATTTATTAACATAGTATTATTTTTAATTATACATTCTTAGTAAATAAATAATAAACCAGAAAAAAAATGACCTGTATTAACTGAAGAATTGTGGGTTTAGTGCTTGGTGGACACCTTGCTTCACCTATGATTTGGAGACTCATCTGTCAATGAAATGATTTTTCCTCTCAATTAAAGCTACTCACTTTATAGAGGATGAGTGGGTGCCTTGAGGTTACGGTGCTGTTAGAATCAAAATCGTAGTAATATAATTTTAAGACAAATTCAAATGTTTCGATTGTATTCGCCTTGGAGTGCCTATTATAGTCGAGTACTTGGTAGAGACTGTACTGTTTTTAATGTCGCATGCGCAAGAAGGAGATTTGTCACGTTAAGCTCCTATGTTTTTCCCCGATTAATAGTACACAACTTATAGAACATGGTCTCCAGATCCCACAGGATCCGTCTACGGCTGTAAATGGATTAAGTAGTAATAAATAAGAACGAAGCTTTAAAAGTAAAAAAAATAAATAAAGTCTTGGATAACATTTTTATTATCTTATAATTATAATAATTAAGTTTATGATCTAAAATTATCTAAATAAAAACTATATTATCTTTTAAAAAAATGGTTTTTGAACTTTTCCTTTTTATAATTACCACTCTAACATTGTATTCCGAAATTAAAATAGTTCTGCTTCAACACATTTTTTCTTTAAAAAAAATTGGAACAGTTTAAAATATTTATTTGTTTTTTTATCAGCACCATCGAGGCTGTTAACCGAAGTTTACGAAATCCATTCGTCTGAAAATTCCATTTCTTATCAGAATCTGTAAAATGTGACCCCATTCCGTAAGAAATTCCTGAGCTGATACCGCGGGAGGATTAAGACGGCAGGTTACAAACATGGCTCGAGACTAACATCAGGTCACCCTACAAGGATTCCACAAATTTCATTCTGATATTTAAAATATTTTGGAATTTAAATAAGGAGTTTATGTTAATTAGGATATCTTTGTATTTGTTTAAAGTTCCAATACTCTAATATGACACGTCAAAAATAAAAGGGATACAGCTAAAAAAAAATTCTTGGAAACATAAACAAATGTTCCTACCTATCACATAACCAACACAGTGGTGTTCAAACCTAATACCCGATTCACTGATAACCAAAAGACTAGCTTTATTTAATTATCATATTGTGGGTTGATGCTCATTTAAAGGATCGATTTCTCCCAAAACGACCTTTGTTCTAAATGGATGTTTCATTTAAAATTATAACGAGAATATTTAAGAATCCATAAAATTTAATTTTCGTAAAAAAAAATAAATATAGAATAGAAGAGAATAATTCGGTTATTTGCCAACCAATTTTTATTTCCACCACAAGGTTCTGTGGGATTCTACTTTCTGACCATGGGACATGCTAATTTATAGATAAATATTAAAATATTTTCAGCATAGTTGAGTATCAATGTAAATTATACGAAAGTTTTTTTATTCAGTTTTATATATATCTTTGTATATAAAATTTCTCTGTTCGTTCGTACGCCACTGAACTGGTTCCAAACGATTCAGCCTATTTAGCGATGATATTTTTTGAGAATATTCAAGCGGGTTCGAGGATGGTTTAGATTCAAAATTTGATCCGATTGGTAATGAATTTTAATTAGTTAAATTAATGTTTGGTTTGAAATCTCAAGTTCTTTATTTACACTGTGCCCGACAGAAGGGCTACCATCGAAATTATTTGATGTATGAAGTTTGGAGATAATGAGGTTTTAATTTGTGCTATTAATAAATTGAAATTACAATATGTATTGCTTAAAAATTCTATGACTTGAGTTGGGTTTTTCTTGCTAATAATTAAAACAGTATTAAATTTAACCTTTAAACATTTAAGCAACAGATATACTAATGCGAAATTAAGAGATCATGTTGTGATAACTTACGCTATCGCAGATATAATGATTTTTTTTAAACATATACCTTCATATATAATCATAATCCATTTAAAAAATGTTACACAATTTTTGAACTGGACAACGTCTTATCTATTTATCTAATGGCGTTATGGTCATTGCAGGACCTTGCCCTCCTCAGTGATCCTCCTCCATTCCGTCCTGTCTTCGGCTGCCCTTTTCCATCTGCTGACACCCAATGTCCGAAGGTCCTCCTGTCAGATCAGCTAGTTTATATATATATTTCCGATCCCTGCTGCTGGCAAGACTTTTATTTAATCTGTTTGCAGTCGGAGATCGATCATATTGGGTCTAGGACTCTCCTGCATACCCAGTCTCTATTAAGTGAGTTAGGTGAGAAACCAATATAGGGGGTGGGGATAGGGTGGTTCATTGTGGTCTGGCACAAACCAGTTCCCTATACCAACGGTCGTATGGCTCCCTATACGACCGTTGTCCTAGAAACAGTACAGTCTCTACCATGTACTGAACACCAGACCAATTCACGTGTCGTAGTGGTACAGGTTTGTATATCATATGCTCAGGTATACACCAATTTCGATATATATATATATATATATATATATATATATATATATATATATATATATATATATATCTTAATGCATTGGATACATAGTTCCTTACAGCCATATATATTTAATTGATTAATTGGTATATTCATTGATTCCACCAGCACGTGGTTTTCCCAAGCGGTCACTCATCCTAGTACTAACCACGCCCGACGTTGCTTAACTTCGGTGATCGGACGGAAACCGGTGTATTCAACGTGGTATGGCCGTTGGCGATTTGTATATTATATACTCTAAAATCGATTTGAATTTGTCCCAGCCAATTATAGGTCTATTTCAATTTAAATCTTTTGCTCTAGTTGACCTTCTCTATAGAGCTATGATATAATTCTTATAATACTCTATCTAACTTATAGCTCACGACTCGTTATGAAAATAATCGACATAAAATAGGATTACGTAGAGGCATTTAATAGTACACTTTGTATATAACAAGGTTCATTTTCGAGAAACTCGAGGAATGGCTTTTAAGAGAAGATATTTGTGGCAGGTGATAAAGGCAGTACTAACGATGTTGGCTGCGCCTCATTGTGACATTCAGTATCATTACTCGGCAACCATCTCAAACCATCTCAATACCTCTTCATATCTCCTCTGTATCATTACTTCTTGTAAATTCCTCAGGTTCAAAGGGGGGATTAGCCCAGATCGTTATGCACGGGATTTTCATTTTATCATTTCCTCAATATAACTGACATAGGAAATATATATGCAATAAGCATTGTCTTCAAATAAAAAAGACACTTTATGAGAGATTCTCTTAAATCTTCCAAAAATGCTTAATATATCATTCGTAGACTACATTTTGAATTTTAAAAATAACTGCATACCAAAAATTAGTTTAAAAGAACCCAGTAGAGGTGAGGTAGTGAAGGCAATACTCTTGATTGAAGATTGTACGGCTATTTTGATACGGAAGCTAACAATATTAGTTGATCTTACATATATATATTCATCTAAGAGTCCCACCATCTTTACGTTTTATCACTCATTTACCTTGATGTCTATATGTATTTTTAATATTTACCATATATAATTTAAATTTGTCTGTATTTTGTATATTTGGCCCTCAAGAAGACAATGTATGTCGAAATGTTGGTTTTCCAATTAAAAGTTCTCCTTATTTAAGAGAATTTTTGTTTTACCTACACCCGCACAATTTTCTTCCTCTTAATAATATTTACGTTTATAACAATAGTTTTAAATTGCAGTTGTTATGATTCTTTGTCTCTTATCATATTTCACTTTCTAATTGAGTAAATTAAGTAAATGTGATATTACTAGTTTGAAGATTAAATCATTACTGGTCCCCAGTACTGTATTTTCCCTAAAATTGAACACCAACTATCGATTTAATGTGTTCTTAATTATTAGTGATTAGAAGGTAAATAATACAATTACTACTACTCTACGGCGCTACAACTCGGTGACGAGTCCTGACCTCCTCCACCAGGTTCTTCCAGGCTTATCTGTCTTTTGCAGCCGTCATCCAGCTCCTGACTCCCGTGATATCCCTCCCATCTCTCTCCACACCATCCGACCACCTCAGCTTCGGTCTCCCCCTTCTTCTCGTGCCGAAGAGAGGTTCTTTCAAAGCCTTTTTAGGAATGGCCTCGTCTTCCATTCTAGCCACATGACCAGCCCATCGCAGTCTTCTAATTTTTAAGTAGTAACCTGTTCTCCTACGCCAGTTTCCATCTAGATAAACTCTACCGAAGATTGTTCGAAGGGTCTTTCTTTCGAAGATTAGGAGATCACGCTCAATCACCTTGGTCATTGTCCATCTCTCCGATCCATACAACAAAACTAGGCGAACTAATGTTTTGTATAGAAGGATATTATTCTGCCGTGATAAAAGGCGTGAGGATAACTCCTTGCGTAGATCAAAGTAGCACCTGTTAGCCATCCATACTCTTTAAATCTAAAATCCACTCATATTTTTAGACGGTAACACAAAACTACAAAATAATTTGTTACTTTTAGGTAAAAAAAAAAAAAAAAGAGGTTTGCAGTAAAGTTTTAATGATTTTTGAGGGTAAATGATTTTAAACAAAACATTTAAAATGATTCTCGATACAGAAAGAAGAAATAATAAGTTTATGCGTGCTAGAGTGCGTGCGTGCTTGTGCCTGCGTGTGTGAAGTTGTATCATTTATTATAATTTGTAAGTTGCATTACAATTTTGGAAGAGGACCATAATTCAACACCTGTCAGGCTCATAAGGCGCTGTGAGATATCGCGTCTCGGGAGAGATTGATGAACTCAACAAAACAAACAACTTAATGTTTCGAAAATTATTTTGATATAAATTTGTGAAGTTTGGGATATTATATCCTTATTTCAATTTTTCTTGTTTTCATAAACATAGCTTATTTATAGGAAATTTAATATCATTTTTGGCTACCCAACAGTAGACCGACCCCTATGTTAACCGTTCCAAATTATACAATATTATACAAATTTCTTAACGTTTTATTAGATTTATCCTGATATAATCTAGTAATTGAAATTAAGTTTAGTACTTATTTTTAATTCTCTTTGTGAGCCTATTAAAAGATGAAAACTCATTTTAAGTTGAATAATAATAGTTGAGCTTATATTCTTGAGGAATAAAATGGTCCGGAATAAAAAATTCTGTTTGGAATCAAGAATTGTTTATTTTTAAAGCCAAGGGTTCGACGTACATTACAGATCTTCTTCAGGGCTTAATATACAAGATACATATAAAATAAAATAATATCTGGCAAAGAGTAACAATAAATGTCGTGTATTGATAAGAATAATGATATATGATTAGTAAAAAATAACAAAATTGAAAAAATAATATTTAGTCATCTATTGATATGAGTGATAAAAGATATATATCAAAATCGGAAACCCTTCAGGTAGTTCACTATTTTCTTCCTCAAAACCCATCTTATATTGCTTTGAGATATCGATTATTTTGCGTTTAATGAAATAATGTTTTATTTCAGATTTGTTTTATAGTTAAAAAAATAATTTATAGATTTAAGAAAAATGTTTTTAATATGATTTCACTTCATTTTCAGTATTGCAATATCAATCCTAAAATCGAAATAAACATAATTAGACATAGTTTTTATTTATTAAATCGGTGGATGACATTTTTTATATTTCATTTTATTTATATTAAATAAAAAACAGTGTTATATTTAGCATAACAGCTTTAAGAAGCCAGGAACTTTTGTGATTTGTCAATTTTTAAATTTATTTATAATTTAACTGATCGAGCACGAAAAAAGATCAAAGTAGGGCCTAGTACCGTTGCTTGGCAACGCTAATAAAGTATTTCATCTCTAAATATTTTATATATAATAGAGATATAAATTGTTACCACAAAATTCCTTGTTCTATACATTATAATATATTCTAGTTTCTCTTTGATATTCTGAACTTTTACCTTACCCGAAACACCTACCGTTTTAAGCTTACATTAATCCGGATATGGAAGTTTCTTCTGTTCTTTAAATTGTAAGGAAATAGAAAACCATAGCTGTGTGTCTCATCAGAATTTGCTATTCAGAATGTTCATGTTTCAAATATCTGACACGTAGTTTTTGCATTATCGAATACCTGCTTTATTCAAATTTTTGAATTAGAGGAAGGTTGTTCATTTAAGTTCTGAACAGGTCCTGAACTTTGCAGACTACTTTGCTAGTTTGTCCTGCCTGTAATCATGGACGGAATCATGTGCCTGGCCTTCGGGAGGATTTCTTATAGGAAAGTTTCATTTCAGGGTCAGCTAATCTAGACTTACAATGTTCAAACATTATGGATTTTTATAAAATTCCAAATGTCATGAGGAAATATTGAAGTTTGTTTGTTTTGTTCGAAAAGTTAAAACTTTTCAACAAGGAAAAATAAAGTCTAATAATAAGGTATAGCAGATACAGAAATAGAGGAACTATGTTATGGAGGAAATATATTATGGAGAAAATATGTTATGCAGGAAATATGTTATGGAGGAAATATGTTATGGAGGAAATATGTTATGGAGGAAATATGTTATGGAGGAAATGTGTGGGAGTGGAAATATTTGAAGGCGAAGTTTGATGCTCTTTCCTTACACTTTCAAAGCTTTCGTGTAACATTCTATGACTACGTTTAGTGAAAGGATTTAGAGTAGAAAGGTTTGTGACTGTATTGAATCCCAAAAGTACGTGTGTATGTGATGTCATCAAGTGTAATGGCAGTTCAGGATTTCCTGGAAGGAATATGGAACCTGAGGCTGCTATTACATTACTGTCCAATATTACTGTTCCAAGTGATAGCGTGACAATAGTGTGTTGCTTAATGAGGTTCCCACCTTCTGTTTGTATTGAAAAAAGTATAATTATTTTTATGTATTCTTTGAAACGGTGAGATAATTTTTTAAAAAGGCTTCAGCGTGAAACATTCGAAATTCAAGTATCAAAGAGCATCATAAAAACCATTTCTGTGGATCACCACTTACTAAACATCAAAAAAATAGTTAATATAGCCCTTAAAATTTCCAAAGGCAAAATAATGGTGATACTAGAGTATATATAAATTCTTCGTATTGTATTGGGTGTTAATTGATTCAACTAACTGGGATAGAAAATAAAAATAAGGTTTATAATTAAAAATTTAATATTATTATACTTTTTTCAATTCATCGTAATATCGTTACGCAAAATAACAAAGATTTTTACGCTAAAAAAGTTCTTATGAAGAACAAGGATTAAACAAACTGGCCCCGAATCGTGATTTGGCTCTAGCTTTTATATAGAATGAATTCAAAATATAATAATAAAATGTTTCTAATTTCTGTACACCTGTTTTGTTCCAGTATTTTGGAGACTTGAGGCTTTGTGTTGGGGATTTTTTCAATTTTAAGTTTAAAAATTCCTCTTCGTGCTGAACGTACTGCTCGGATAAGATTAAATTAGCATGGATTACTGGCTTTTCGCCAAGTAAGAGGACCGGAATTGACCAGAACTCAAAGAGTTAAACGGCTGGCTTTTGCTCGAGAACATAGCCATTGGACTAAGGACGAATGGAGTGCTGTACTTCTTACAGATGAAACAAGATTTGCTCTTCGATGTCCAGACGGGCGTGAAAGGGTCTGGTGAAGAAGAAATGAAAGATATGCAGCCTGTAATTTTACCCAGAGCCAATCTTTTCAACGTGCAAAAACCAGCCGTGTAACTCTGTGAGTTCTGCTCAACTCCGGTCCTCTTACTTGGCGAAAGGCCAGTAATCCATGCTCATTTAATCTCCGAGCAGTACGTTCAGAAATTTGCACACCTCGAACTTCTTCGCTTGAGCAAAGGTTAGGTGCAGTTTCGTAAAATTCTTAAAGTCAATAAACGGTCATCCTGTGGTTCTGTTACCCTAGGCCGTCCAGAACCGGGCCTTGTATGGCGTCTCATAAAGTTACACAGGGAACTCCGATGGCATTAGCTGCATATCTAATGGAACGTCCATCATCAATACATGGATGCCACACCACGCGCAACATCCTCAGTTCGAAGATGTATTTTTAAACTTAAAATTAAAAACATTGAAAGCCGGAAACGAAGAAATTTGCTGCAAGAAACGAGCCTGAACAAATGACACTGAATAAACATATTAATTCCATAACAAGTGAACAATGGAATCTACAGTCCTTTCATTGAATGAAGGATTAAGGGTTATTATTCTCTATATTGACACCCTAATTGAAAAAACATAAAGTAAATACATATTTATTTTTTAAATAATAGACCAATCCCAAGAAGAAATATTTTTAGATGGAAACATGAAAAA
This sequence comes from Troilus luridus, assembly GCA_964056705.1. Classification (NCBI taxonomy): domain Eukaryota; kingdom Metazoa; phylum Arthropoda; class Insecta; order Hemiptera; family Pentatomidae; genus Troilus; species Troilus luridus. Next base: position 20,797,767 of record OZ057416.1, on the reverse strand, counting down.
ATCAAGTGGGTGGAATTTTTTGCCTGTCAGTGTATTTATATTACTAAGGAAATGGTCCGGGATGGTCAGTTGTCTGTCAATCCGTGACCCCATTATAAGCCCTGAAGAAAATCTGAAACTTGGGTTGAAACGTTGGATTTAAAATAAATAGTTCTCCTCATTAAAGAGAATATTTTTTGACCTCCACGCGGACAATTTGTTCCTTATATTATTTTTTTTATTATTATTTAATTTTCATTTGCACCTGCGCAATTGCGCATTCAGCAAATTTGATCCGAGTGATTTTCTCTTTGCTTTTCTACATGATCATCTATATGATGATGGAATAAAAATATCAATAATTGAGTAGGTCTCTTGGCCAATGTCTTTTTAATCTTTTCCTATCAAGTTCAGGTAACAGGGTGTAGGAAAGCGGAAGAACGAGTGGGTTTACGTGATATTGTGTCGATGAGTGGAACGTTATGTATTTGTTATGAATATATGACTTTATAGTGGGAATGTTCATGTCGTTGTGTATGGTGTGATTCGAAATATAACATGGTGCATTAACAATTTTACTGAGAATTTTGGACTGTGTTGTTTGTATCTTGTGTATGTGAACTTTTTTTGCTGAACCCCAAAGTTATGCTCCATATGTCCAAATCGGTTTTAGTATACTATTATAGATAAGTCGTTTGTTCCGTAACTCAAGTGAAGATCTGTAGTCCAAGAGATGTGATAGTTGTTTGTACCGTCTAGACAGTTCTTGTCTTTTTAATCTTGTAAGTACGTTCCATGTAAGTCTTTTGTCCAAGTATAGTCCGAGATAACGTACATAATTTTTGGAAGGTACTTCGTCGACTGCTGGATTTTGAGACATTTATTCTGATTTGCCATTTATAGAACCACTTTTCTAAATTAAATCAATGATTTTGAAGAGCTATAGATGCTAGGTTTGGGTCTCTGTGAGAAGAAATAATGGCTGTATCGTCAGCGAAGGTATAGATGTTGGTGCAAGGGTGCTCCGGGATATTTACTTTAATAATTGTGTATCAATAGTTAATGGGGTTAATTAATTAAATATATCATTACTTAGCATAATTATCTATTCCAAAATAACCGGATCAGCAATTTTTTTATTATTATGTTAAAGTTGCCATTATTATTAAAATAGCAACGCAACTAATTTCGCTATGTTCGTAGGTCATATCAATTAGCTTTCTTAAATTATTGATAATTCTGTTTTAGGGATGAATTAATTTATTAGAACGGTGATAATCCGGATAAGTTATTTTTAATACCACAAATTTTAGGATTAAATACAAAGAGAAATCTTTTTCTATTTTATTCCTGCAATTTATATCTCCCTTAAAAAGGTGGGATAATTGGTTTAGTGTCGTTATTTCCATTCCAGTAGAGAATAGAGAAGATTCACCAACACCGTTTATAAGGCTTAATAGCTAAAGAGGCAAGGGGCACCATAAATAGCCAAGGAGGCCGTGATAAGGGTATCAAGATCTCGGACCTAACAGATAGCAGTATCTGTATCCAGCGGGGTCTGTATCCAGGCAATCGTACACCTTGGTACTCGTACCTCTGTACCTCTGAGTACCTTAACGGAACCAGCGAGTTTTACGACCTACTTAAAGTTGGCTTAAGTCTGTAGACATAGTTTCCATTTATATGTCTTCTGAACTTAATACACCTCACTGCTCTTTCTAAACTTATTGACGGAATAAATTCCTTCGAATCCATTTTCGAATTAGTTACTTATTTATAATTTTATCAACCCTACAAAAAATAAATAAAAATATCGGTGATTTTTCTAAAGAATTACTTTGAAAGATCCTATTTAAAATAATCTAATGAAGTAAATAAATAATCAGTGTTTAATCCATGTTATATTTGTAATATTGTAAAAACAGACGTTTCGATCGAAACATGTCGAAACAAAGGCTACTTTGCAATGAGCAAGATTCGGAATAAAATATCAATTCTTGAAATATATCTGGAGTAACAAGCATTTTATTTACTGTTTTATTTATTTAACGCCACTTTATGCTGTTTTGGGGGTGTGCAATGGTAGTCCTAAATTTGACAGGTATATTTAGGGTAGGGATCTTTAACCAGTACCTGACATAATACAGGCCAGGGAACCCCCTTCCGAATTACGGCATAAACAACGATTTTTCACCTCCTTTAAAAAATCCTAGGCCACCTGCCGGGCTGTGATTTTGGACATAGCAGGTTATCACGCTAAACACTACACCTCTTGAACAACATACTCGGTATCGAACAGCATAGTGTGTTTTTATAATAGCAATTAAAAAAATAAAATTCGAAAATATATTTTCCTTACATATTTAGGAAGCTAAAGATCAATGGCTTGAACAACAGTTTGAATGTTCCTGGTTTTGAAAAAAAAAAACTGACCAAGTTTTTTTATTAACCCTGCACCTTCTAGCCTTTTTCTCTGTTTACAACTGTAGCTCATATGTGCCCAGCTGTTTCTGTTTGAGAAATAACAGATGAATATCGGTGTGTGGGAGCTTAGAAACAGTTGTCTTAATTTCTTTCTCTCCTTGTTCGAAGCCTGCATTACATAAATTTTTTTCCCAGAACACTTTGTGATTTATTTTGATTTTGATAATAGTCACTTTAAGCTACAAATGATTATTGAAAATAAATTTAAAAAATAAAGAATTTAAGAGGCCTTAAGTTTAATGACATAAACTATGACAGTCAAAACAAAATTTTAAAAAAGTGTGTACTAATTCAATAATTTGAAAATTACGAACAGGCTGTTCAATTAACTTTTGGATCGGGACGGAATAGATAAGGCTAAATACTGAAATTAACAAGAAAAATTAGAACAAAAAATCGTGAGCTTAAAACTGTATTGTAGTCAACTATTCAGATTATTATCCCCTATATTAATATAAAAACCTCAGTTTTGTAATAAAATAATCAATATGCCACAATCATCCATATTCAATTTCAGTGATTGTGAATATATTTGCACATTATTCTTATACATCTTGATAGAAGGAGGATAAATATCATTAAATAGTAGAATATGGATAAAAAATCTACTTTGTAATGATTATATTATATTCATATTATATTCCTATGTCATCTACTCCTCGGAAATTGTACCCTAGCCTCTCAGTCAGGTCCCATCTATGAAACTCTGCACTTTATAATTCATTATTGTTGACGAATACGCAGTTAAATTAAAGTTGTAGACAATTTTATAACGCAATAGAACGTATTTCTCAGAAATTACGAAATAAGGTACTGTTAAATATACATTATTAAAAAATTCTTCGTACCCTAGCCTCCCAGTCAGGTCCCAGTTATGAAACTTTGCACTTCACTGGATTAAATAAATGATTATTATGCCAAAAGTAAACGAATATGTAGTTAAATTGGAGTTTTAGACAATTTTATAATGTAATAGATCACATTTCTCTGAAATCATGAGATAAGGTACCGCTAAATATATATTATTAAAAGATTGCATGAAAAATCTAATTAATTTTACATTAGAAATTAAAAACTATTCATAAACATGTTAAAAATGAAAAAAATACAATTAAATTGTACGGAGAATGAATTATATTCCTATCCCCCTCTACACCTTGAACATTGCACCTTGTAATTCCTACCCTAGCCTCTCATTCAGGTCCCAGCTAAGACACTGCGCACTTCACTGCAATTTATAATTCATTATTATAAATTATACCCTAATTGATTTTAAATTTCAAATTTAATAACATACACGATAATTTGCGCAATGATAAAATTACAGTAAAAGAGTACTATATATATTTAAATATATTTCTATCTCCGTCTACTCCTTGAACATTGTACCAAGCACAGTCATATACATAGGCTTGCTTGCTCATTGCCTATTCGGATATACTCATTTCTTATTACATATGTCATACAATCATATGACCTAAAACATTGAATAAAATTAGAATAATTATTTAATTATTAGAATGAGTATTTATCTTTATAATATAATTATCTTTTTTAAACTCTTATCAGCCTGCATCTGGTTAATGGTAGCAGTTATTCTGTGAATGAGACACTAGTTATATTATAATTTTAAAAAATTCTTTAAAAAATAGTAATTGCTAAAACTTTAGGTGAAAATCGTGTTCTTCTTCTTCTTGTTCCTAATACTTTCTTCTTACACCCTGATCAGTGTTGAGGATCCCATTTGTAAAGCTTGATCCATGTAACAAGGACCCAGAGCTTGCTGATTCGACCCGCTCCAATCCACAACTCTTTTCTCCAAAGCCTTCCTCACTTCACCTTCATATCTTTCTGGTTCTTCCTCTTATTCTTCTTTCTTCTACTTTCGCATCGTAGACTACTCCGACTGTCTTTTCACCCTGAATTCTTTTAAGACAGCCAAATCTAATATTCTATAGAAATATTTAAATCTAACCTTTTTTCAGCTTCTTTTACTCCAAATTCGCTCCTCATTCCAGTTTATTTCAATATACCCCCCCCCCCGGCCTTGTTTTTCTTTTTGTTCTTCTCATGAACTCCACATCTATTGATTCGAAGTAATAGTCTAGGATTCACTGACTTAACTCTATAGGAATCAATCTATTTTAACGCTGCTTTCTTTACTTTTTTGGGCACTTTTCACTTTCGGAGAAAGGCTGTTTGAAAGGAAATACGTAGCAGAAGTACTTTCTGGTCAGTCTGATTCTCTCTCTTGTTTTTTCGATTATCCCGAAATTCTTGTCTACACAGCCTCCCAGATAATTGAATTCTCTGAATATTGAAAACCTTCTAAAATTAAATGGTTTAAAAAAATCAGTCGACAAATTTTAGCAAAAAGGTATTCAGATAAATTGTTGATAGTTATCAATAGCTTAATAAATAAAACATCATTTTCCGAAATAACATTTTTTATCGATAATATTCTTTCAATATTTTTTTATTTTTTTCTTCCATGTAAGATTTCTTTGAAAGGGGGGAGAATACTGTAAAGACAATAATAACTTGTTTTATTTACTTTTTTTAAATTTTTTTGCGAACCAACCAACAAAGGACCAAACAGATGTTATATTTTTACACACTCATTCTTTCATCTTCTCCAAAAATCCTTCATTTATTGTTGCATCCTCGGAATGTTGAATTCTACTCTCCCCCATTCTACCCCCCCCCCCCCCCCCCGTGACCATGCCACGTCATCTCCTTTGCACGAACCTTTTTTTTTATTTGCTGTAATTTTAATTTTCCTGATGTTATTGTAAATTTGGTTAAAGTTAGGAACATCCTTAAAATATCACTTGACACACTTCATTATCCACGCTTACTACGTCATCGAAATTCATCACTGGAGCTCCACCTACTCCCGACTAATCGAACTCGGAGCCGCAACGCAATTGTCCGGAAGACAATGAATTAGTTAAGAGTTTTCATTTGGGCTAACGCTAGCCGTGGATGTGCCCCGGACCATCAGGTATGCAATTTCATTCCGCTGCAAGCCCTGTTATATTAATTATTCAATATATCCTGCCGGGGGACAATCAGCTATTGCCAATTGCTTGCTAGGGTTAACGTTTCTCCGCGTTTTTCTCCACTCACCTCTTGATTAGGCGTCATCATCCCGAGCTGATGACACGTTTTGTTTTTGTGTTTTGGACTTTTTCTGAAAATAAAATGCTTTTTCTTAAACACAGAGAATGCCTACTCAATTTATGATTACAGGCAATCATACTTCGTATATTCGGATATAGGGACTATCAAGTATACATCAGCCGAGGTGTGGAAGATCAAAATCGCGTCTTCTTTTAGCCCTTTTTTCATTTTGTGCCATCAAGGAAGTTTTATAACAAGTTAGTAAATAGTAATATCGGAATCTATTTTCAACATTGATTGATTTTTTGTTCATTCATAATTACCCTTTAGTTAACAAACGGTAGACGACTATTAAGGAATATATATTTATTGAGTTATTGAACATAATAATATGGAGATTCAAGAGGCATTCTCCTAAACTCTTATTGATGTGGGCTACCATTATAACTTATTTCTATGGTCTACATCTAAATTAGAGAATTCACTCATACATATTATAAACTATTAATGATTAGTGAAAATAGATAAGGAATATAGAATAAAACCATCAAAGGAGTTGAGTTTTTCCACGGTGATTCGCAATAAATAAAATTAATTCTTTAGAGCGATAAACAAAATTATTTAGTCCATATTATTATAATGCCTGGTTTATAATATTATACTAGTTACATTTTTATATTTTTTATTGTATAATGCCTAACGCAGATTTTCCGAGTACAAGATAAAAATAATGAGTTAGAAGAAAATAGTAAGGTTCCTTCCTTAGGGTCTTGTCACATTTTCGTTTTATTGTCAGTTTGAATTGGTCTAAAAACATCTTTTTCCTCTTTGTTCACTAAGTAATTCAAGAAGGCCATGTGAGGGCTTTTGTAACTTTTGTCTTCTTTTACACTTACTGTGTGCCCTTCGAGGTTAACTCTGGAGGATTTTAGTCCAAAATTGTTAAATTAATAATCTTTAATAGTAACCCTGTTCAATAATCCAATGGTCGGTAGATAAAGGATGATCGATTATTTTCATGTGTCAATCGATTTGTTATGTTTTGGTGTATTTGGCTTCGGCACTCGTAATGATTGAATGAAGAAGAAGAACCAGGGTTTATGTTTAAACGAGTGATAGAGTAAGATAAATTAATTACTAGATAACTTTTAAAGCAACAAAAGTATTGCTTTTAAAAACGAAGCATCAATTTATTTAAGATTTGACGATGATAAAAAACTGTACCACTAGGAAGCCATTAAAAAAGTTATATGCTTAAGCATAAAAAAGGAAAGGACGGAAATCAAAGACGAATTAAATACTAAATACCTGTAAAAAGAAATTCGGAAAATGTCATTAATCTGTCAGGTAGCAGTATTATTAAAAATGCTTAAATGAACTATCTTGTCTTAAAAAAAAAAAAAAAAATAGGAAGTAGTTCAAAATTATGTATGAAACTAATAAATGTATTTATTTATTAAATAAAAAACTCATTACCAGCATATACAAAAAAATAAATTAAAATGTAGCTTATGTTGCACCTAATAGTTGATGCTGAATTGAAATATTTATTTTTTTTGTAATAGTGTTAATAATGTTTAATGTTTGTATAATTTTGCACGTTTTACCAATTTGAAAATTCTCTTTTTTTTATTATTTTTTTTTTTTTAACATCAGTTTTTATTACTTAAATTTTAACGTCTGAATTAGAACAGTGGGAAAAATATTTTATTTATCAATAATTTCCCAAGAATGCTAAATACAATGTATACCGGCTTTCTCATTGTTTATATAGACCATTTCGGATTAATAAACCAGGGTCGATAGTTTTAGAAACCAAAAAAAATTATAGTAGAATGAAACCCATTGGAAAAGGAAGAGAATGCAACATAAATGAAAGGAAAAATAATTTACGAGGGATCTGATAAGGTGAAAAATTAAATACTTTAAATCTAAAAAAATGGAGTGTTTTTGGGACGTAAAAAGGTAAGTTTTCACCAAATTTCGTGAAAAAATGTTGAGGTTATGTGATAAAAGTGTAAATACAAAAGTTGTAGATCTTTTTATTACCTACAACTTTGCCATTTTTCCATAGGACTTGTAGTTTTGCCGAAAATCGAGATAAACAGTGTTTTACTCTTAAAACCTCCCCATCCCGACCTCAGATCGCCGTAAATTATTTTTCCTTTCATTTTTGTTAAATTATCTTCCTTTTCCAATGAGTTTTATTCTACTATAATTTTTTTTTCACGTTTTACCATTTTCAAAGGCTTCTGCACTGGTCTATTAATGGAATTTATTTGACGAGGAATAAAAGCATATGCAATCCATTTTCGGAAGAAATTTTCTAATTGACAATCATTTCGCATTTACAGTTAATAAAAAAAAGAAGATGATGCCAGCATTTAACAATTTTCACAAACCACAAAAATAAAACAACTTTTTTTGCACCATTGGGGAGCGGAGTGGCTCATTGACAAAGGGCAGAGTTGCCGTGCCGAAGGTCCCGGGTTCAAATCCCGTTCGCTGACAGACTTTTACTGTATCTATAAGCGGTCGGAGATGGATACTATGGTATTTAGGACCCTCCTGAGGCTCACGCAGCCTGTTTAAATAGGATACTCATAATATGGGGAGAATATCTGGCGAATGAGCAAGATCTAGGATAAATCCAACTCCTAGTACGATTCTCGTCGAAGAAACAGTACAGTCTCTACAACGTTTTTTTTCACTATAAATAATATAATCCTCAATGAATCTAATATGCAATTAAATTTCTCTCTACGAAATTAATGTTTCATTTCCTAGAATTATAATCAGATCTTCATAAAGAGAATACCGTTGGCTTCTTGTAGTAAAAGTTTATAACAGCTATATACTTCCGTTTATTACTTTTATTCCCCTCAAATTTATAACACTTACTTAAATTATTTTTTAATTTCAAGCTCGTAACCTGAATATCTCTCCCGCATGTGCTTCTTGACAAAGCGTTCATAAATTGGCAGCCACGTGTCTCAAGATGAACCCCTTTAGTTAATTTAAAGTGCACTTATTCTTAATTGGGATTTTATTGAGAGATAAATTCTACTTATATTGTAATTAAAAACAAATTACGTTTAGAATTTGTTTAGTTTGGATAAATTAAGGCGTAAGGATGCAAAAAGGGATAAATCCATATTTTATCATTTTTAATTTGTTTAATTTTTTTTCTCACAAATTTAGCGTGCTCTATGCGGTGGCTCACCATTCAAAACATGCAAAAGCCAATCTAACTTTTTCTAAAAATAATTGTCTCAAAAAAAATAATCTTTTCATAACAATCTAAATTATGCATATGTCTGTATTTCCTGAAAAAATTTCAAATTTGATTCCCCCCTCTTGCATCTGTACGCCTCAATTATAAATTAAACTTTATAATGTGGATAGAAATTATAAAGTTAACTTTCTTAAAACTGTTCGCTTCTTCAAGCTGCTTATCAATACTTACTAGTAACACTCTAAGCTCCCGATAAATCACAAAAGACTCATAGAATCGACTATTATGAATTAATGATTTGGAGCTCTACTAAGCCCTCAAATTACTCTCGTATCCAATCCTTAAAATCTTTAGTACTTCATAAAATCCTCAATGCTCCTAACTTTGTAACGAATAAAGTCATGCATAATGACCTTACTGCCCCATTAGTTACTGATGACCCGAACCCGATATCAACCCTTTCACGACAAAATCTATTCCCACTCAAACCCACTAGTTTCAAACCTCGCTACCTCTTCAATTTCCGATATACCCCCAACGTGTCTGAAACCAAGATGGCCGCGTGATCTTCTTAGTTAAATTAGTTATTTTAGTAGTCGACATTTTATCTACTGGCTTTTATCACATGCCATTATCATTAATTCTATTTATTTCTGTATGATCATTATAATAATTTAACTTTTAATATATAAGGTAAATCTTGATTTTGTATAATGGATCATGGAAAAGCTTATAAAAGCTGAAACACTATGTATAGTGAGTGCTAACAGAAGGGATTATTAACTGAATTGCATCTATGCAGTAAAAAAATTATTAATTCCTGCGATTTCATCTCAAAACGCTGTTTTTTTCAGTTACTATATACTTAGAGAAAACAGAAATATTAGGGATATTATTTAACCTAGTATAGGCCCATTTTAAGCTTGAGAATTGCCTAGAACAGTTTCATATTCATGATTACAAGCCAACTCACTGTGATTTTAGGCATTGATCACATGAAATCCTGGGCCATATTCATGTCTTGTGAGACAATGAATCTTTCAAGCCTACATCAACCATCTTATGAATTTTATTAACAGGATGCGTTCTCCAAACGTAGCACGTCCATTATACGAACTATCTTCAATTCAATGAGGTATCAACATATCTATGCCTATAAAATCAGTTTTATGAGTATTTTCTTTGAAATTTGATTTCCTTGAAATATTTAATACTACACTTAAAATAAGTAGAGACATTGCTGCCTTAAAGATGTCAAAATTTGAGAACACAACTTTTACAAAATTCTTTGTGTCATTACGATAAATCTTATTTTCCTACATAATGTACATACGTATATTTTTTTTTTTGCGTTTAATTCTTTTAACTTATGTACTACGCAATAAAATGAAGATTGTTTTAAATACGATCTTGTTTATTGTTTGTTTTTTGTCCCTATGGCCTGTATAGTTTTTTTCCTTCCTTTAAGAGAATTTCATAGGTTTTCATTATCCGAGCAACAGCTGACTTAGTTTCGATAATCGACTATTCAGATGTTCTACTGTATACTAAGTCAAAACATTTTTAATCTTTCACGGTTAATTGAAATTGTTTTTCTCTTCTAGTTCTTATCATTTGCATTGATAATAAAATTTAAAAAATAATTTTCTTTATCAAATGGTATATTAAAATTATTTTTAAAGCTAGTACACTATTTGGTGCTCAATGCTCCTAAACATTATTTATGAGGACGATATCCGATATACCATTTCATGAATTTATGGAGTTTTAGAGATTTGTTTTGTTCTCAAAGTTTTATTTTGGGTGGTAACATTGCTTGCTGATTTCCACGCGTTTGTTCAGTTCTATAATATTTATTAATTATTATATTAGTTCGTTTAAGTGTTTTTTTATAATTGGCATTGTTCATTCGAAGATAAAATCGAATAGGGATGTGTAGAGCACTCAGTTGCAGTGCATTAGGTCAAGTCCAGCTGTAGTAGATAGATTATTTAATCTGCTAACTGTTAGGTTTTAAGACCGCGTCTACTCTTGCTCCAGCTTCCTATAGCCCTGAAGATGACCCACAAAGTGGGTCGAAACGTCGGCACATAATTAAATAAGCAACCATTTATTTAGTGTTTTCATTTGACTGCATTCCCAACTATTTTCTTCCTTATATATACCATATACTTCAAGTCCTAATAGAACGCGTTTTTTCTTGAAACTTCAAAACCATAGATTTAGCTTCACACAATATTGGTTGTTTCAGTACTTATCGCCTTTCTGATGCCATTACCTGTTGCTAAATTATTTAGAGAATCACTTTGAAGCCTCACGGAACCTCAAACTTCTCCGAAAATAATTACCGATTCTAAAATTATTGAATGCACTTGCACGAAATTACTCTAATAAAATATTCATCTTTTGTTCTACGGAATGATAGCATATTTGTAGTTTATGATTAAAGCCGATAAATTAAGCCTTTAAAAAGAAAAAAACATAGTTCCTCACGGAAAATAAACCATTCATTTAGCAGTAGCAAAATCACATTGGTTATCTATTATAACCATGTGCTTGGACTAGTTAGGATAAATGAATTACCATTATATCTCTAACAAATTATGTTTTATAGTCTATAATAATGATATATGAGGCGCTCGAGAACAAAAGCGGATAACTCCATATGTCAATGATTGACTTTTTCACATTTTTCACTAGTTTAGTAAAGCAAACTATGCTTCCCCAAAACATCTAATTCAACCAAAACAATGGATGAAGTAAGCCGGCGAAGTTCCGTGAAAGACTATATTACTTTACTGAACTAGTGAATAATGAAAAAAAGTCAATTTTTGAAGTATCCGCTTTTATTTCTGAACGCCGCAGCATACTATTGTTGCAGTTTTGTTCATTATTTACTCAAAAATTTGACCTTATTTTCATGGAAGAAATATTCCAAATTATTTTTTAAAATGCATACATTTATTGTCGATAGGGGGTTATATCAGTACCTACCCTAAATCTCGAGTTCCCCGAGGCAATGGCGTATAAGTTGGTTTTGATGATTATGATATGTTATCATAATGAATACGTCAGAAAGAAATCGGCTAAATGGTGGATATGTTCATTAGTTAACTTCATTTTATTTATTTAAAATAGCTAACTATGTACTACACAATTTTTTAGATTTTCTTCTTCCAAGTCTTCGTTCCTTGCAGTCTAGTTTTATTCTAGAGATCTTTGAGTCATTGACTCCTTCTCGATCGTTCCGCAGAAAGCGTTGGTCTTTCTACGGGAGGGTGGCATCTTTCACACCTCCAACTCTACTTCTAAATTTATTTTTTTTATAATAAAATGTATTTATATAATAACTTTATCGATGATTTTCATGCGAAATTATGTTCAGGGACGTTTTTCAAAACCTTTTCTGTAACAATAATTTCCCGATGGTAGCTATGCAGCTAATGCTGTCTTTATACTCAAATAAAATTGGTTAAAACTTTAAACTAAATAAATATTCTTAAAGGCGTGAATCAATAGAATGCTCTAGTTTGCCCAGGCGTCTGTTTGCTCTTTGAATAAAGGCAGGAAGGGAACAGAACTGTTGTGATTTTAATTCTGTTTGTAAACTTGACCTCGGTTCTAGTAAAATATGCAGGATGTTGAGGGGTGGGTGTTAGCAATTCCTCTTCGGTGAACAAAACCTCATCTCAAATATTGATATGGATGTTTAGGCTGTGTACCATCGATAGGGATCTCATACCGTCCCTAAATTGGTAACATTTCAAAACAGGCTCTTCCTGGTACTGAACTAATTAGAAAAAATAGTCGATACGTTTAATTAATTCTCATTCTAGATTGTTTTAGAGTCCCACTTTCATTATAAAAGTAGACCTCTAAATCTTCAAGGAAGATATATTACAGAATCGATCCTGGCTCCAAAGTCAGTAAATAACAAAATCGATTTAGGTGCTATTAAAAGCATACTGATCCTTACAATTCGTGCCTGGAATTTTTCAACTTTCATTATTCCAGTTCCTAGTACAGTTCCATGAATGACATTCCAATAGTTTATTGGATTCTAGACATCAAACCTTATCGGGTTTGTACAGGGATTTAATTATGTCGGATTTTTAATTAATTACATATTTTATTAGTGATATAAAATAGTTTCCTAATTACAGTAGAATATTTCGATATAGCAATTATCATTTGGGGAGTGGGATAGTTCAGTTGTAGAGCGCCGAGTTGCTGTGCAGAAGGTCTGCTGTGTTAGATAAATTATCTGTTAAGAACGATGGATTGAACTTATCAGATCTGGATGCAGTCTTGAGGATCACCCAGTCTATAAATTATTTGAGAGAATAGCCTGGCTTGAGCGTGATTTGGTTCAAATCACCGCCCTTGTGTAACTTTTGTTTTCATTTATTTATTTATTGATATTTATAACTGTATTACAATTATACATCATGTAAACAGGCTAAGCGATACATAATGACATGTAAAAATGACAAGTAGAGAAACTACCCACTGGTAGTACTCAAATCACAAGTTCAACTAAGAAGGTCACAGGACCATCTTCTTTTCAGACGCCTCGGATGATTATTGGGAATTGAACAGGAAGCTGGGTTTGAAACTAGGGGGTTTGAGTGCAAATGAAATTTGTAGTGATTGGATACGAGAGGAATTCGATGGCTTAGTGGAACCCCATAGCTCCACTCCGTAAGTCCAAATAGGTCGTATGATGGTCATGTAGATGAGTCTTTTGTAATTAATTGGGAGCTTAGAGCGTTTGTCTAGTAAGTGCTGAAGTAGCCTGAAACGTCGAGTGGTTTCTTGTCTTTTCAGTCTCGTATGAGGATTCCAGGTCAATCGTTTGTCAAGATGCAACCCTAAGTTTGGATCTGTTCTACAGGCATAAGTGGGATATTATTAAAGGATACTGAAGGGCAGGAAGTCATTGGTTTACGACGTAAGGTAAAAGTGATTTGATGCGATTTTGAGAATTTATTTTAATTCTCCAGTTTTGACACCATTCTTCAAGATCAGTGATATGGGATTGGAAGCTTTGAGATGCAATAACTGGATTGGTGTTGACTGATAATACACATGAATCATCAGCATACGTGGTAAGGATAGTATTAGGATGAGTTGGGATGTCAGCTGTATTAACCGTATAAAGGATTGGGCCAAGGATACTACCTTGAGGACCTTTTGTAACTAGGGCAGTAAAACAGTACAGTACCTCACATTTACTGAGTCGATTACCCCTTCATGGTAATTTTTAATTATAATAATTTGTTATAATAATAATTTGATTTACTTTTGTTTAAATTTTTAATAGTTTTTTTTTTCAATGTTGCCTAGCCCTTCAAATAAATATAAAGGAACATTGGAGTGTTATGTCTAAAACATGTTATATTTGAAATTATAACTAAGTCTAGAACCAGCAGGATTTTTCTCAATTGGCAGTATGGATATTAATTCACAACTAGGCTACCATGCGTTAAATTTTTGTCTTTCCTCAAACAATTGTGAATTTTTAACAGCCAGTGCGTTGATTAATTAATATTATGAAACAGACAGATTACAGGATTACAATATGTAAGGGCCACTTACACAGAGCTTATTGACTGGGTTATGAAAGTAAGCTTATTAACTTACAATTATAAGCTTATTCACTAAGACCTAAGCTTATTATGGCTCACAATACGCGTCGTTCATCGTTTGCGATTTAAAATTGGATAATTAAAAAAATTATAAATCCAGAATTAATTGTGCCGTTGATTTTGAAAATGAAACTACTCTATTTTGTAAAAAAAAAATTATTGAGGGTGAATCTCATTACGAATAACGTAATTTTATATTTTTTATAATAAATCGAAAATCAATATTGTTTCAATATTGGGAGAGGTTTGTTATTAAAAATTTGTTAGATACTAGATTTTGATAGTAAATATCTAGCGATAACATAAAATGAAGTGTCAATTGAGCCGTTCACTGCACGAATTGACTAACTCCACTTTTTTAAACATCTTAAATTCGTCTGTAAAAGGACTTGGTATAGTCATAACTTTTTATATTAATAAAATCATTCCCAATAAAAAGTCTAACATAATTAATTTAATTAACGGCAAAAATGTTTTAGCCACTGAATAATACATAATTTTTTCAGAGGTAATTTTGATTAACTCCGTACTCTAATACAAATCGTTGTAATAATACCATTTGAATGCACAAGCATGCGCTAACTGATAAATTAGAAAGGTCCAAACCATATATCCAATTTAAATGTGACTATAATGAAGATTCAAAATTTAATGGAATCAATGGAATCTGTGGCAGGTAGACCACAAAGTTTGAAAAATGTAGACCAGCCTTTATTATATCCTAAAAATTGTAACATTTCTGACAATAGGTTATTGGCTAGTCTTTCTTATTAATTTTATATGCTTTTAGACGAAAGCTAGATCTTCAACACTAGAACTACGAACCGGTCAAAATGACCGGTTGAGTCATTTATCTATAACATTTCCTTTTTAAGTCTTACTTAATATTTTACGATAATGCCACGATTTTTATTAAATTTGTGTATACAACAATACTATAAATTATTTCGTTTTTACTGTTCTAATTTTCAGAGATACCTATGTGTTATACCTAAATATACGAACCGGTCATTTTGACCGGTCATGAAAATATCATGAATACATGTAGCTTATTCCCGGAAATTTTATACACCTATAATTCCGGGAAATTCCCGGAATTCAAAAATTCTACGTTTTCAATTTATTGTGCGTAAATTTGTGTATATGTAATGTATAAAATTTCAATTTAGTATTCTTGCTTGCCGTGTATAGTTGCAAGTTGCAACACTCACCACTCTTTATGCTAAGTTGATACTACTCTTTATGTTATGTAATTATGTAATGAAATATATTTTATTTTCTTTAAAATTAAATTATCTTATGAATTGATAGTTTTATTTCTTGAATTCTACTATTTTGTTTAATTAAACAACCAAACCGGTTATTTACGGTCACCTGTGGTCTAGTGGTTAGCGTAGCAAACTACTAAGCCCAAGATCGTGGGTTCGTAGCCCGGCAGGTGACCCTAGGATTTTTTTAAGGGAGAAAAAAATCCTTAGTTACGCCGTCCTTCGGAAGGGACGTTAAACGGGGGTCCCTAGCCTGTACGATGCCAGGTACTCGTTAAAAATCCCTATCCTAATTAAACCTGGATAGGCAAAATTTAGAGCTCTCACTGTAGCATCGTCCGATTAGCCAAAGCAGCATAAAGTGACGTTAAATGATCAAACAAACAAACCGGTTATTTTGACCGCTTGGTAGACATGGTTATATGGTAAATTTTCGTAATTCTAGTGTTAATTATGTATTATAAAATATTTATTTGAATTTATATCATGAAGGGAATTTTAAAAAAACAGTGCACACTACTTTCTCCACTTTTTGTTTTATGGAGTTAATCAATTTGTGCATTGAATTTTGAAAGTGCAAAAGTCACAAATGAAATACGATGACTTGAAAATCCAAATAATGAGAAGTATCTCTAATTTTTAATGAACGACAGTAATCTATACTACTTGTTAATTATTGGTCAATTACTGTCAGTTAATAAAGAATTAATATAGTTAAGCAGATTGAATTTTGAAAGTGCAAAAGTCACAAATGAAATACGATGACTTGAAAATCCAAATAATGAGAAGTATCTCTAATTTTTAATGAACGACAGTAATCTATACTACTTGTTAATTATTGGTCAATTACTGTCAGTTAATAAAGAATTAATATAGTTAAGCAGATTGAATTTTGAAAGTGCAAAAGTCACAAATGAAATACGATGACTTGAAAATCCAAATAATGAGAAGTGTCTCTAATTTTTAATGAACGACATTAATCTCTACTATTTATTAATTATTGGTCAATTACTGTCAGTTAATAAATAATTAATATAGTTACGCAGATTGATGGAGGTACAGGACTGGAACATCAAATAATTATTCTTTCATTGCCTGACAAAAAACTGGGGACAGATTAGCCCCAACGATTGCAGTTAGCCTGATTAACATTAACCGGCCAGGCTGCTAAGTGATGCAGTAATCAACTGTCCACGCTTCGGCCTTCTGTAATTCATCGCGGCCCACACCCCATTTCAAAATCCCCTTTCGCTAATGTCTTCATTATATTTCAGCTGTCAGTATAGCCTTTACAATAGCAGAATGTGTCAAGTTTTTAGCGATTGATGCGCCGTTGCTATGCAGGTATTTCGATATTCGTTACTTGTTAATAATCTTCGTCGATAATTGAGGCTGCATTGAAATGTAAGCCTGTCACTACCTGCACATCCTCCGAAGGTAAATCAATCACTGCCATTGAAATATTTATAATGCTCCCTGGATGCATACCATTTTACTAATGGATCGTTGCACGGTATTAGGATTTGTTGGATTATAACGTTAATATATAATTCGACTGGATGTGTATATGTATAATATATTAGATTTATATATATGTTGAATTAAAATCTCGGTGTTTTATAAAATAATTCACTTTAGTTAACACATTTATACTGTATTGATAAATATTAAATCTTCATAAAATATTTTTACGTTTGCCGTTATGTATCAAGTAATGTTAATGTTAATAAAATAGTAAAGATAGTACTATTTTATTTTCATAGCTCTGGTAAAAGTATCCGGTTTGTTCTAAAACTTTGGAAGAAATTATTTTTTTAAACAACGATATTGTTGTGCGCGGAAGTGTTCCTCATGTGCCTGAACAGCTGTGCTTACAAAGTTAAGGACTACTGATAATCCATATGGATTCCAAAGAATATATGTATATTTGTCCTGGCCGGGATTTGAACCCGGCTTTTCCGCATCTCTAGCGCGGTGCTTTAACCAACTGTTAAAACCAATTTAAATTGTATTTTATATATTTAAATTAGAAATATAAAATTGACGTAAGTCAACGAGATCCTAATTAAAGAAATGTTCATCAATGAACATTCTACCCTAAAATTGCGAGAAAACGGGGATATAATATCGGTGAAGAGAATGTATTTGTCTGGCCTGGTTACGAGCCTGGTAGCTCAGTTGGTTAAAGCACCGCGCTAGAGATGCGAAAGACCCGGGTTCGAATCTTGGCTAGGGCAAATCTTTTCTCCTCTAAATAATAATATTTAAAAATAATCACCATCGAAAGAATAATAAATAAAAAATAAATTACGTATATAAACATAATGGAATTACCTTCGTACTCACATCTAAGTATCGCTCGTTCAAACGAAAGACGACGAGTTATGCCTTCAATAGCAATTATATTGATTGGAGCATTTTAATTCAGGAACGATATATCTAAAGTTGCATTTCCAACATGGTATTTTCTTTTCTTTAAAGTCATATTTTGAATGAAGTTTTCCTGTAAAACTCTTTCTTGGGACTCGAAGTTTTATGGGAATAATGATAAAAAAGTTTCAAGCTTTTAAAAATTTTCTAACGGATAATATAATAATTTAAATATCTCCATTATAATAAGAAAGTTTCGTTTTACCAATACGCAGTTTTTTATTTTTTTAACTCATGGAACTTTCAAATACTTCTATTCAAGAATTAGGTTTTTGAAGTTATGATATTGTTCATTTGAAGGAGCGATATGTGACCTTGTCTAAGAAAAGCAGGTTTAGTTGCGAAAAAAAGCTATCGAAAAAAATGTAAAAATCTAGTTTCGCATTAGTTGTTCCTTCATATCTGGCCTCCCTGGTTTTTCTACCTTTATTATTGCAATCTGGTTTTCGTAATCTGCTTTCTCATAACTTTTATTATTTTTCCTCACACATTATGACTTTCATTATGGTTTTCATTAATAGAAGGTACAGCTCATACTCAATCCAAGTAGGGAAAAAAGTGGAATCCGAATTTTTGAACCCCCATCTTCAGAGACCAGATAACATATACATTATGGAGTGTCTGTTTCTTAAGGTTGATAGTATTTCTCATTAGTAGGTTAAGGAAAATTTAGCTATCCTAGCCCATCGTATACTGTCGAGAGTAATCAATCCTAAGTTCTCTGCATCTTGCGAGGCATTTAAGAATTTGACGTAGGAGAAGTCAGGCAGATGGCATTTGTATATTTTCTCAAGTAAATATTTATTATCATTATTGTAATAATAAATAGTGTTGAGTCTGTTAATGTGAGGTTTGCTGCACTTTATCTTATTTGATGTGATTTTGCTTTTGCTGTATGTTCTGATGAATTATATGCATTGTCTGGTTAGTTTTTTCCAATATTCATGAGATCTGAAGCATTGGCTTTGGGATTTCTCCCATCGTAAGTAATCTAACCAGAGATTGATGGTGTAAGCATCGAGCCTTCGTTTTCGCGAAACCTTATTATAAAAAAAAACAGTTGGGGGTGCAGTCAAATAAAAATACTAAATAAGTGGTTACTTATTTAATTATGTGCCGACGTTTCGACCCACTTTGAGGGTCATCTTCAGGGCTATAGGAGCAGGAGGCTAGAGCACTACTAGACGCGGTCTAACTGCTGGTCTAACCAGTTAGACCGCGTCCAGTAGTGCTCTAGCCTCCTGCTCCTATAGCCCTGAAGATGACCCACAAAGTGGGTCGACCCGTCGCACAGTGGAACGAATCAACGCATTTGTTGGACATTGGACCAACTCTCTAATAACTAAATTTGTCCTTTATCTTGATCTTAAATTATACTTTATACTTCTTCTCAACAAAATCCATAGATAAATTAATTGTGAAATTAAATCTTATATGGAAAATTCTGAATTGAAATATAAATTTTTCTAAAAACTCATATTTTTAAAGCGATCCACTGTTTGAGGTAATGCATTAAATTAATCGTGCACCTACTGGAAAAAACTCATCCATAATAAGATATTTTAGGTAAATAAAACTTGGGATTATTTCAAACGTCATGGATTTTTCGGTGAAAATTGGGGGATAAAACTAAAATAATCAATTGTGAAAATCGCTCAAAATCGCCCAAAAAACTACCTTCACAGTAAATAACTAGAATGTTTGAAGTTTTTTTCCCATTAGTCGGATTCTGCTACCAGGTGCTATTTTCCGAGAAATTGATTTTTTTTTTTTTTTCCGGGCCTTGAGAATTAATTTCTGTTGATATTGGCGTCTACTTTTCACTAGTTTTCTTTTGTTTACCAATGTTTGTTTACATTCATTTATCCGAATTCTTATCTAACATAATAGTATTAACAATGAAACTTAGTTTGTGTGTGGTATTTGAACGACATATGTGCCATGGTGCACATAGGTGCATTAGTCCCTACAACAAATCGTCAAGTTTTTAACTTTTTATTTATATATTTTTAAAATTTTTATTTCGTTATTTGAATAAAACAATTTTATATAGGCACCTACATTTATTATAATTTTGATGTATCAATTATACCTAGTGTATTAACTAACAACAGTAATTATCAATTATTATATTCATCTTGTTTAATGAATTAATTATTTGGTTTGTTACTTTTTCCTTTGTATAACTTTATTTAATAGGTATGTATCTGTCTTTCCATAGAATACTGTATTGTACCCATTCTAGTAGTATATAGGTAAATTGTTAGATAATAAATTATCGAACATCGAAATATCAAATCTAGAATTTTTACACGTTTCCCCTAAAATGTTTGATCCTGTTTATCATATAATTAAATAGTCCATTCAAAAAGCTTTAAAACCGTAGCAATAGTCTTATTCTAGGAGAACCAGAAGCGGAGATATTAATGAATGTCCAGCCCTCCCTAACGCTCATTCCACTGTGCGTCGGCACATAATTAAATAAGTAACCACTTATTTAGTATTTTTATTTGACTGCACCCCCAACTATTTTCTTCCTCACGTCTATCTTCCAGTCAACCATCACCTCGCTTCTTATAAAAAAAAAACTTTGCATAATCTACAGTCAATTATATTCCCTTTATAATTGCATGGATAAAGTAATCATATTATTGGGCGTAGTAAAATTCCTGCTGGAATGGAAGTCTGGATATAGTCGTTGAGCTTACTGTTGACAATTTATTACTAATGGAGTTCTAATAATCTAAATAGTTTCTAATACTAATCTGAATTTTTATTTTATTTTTCTCTAATAAAAATGTAAATAGTAATTACCTACCTAATTGGTATTCTGCTTTGGTAGTTACTTTAATTACTTCCGTCTAGAATTCTGGGAAAGATGGTACTTTAACTGAGATGCTATGTCGAAAGGCTGTTGAGACGCCTACACCAATTATGCTTTGTTAATTACTGTTAAATTAATGTATTTTGTAATAACCATTCTTTATACCTCCTTATAATTAAGAGGCGTTAAAAGAAATGATTTAGCTGTGCTTTTACAGTTAGTTTGAGTTAAATTGATATAAAAGAAAATTTTCCTCAAGAGGGTAAAATTTAAAAGAAAAAAATTCATAGTTCAAATCTTCAGATATTGTATGTATTATACTCCTTTATAATGCTAATACTCTTTTTTTCGGGCTTTTACAACCTTTGGTCAAATGCTGAAACCCAGAACATTTTGTCACCAATATTCTCAGTCTTTCAAATCTCCCTCCGCCAAGCCTCTTCAACTCCTTGCAGCCCTCTTCCTTGGGCGGCCTCTTTTTCGTATCTCCTCGGGGATATAGTCCAATATCATTTTCGGCCACCTATCGGGGCCCATTCTTCTCAGATGACCATACCATTGCAGCTGCTTGGTCCTATCTTGGAGTGATGTGATTTTTCATTTGTTTTGCCTGAATTTGCTGGATAGTTTTATTCCAGTATTTATAAGGCTTTGCTTTTTTTGGATTTTTTTCTACGTGAATTCTAATAGAACATTTTATTTTTTTAATATAACCTTTTAAATTGCTTTCTCCCCTATTCACCACAACCTCATTTAAATCCTGGCTTTTCCAACATCCCTAGGCTTCCCAAATAGATGCTCCCTAAGCAGGTTATCATTTACTTAAATTAATCAGTATTGAATTATGGATTTTGTTGTGTAGACATTTTTTTTTGTAAAGAAGATGTACATAATGAAAAGAAATTATTACATCCTAGTTCATGTATTTATTGGTTTTTATTAATTCATTTATTCTCTTAAATTAAATGATTGCTTAATATCCTGTTAGGATTCGTACTATTAATTCTTATTTACTTTTTTGGCACTTAATAAATACTTTATGATTTGTATGATATTGCCTTTTAATCAGACATATTTTATGTTTCTTTTTGTTATTCTAAAGGGGCTTAGTTTCAGAATAAAAGTTCTCTATTCTATTCTATATTTTGATGCGTGCACAATTTTTTTTTTTTATAAAATTGGTTTGACATTAAATTTAATTGTTTAAATGTATTTTTTTTAATGTTATTAGCGGATCATTTATTCTTAAGTATATTTAAGACCATCTTTAATTGTATGGGAACATTCCCCGAAGACAAATTGTCAAATAAATAAATAAAATATATATAAAAAATATAATAATTTATAATAAAGGATTTAAATGTAGGCATAGCCTGTTCCTTGGAAATGAAGCAAGAGTCAGAAAATTGACTGTAAAGGCTTTTTTATTATTCAAAATAACATCTTTTGACTTCGATATATTTCTCTGAAGGCCCGTTCAGGTTTCTGTAATCTCTCGTTGGTAGGAACATTTCGCCTTTTGATCGATAAACCTGAGAAAGTTACTAATAGAATATTTTGTTTGCAATAATGTCGAGTGCTCGGAAAAGACAGGGTTCAGTCGGAAAAACTGCAGTGGTAGAACTTGTGATTTTACATCACTCAATTTTAAAAAAAAATACTAGCATAGCTGTTATCCATTATGCATTAATTGATCTCGAAATTTTAGTTTCCACTATAAACTCCGGAAGTTCTACATTTTTTTTCGAAGTGCTTGATGTCATAAGAAGTCATATACATTTTTTGTAGATTGTAATAAAAGATTGTTGGGTATCAGGAAAAGCGTGTTGAAGCTAATGGAATTTATTTTATTTTCATTTTTTTTTTTATTTAATTCAATGATATTTACAACTATAATGGTATTATATCAAGTAAATGTGCAAAAATGTAGAATATGACATGAAAACACTTGTGGAGAAACTACCCATCGATAGCACTCCAATATTTTATTTTTAAAAAATATTTGCAGTTTATTTTTATTTTATTTGCATCGTGCCCGAGCGACTGGCTTTTCTTCCGTCGTAATCCAATATTATAAATAAATATTTAACAGTAAGATCAAGATCAAATATCAAGTTCAAGTGTATTGGGTATTATTATTTATTTATTGTGAATAAATCCAGGAGGATAACCATAATCCAACTTCCTTCATCTTTTCTCCAAGCTTTCTTCTTTTCCTCTCACGTTTCCATGATGTTTCTGGTTTCTTCTCTGGCAATACTATCCATTTTTCTACCTTGTTCCCAAACTTTTTCTACCTAAAAAATCTCTTGGTTCTATCCTCACTTTTGGAAATATATTTTAGCTTGGATAATCCATGGTGTCGTTGACTTGAATTTTTGTATTAAGGTAATAATTTGAGATATTTTCTAATTTTCTGATATATAAATTTTTTCCTTTTACAATGAAAAGTGACTGTTTTGTAGTAACCCATTAATTGACCATTTTATATTTTCTTTGTTTCAGGTAAGTACTTAAACAATATCTCTTCACTCTACACGTTAATGCGCTTTCGTATTTACTCGACTGAATATACGTACGTAAGTAAAAAATGCATTATTCCGTAGAATAATGTTATAATTCTTAATTATTGAAGTGGTTTAAAATATAGTCTTGAAAAAGTGTAATTTAATTCGTGATGGACTTTAAACAAAATTGTTTGTGGTTAACATGGGCGGAATGCAAGTAAGCATTGGCGATAGTAACCACAACTGCATAGATGAATCTAAACGTCGAATTATTATTGAACAATCCTTTCAGTTCTATTATTCAGTTCAGTTAGAGAAAGCTTTAGTGGATTTAATAGATTACTTTATTTTTTCGTCACTTTAAGTTTTTAAGGGTTTTATTTTTTTTTTTTTTAAATTCTTATTTTAATTCATCGAAACTATATGACAGATTTGGATTTTTTTCCTTAACCACTTACGCTGAATTTTAAAATACTTTTTATAATTTATTAAAAAAATACTTTTTTTCTGATTAATTGTATCTATTTGTGATAGTTCCAAAGGAAAATGATTCGGAAATGTAGAACTATGGACTAAAAACTCAATTTGTTTTGACTCAAAGTGTCTTACAAGTTATTTTTCACGATGACCTTCTATAGGAATTTTTCTTTTGTTCAGGGAATTGTAAACCTAGAAGAATATTTTCCTAGAATATCTTCAAAAAACGAGAATAGAGAAAAGTAGTGGCCAGAGCCCATTTTACGGACTAAATAATGTTCACTTACATTGCATTGTTAGATTTATTGGTTTTTAAAGACCTCTCGTGCTTCTGAAAAGGGATAAACGGATATTTATAGTAGCTATATGATAAGAGATTATTCCTGGTGGTAACCTATCCAATTAAAATGAAATTTAAAGGTTAATATTCTTTCCGTAGATCTGTCTGAAGATAAAGTTTTAAATAAATAAAATTCAAACATTTCAAAGCTTTGTTAAAACTAATATTTATAATGATCCAATATGAATGATAAAAGACTTGGACCACTTTGGAAAAGTGATAAAATTTAAATAGTTAAAACAATCGTAAATATTTTATTTCGAAAGGAAGGCTTTGTTATCTGCTTTTTTAGTAGACAAAATATGGTGGTAAAATTTTTGAAACCAAAAATTAGTTTCAAGGCCCGTCAGGTGGCCTTAGCATTTTTTTAAATGACTGAAAAATCTTTGGTCACACCGTCCTCCTGTGGGGGACATAAAATGGAAGTTTCCGAGCCTGTGTGGTGTCAGGTACTTGCTTAACACCAGTAACCTGATTATTCATGGATAGGAAGAATGTAAGACTCCCGATTAGCCAGATTAGCATAAAGTACTACTGAATGAATAAATAAGTATTTTTTATTAATAATATTTATTTTTTTAATTGCATGTTGATTCCACCTATTTTTTCAGCTCTGATTATATAGGTTTTTAATTTGTGATTAAATAAATTTATTTTATTTACATATATGTTTTAAAACTCAATCTCATAATAACCTTAGCGGTAGTTATGAGCCATTGATGTAGACCTACCGCGGGCGATCCTGACCAACCACGACGACTTAATGATCGTGCCGACCTCCGCCGAAGACTAATGAATGAGATCTGATTGGTCGAGTTAAAGCCAACTAGAAATCTGATTGGAGCAATTAACCAAGTAGGTCACATCTGAGAATGGCTGTTTGCGACCTTTGTTTGTCCAGCTCCAGAGTGACCGCTGTCACAAACAACCCTGACTAATTGTATTTCTTTGACTTCGGCTAATTCTCTTAATTTAGCTTCACCTTCGTCGTTTTCTTTTTTGCTACATTTTCTGGCGTAGAAGCTGTGCGTTCCTTCTTCATGCTGACGTACTTGGAAACAGAGTCAATACCATATAGTAAATTCCATGGTATTGTGGATACAACTAGTTCGTTTGTCGAACACTGTGAAAACTGGTACTGCCCACGCCAGGGTACAATGTTCAGTTCATTGCTGATGCACTGTTCCCTAGCCAACGGTGTGCAATGAGGTGTTTGTAGAACACTTTAACAAATAAAAAACCTTAACAAAAAAGTTCTTATAAAAACCTTTACCTATAAAAAGCCAATTAAGGGTATATGGTTCAGAACTTGATTGGGTCTCTAGAGTTTTTAAGTCAGTAGTTGTGCAAAGAGGTTACTTTATTAGAACTGTGTAGTTCCTAGTAGGCCCATCTAATTTATTTGCAACTGCCGGATTTTAACCCAAGGGCTATCAGCACCGCAACTCAGATGTTGCTCTCTTAGAAATGACGCTCCTTATAACTGTAATTAATTATAGATAATTTCAAGTATTTAAATTGATTCTGAAAACAATTTCTGGGATTCACTAAGAATAATCTTTGATGAGGTGAAGTTAAAATCATTGATTTCGCATCAAAATATACAGTTTTTATAAGTAAAATATTTTTATGAATATTGAGGAAAAATGAAATGTGGTGAATTTGAAAAAAAATGATAATCGTTGTTTAATAATATGCCATGTTACTAATTTAAAGATTAGTAAGATTCATTAGTACGACAAATTTATTTTGCATTATACCGATATATATATTACCAAGTTTTTTATTTCATCATATTTTTATAATTTTGTTTTACTGGATGTAGCAGATTTGACCTTATATACCTTTTTTATTAATTATTATTTGACCATTTAATATTCAATGGACAAAAGAAAAACTATATATACTAGATGGTATATAAGCCTATTAACAGATTAAGTAGTTTTATCTGCCACTGTCAGTTTTTGAAGCCGGGTACCAAATTTTAAAAATTTGAATATGGGCGATTGTACTTTTAAGGAAGGTTGTACAAAGCGATTAGCGGAATTGGCCTACTGGCTTCCGGTACACTTAGCCGTTTATAATTAACACAGCAATTAGCTACATTTTAAGCTAAATAACGAAAGGATTAATTAAATTTAAATCAGGAATAATTATTGTTATTCAGTTTTCAATAATCC
The DNA here is from genome assembly GCA_964056705.1 of Troilus luridus. Taxonomy (NCBI): domain Eukaryota; kingdom Metazoa; phylum Arthropoda; class Insecta; order Hemiptera; family Pentatomidae; genus Troilus; species Troilus luridus. The sequence continues at coordinate 20,771,272 of OZ057416.1, read as the reverse complement.
CGTTGGATCAATTCGATTTTCTAATTGCGTATACAACAACAATATAATTAGTGTCTCATGAAACATTTCCGGCTAATGAGGTTTATATTGTGGAACTTCTTGTCCGTTCCTGATATTTAGCACCTCAGGCTCCCCTAAGAAGTGGAGGATGAGGTGGGTCAAGACGGGATAAGTGGCATAAGTAGTTCCCAGGAGACTTGGCCTGCTAAGAGCGACTAAATCCAACTTGATCCGTCTTACTTTCAACATCAGTCTCTCGCTGCTTTAAGACTTTCTTCGAATTTACTACTTTCATACGGGAGAAGGTTGGCTTATATCCCAGCTAGAAGTCACAAGGATGAATAAAAAATTACCACAAGAAAAAATATCAGTGGGCTTGAAGTTAATTCCCACAGTATTTTATATATTACCTTTAATGCATCTCACTTTATAAAAATGAATAACACGAAACAAATAACACCAATAATACTAATAATGCTTAGCTACCCGAAGGATAGATACAGATACCACCAATATCTCGATCACGCTGTCATTGCATACATTATATACTAAACATCAGAGAACAGAGAATTAAATCCTAATTACTTAATCCAGTATGCCTTACTACAGCTGTAGAAGCCCAAATAACGTTGAAAGAATACCACATCATGTGCCTATGTCTGGCCACATTGGTTATGTCTGATGTATGAAACCTGGCTGCTAGAAGGAACCAACCTCTGAGTTTAGAAATTTCGAGTTATACATTACTCTTACTGGTTGTGCTAATTAAAATATAATCTAGTGCATAGTTCTTAAGGTTAATTGGTCAAGTAATAACATTGATGATAAATGATCCTGTCTGCTTAATTGACATTTAAGTTGGCGTTAATGGCTTCACCCTCCCTTCCATTTCTGACCAATAATATCTCTTCCATTTGGCGCATAATGAGCCTCCCCATTCCCGGAGGACATTAAAGGGATAGGATTACGAGTGTATCTATCAGTGGGGTCGGAGCAATTGCTTGAATTATTCATGGCTACCGCGGCACCATAAATAGTCTCAACAAAAAATTATTTTGAAACCGGCATTTGTTCTTGTATCAAAAGCTATCTGGAAATAGCTTGATGAGTGGATGAAGTAGTTCATTTGTTGTTGAGCAAAATTTAATTATGAAAACCATTTTGATGTTATGCATCTCTTATAAATCCCAGTTTTGAGAAGTACTTATCTTTGGCTAACAATATTTTTAATAGACAGCCAACCCGATCGATGTCAGGTACATTGACATATAAAAATGTTTTCAATGATCATGCTCACAATGTAATATTTCATTACAATTCTGTAAAGCTGGAAAGACCGTAACGGAACGACCTTATTTCTCATTCCCAGAATGAGAAGTTATTTCTCCATCGGAATGTTTTGTGTTCGATTTGTATCTGCAAGCTTCGCTCTGATTTTCCGAGAACCCGTTTAACGACGTCTTACTTCTGGGGTCAGGCGTTTTTTAAAACTAGGACACGGGAACAGAAACACGGGATCACACAATATTTATTAGAAAACAGATCGGAATATCAAAAATTCCTCAAAAATGCGGAACTACTGGCAGACAGAAAATAATGTCCGTCCAAGACCTGGATAGAAGAAAGAATAAAAACATTCAGTGAAATAATGAGGCAAAGATGGGCAAAAAAAAACGAAAAAAACAAAATAATAGCTACATTATAGTCGCGTAGTCCTTCAGGGCTGTTTCGCGTCAAATAAATAAATGACTATTTTTATTAAACGCATTTTGTTTGTTTACACTGACTATTTCTAGAATGTTCAGCCTTCAATTTGATAGTATACAGTACCGCAATACACTAAAGTTGTGCGGTATTGTATACCTAGCGCCGGAAGACTGTTAGTGGAAAACACTATTATTTAAAAAAAATATTAAAACTAAGAAATAACTACGTTTCCACAGTATATATATAATTTACATATATTTAGTTTAAAAAAAAAATTAACTTTATCAGGAGTAGTTATTTTGACATTTACAGATAATATTAAAAGGGAGTATAGTTTATTATATTTTTATATTACCTTTCCACTCACTGTTTAATCCAAAAAAACATCTTAATTATATTATTACTAGGTAATAAGCATATCATAATATCTTTTTTTGGCAATCGGAAAAAAATTATAATGTTCTTTTTGCTAATTTTGGGTTTTTTTTACAATTTTTATTTATTTATTTATTGATATTTACAACTATATTACAATAATATAACAAGTAAATAGGCTAAGTGATACAAAATGACATGATATAATGACAAGTAGAGAAACTGCCCACTGGTAGTCACTAGTTCGACTAAGAAGGTCACGTGGCCATCTTCTTTTCAGACGCCTCGGAGGATTATCGGGAATTGAAGAGTTTGAAACTAGAGGTTTTGAGTGGGAATGAAGTTTGTTATGAAAGGATAGATAGCGGGTTCGGGCCAAATCAGCAACAAATGGGAGATTAAGGTCGTTATGGATGACTTTATTCTTAACAAAATAAGGAGCATTAAGGATTTTACGAAGGATTTTGGATTGTAGGGATTGGATACCAGAGGAATTCAATGGCTTAGTAGGGCCCCAAAGCTCTACTCCGTATGTCCAAATAGGTGTATGATGGTCATGTAGAGTCTTTTGTTATTAATTGGGAGCTTAGAGCGTTTGTCTAGTCAGTGTAGAAGTAGCCTGAAACGTCGAGCGGTTTTTTGTCTTTTCAGTCTCGTGAGGATTGCAGGTTAATCGTTTGTCAAGATGCGACCTTAAGTATCGGATCTGTTCTACAGGCACCAGTGGGATATTATTAAAGGATACTGAAGGGCAGGGAGTCATTGGCTTACGACGTAAGGTTAAAGTGATTTGATGCGATTTTCGAGAATTTATTTTAATTCTCCAGTTTTGACACCGTTCTTCAAGATCAGTGTTATGGGATTGGAGGCTTGGGGATACAATAACTGGATTGGTGTTGACTGATAATACACATCAGCATACGTGGTAAGGATAGTATTAGGCTGAGTTGGGATGTCAGCTGTATAAAGGATTGGCCCAAGGATACTACCTTGAGGGATTTTCCAATTTAAAAAGTGTTCTATTCGTTTCATCATCGCAGTACGTAAGTTAAACCAATAATTATTGATCCATAATTCAATATGGCGATTTAATAAATAAGCAGCCTTACTTCTGCAAAAAAAAAAAATTAAACAAACATTTCCAAGTTTTTTACTGTTTTGTAGCGGTGTTGTAACACCGATTTATAAAACTCACATCCCTCTAAAAACATTATTAAAATATTTTACTCCCTCGTAACTAACATATGAAATTTTGTTGAAACTGCTTTCAATTCTGGTTTGAATGATAGAGCTCAGAATAGGTAATAAAAAGGCTAGCTGGTTCAGATATTGGTACTGATAATAAAAAAATATGCAATGAGTTCATCCCGTAGAAATTATGAGCCATATAAAGTGCTTTGTTGGCCATAAAGGGTGTTAAGTTCTAGCATCGGGCCAATAAAACACACCATCCTGCCCAATTAATGTCAAATGAACGCTAAATTTATATCGTCTGGTCTCTATTGAAAATTATAATGTTGTTCCTTTATTATAAATTATTAATTGTTCAATGAAATAAGCACAAAGGCATTTTATATCAAACGGGACGAGAGATTACGTTGCAGATATAACTGGCTAAACGTCAGTGTATGCAAAGACAAGTGCTGTTAATATTGAACATTCTCTTACAGAATATTAGATGACATTACTGCCATCAAGTAATCGCTTCGAATAATTTATCTAAGCATTTTTTCCAAGGATTGAGCATTGAAATTTTATACAATAAATTTTTGCAAGGATATCCATTTTGATAAAATTGATTTTTTGTCATCTATCTCAGACTAGTTTTTGATTTTTTGTTTACTCTAACATATGAATAATTACGATGTATTATACTGACATATTGACTTGGAACACATTTTTTTTTCTCTTTTATATTCAGAAAACATTGACGCGTAACGTTTCGCTCACATCAAGGCTGTCAGTCAAGTCAGGTCGAATCAGTATAGCTCACTGAGTTTCAGCGTCAGCTAGACTGATGAGGCTTGTGTAAGCTCTGACATCCTTGCTATGAGCGCAACCTTAGGTATCATGCACAATAGTTTTAGAACCAAAGTAGAAGTGGTTAAGTTCTCTATACCAACCTATAGTTATTTTTTTTTTTTTATTATATTAATCACAATTAAGTTGAATATTTAGTGATAAGAGTATTCGTCAATCCAAAAATACAATTTAGAATCTATAAAAGTTTTATTTTCTGGACTAGAATATATATACATATAATCTTGTCAAGCTCTTGAAGTTCAGTCCGTTAAACAAAACCATCTTTTGACAATGTTTTGGAAATTCATTGTTTTCATATTCAGCTCCAAAAAGTGACATACCTTCTGATTAGACCATTTAGAAAATTTCCCAAAATAAAATTCAAAAACACCAACTTTTACTGCTTCTCACTTGTCAGTTCAACATATCTTTGAATAATTATAATATATACATGAATGTTGGTTTTATTTGTAATCTTAATATCTGTATCTATTTACTCTAAGTGACTGCTCGCGCATGAATATGAAACAATTCCTATGTAAGAAATAGGCCAATCAGGTAGAATGGTAAGACCCCATGGTGAAGGTGGGTGAAGAGATACCAAAGAGAGTAGTCCAAAACTCCACCTTTAGAAAGGACTCTCTGAAAAGATCCCGAAGAAGAAGACTCGAGGATACGGAAGAAGGAGGTCGGCCGAAGACCTCCAGTGAAGGTGCTACCTAGTAGCTATAGACGTAATTTACCCCTGTTTTACAGATAAGTTGTGATTAAAGTCCTGTGGATATTTCATGCCAATCATGTAGTATATCTGAATCATTGAGCATACTTCTCAATGTATGTATTAAATCATTAATCGTATTTCAAATTGTATTAAAAAAGTATATTCATTATAATTCTTTTGGTGCTTACTTAACCCAGATGCACTATGTATTTATGAATAATATAATGGTTGTTCAATTAATTAGTAAATTAGTAAACACACAACCAACCTCTGTAAAATAATCAAATTTAAAATAATGTCAGGACGTTCAAAGAAATAATGATTTGAGTAATCATTTAAGATGGCCTCCCTGGCATCCCATAATCAAGTAGACTATTTAAAATTTGTTTAAGACTATGAAACATAGCACAATGTATTCTCAAAACTTCGCCAAAAGATAGTTCTATCCAGCTATTGATTGAACCTCAAGAACCTGATAAAAAAGTTATATAATAATCTTGATATTAGACATCTACAGGCATTGGAAATGGGAGAGAGTAACTTAGGTAATTAGGTTAAGCTTAACCGTGTAGCCAATTCTTATGTCGCTTTTGCAACTTTTTAAAGCGGTTTTCAATATATTATGATAAATTATTTTAATATTGCACATTACTTAAACTGATCTAATCATAAAGAAAATGTATGTATGGGAACTATTACTAGCTAGGATGATTAGTTAGATATGGAATGTTATGAGATAAATTTTTTATGTTTTATATTAATTTTGTTATCAGCCTTGTATCGACCCAGTAGGATCCGGAGTCCTACTTGGGTGCTCCCTATTTAGTGTGTAAGCTCAATTGGAGGAAATAGCTGGTGGTTGAGCGTGATCTCAAACCACATCTATCCATAACCTGTGGCTCAGGAACAGACCCTACCAAGAACTAAATCCATTAGTCCTATATGGCTTTTAAATGCTCTGGTTTAATTAATAAGGTTATTTTTTACTGAGAACTGGAGAAAAATGTAAACAATAAAAAAAGACTCCTAAAGCTTATGCTTGAGGGACATCTCCACCCGGATGGATAATGAGGAAGAGGAAAACCAAGACTGCAATGGAACGATATGGAAGCAGACCTTATTAACCTGGGTGTGAGAAAATGGAGATCGTTCAAAGTGGAGAAAAAATGTCGAGAAGACCAAGGTTTACCATGGGCATTGGGTGAAGAAGAAGATGAAGAAGTGAACAATTCATAGAATTGCTTAACATAAAAAAATAAATAAATAAAGGAGGGAAAAACAAAACAAAGCAGCTGGTGTGGCTGGAAACTGATGGATCTTTTATAACTTTATTTTTTAGTTTAAATAAATATCGGTACAATAAGGGTTTTTGAAGTTAAATATCGTTATTATGATATATCGAGTTGAATGTTGAATATATATATTTACATGTGTGTGTGCATTCAATCTTCATCCTTAAGTTTCAACTCTCCAAGGACATGTGACTCTAAGGAAGCAGTTGAGGTATTAATGTGCTTGTGGCCGAGAAGGGATTGAAGTGAATCGAAAATGGATAAATCAGAGAGAGAATTTTGATGATGATGAGACTGAGAGGGATGATGAGAGGAATGGTGATGATGGATGCCCGGTAATGGCGCTTTTCATTATGGCTATCACCGATGACGGATGCCTCTGCTCTGTACTTCCCAGTTTTTTTTTATTTTTCCACTTTGAGATCCTCAGTACTCCTTGGTGCGCTGACAATGGTTGGTTCATTTCCGTCTTAGCCCAATCTGGACTTTAACTCAGGGCTAAGTTAATCTCTGATCTCACTTTACTTACTGAATATAAATTGAGTCATTGAAAGAAATCATCAGTCATCGGTGTACCAACTGTCTTGATCCTCTGTTAGTCGCTGTTGAGTCTTGATGTCTTAATGAATGCCGCGATCACACTGATGAGATATAAGATAAATGATATCGTTAGAGATATACCTCGACGATTTACTGCAATGAAGGTTTAATAGCCGATAATTGGGAGCGACTTGGATGATAAATATTTGATAGGATTTTTGGACGAAATTGGGTAGGATTGGGGACACAGTTTCTGGGTAGATCAAGAAATAAAGATCTTTTTTTTGGCAATGAAATCTCATAAGCTTTCAGTAGGTTAATGGAAGTAATTACACATCGTATCTACTAAACCACACCACATCAAAAACGCATAGCAACCTACACGAATTGAAAGGTGCAGCACTGGAAACAATTGCTGAACTATACAGTCGGGAAAGCTGGCTTCACATATATACAGACAATAAACTCCACAGGGGCTGGCTACTCTAGCTCAGTCTTCGAGGCATCTGTACCTGTGGGCTCCAATGCAAGCAATTACGACGGCGAAATAATAGCAATATACAGGGCAGTAGAAAAGCTCTCCAAAATCGAAACCGTCTACAGAAAAGGTGTAGCTCTCCGACTGATTGTGAGACCACAAGATCGTGCTGGCATTGGATAAATTAAAAAACAAAAAAAAACATCGTATTCCCAGCTCAAAATATCACGGCGATACAATCCACTAAGGAGACCGACAAGTGGCACTTCCAGAGTAAGTAGTTTGTGATATTTTGTTGCAATCACATGAGAGTAAACCTTTTTTATCTTGTCCCTTTAGATATCATGGAAATGTCGGTGCTGAATAGAGAATTATTCCGACAAATATTGTTAATAGCATTACACTGCTTTGATAAATTCTTTAATGATCTTCTTCCCTCTCTTAGATCCAAACTTTGAACTACTTTTTTATCATTTAAAATGTTTTCAACTAACAGTTGTGAATAAAAATAATGTAATGAATAATAATATGTATTCAGTGGGAGGTCTCTTACTTTTAAACTATTCCATAAATCGTTGAATGGGTTAACGCCAAATTGGACGATAAATCGCACTAATTGATTTTAATGTTCTTTCACGAAAGCCTGCAAACTTTACCTTTCTTAATTAATCCTTCCGATTTACTGGTTTAATAATAGTTTAATTAAAATTTGCTATAATTTATCCAGTGGAAAGTAAAAAAATGTCTTCATCTTTGAAGAATGTACAACGCAACCAGAAATTTGGGAAGGTCATCTATAATCTTGGCTTTTATTGATCTCATTAATGACGAAAGATGATTTGATCATATTCTGTTCAAATTTTATTTGATATTACTTAATGGTTTCTTTATTTTGAAAATTATGTTAAAATAAAACAAAATTAATATGAAATTAGTGGAATGTTTGATTGTTCGAAACTCGGTGATGGTAGTTATAAAGACGAAAAATATTATTTATTTAGATCTCATATATAGATATAAATCTTATTTATTAGATAACTGCTGATAATAGTAATGCATTGGTCGAACAAGAATATATCCAGAGAGAGATATAGGACAGAGCAAGCTCAAACCGATCCATGATGAAAGAGGAAAACAGGAACTGTCACAAAAGTCGATGGAACAAAGGATGTCTTCAACGCCATCGGAGCGAAGACAAATGGACTAGTCCCCGCTTGACGGTTCTAATACTGACAACTTATCCAACTTGCAGTCCAATCATCGGCCGCGGTACCTCAACTCCACCGACAGCTAGTACCTCATTTAGATTATACTCCCACCTAGAATAATATATATTAATGTATTTCTCTATTAACATAAACATTACAAGTAGCTCGGGAGTAGTAGGGAACTCGGTTACTTATCTGCGGAATATTTTTTTCTGTTAACATTACCGACCCTTATTAATATATCGACCTGTACATCCAAAAACCCTCCTGGGACTCACCCATCCTCTTTAATAATAGTACTCTCAATTAAGAGAAGGTTTTTGATTTTATAAGTTGAGCTTGATCTTGACAATTTATCTTCCTTATAGTGTACTAAACCCAACACTCTTCGTGATTGTAGTACAGGTTATAACCTAATTATTCACCGAAAAAAGGTATGATAATAAATCATATTCCCGTCAACCATTTGTTGAGTGTTCAGTAGGAAGAAAGCTTGTCTCCCACGACTTGGTGAGAGACCAGCATAAATTATATGATTTTTTTTTCACTCCACATAAAACTGCTTCGTTATACATTTTTCTGAAAGTTTAGTAATTTAGTATAAATCATTTGATACTGAAATTATTTTATTAGTAATAGGAATAATAATTAATTCGCTTGTGATCTATTTTTTTTTAACTTTCGGAATTTATATAGGATTATGTTTTTTTTTTAAACGGGTGTGACGAATTTGTTCACAATACTTTGTTGGATATAGAAATATGCATGAATCGTTTAAATCTATATCGAAATAATTGAAAATATCGTACACATTTTTTATGTCAACTAATATTTTTATTTTATTGTTCGATAGTTAGTGTTACATAGTTAGTGTTTTTTAAAATTATTCTCTGCTCAAAAACGGATATTCAGAGTTCATTCAATCACAAAACCCTGAACTTTTTAGTTCTAGGATTGAAAATTTGACAAAACGTTAGGAAAATGTATAAGAAATATTTACATTTTGAATACTAATGTTTTACCAAAAAACCTTTTAAAATTAAAATTCCCGTTATTGTATTTCTACTTTAACGTTTATACTGTCCTCCTCACTAATACTTTACCGTGCACTACTGTCCAAACAAATACAGACAAAATTCTTTCAAGACTAACATATAAATCACATGTAACCAATTTGAAGAAAAGTTCGAATCACGGAATCTCCCTCCTAAGACGACTACATCACCACAACAATAAACTATCACTAATTAAAAATATTATTATATACAACATGCTACTTAAACCTTAATAAATCAGATGGAGACTCATGATGGGGTGGGGCTCATGAAGAAAAATATCACTTACAGACCATTCAAATCTTTCATTCAAAATTCCTTTTTTATATTACTCATTGGCCCTTTTACGTAACTAATAAATCATTACAAAAAGACCTGCAGAAACCTCTCGTCACTGAAATAATCAAGAAAAACTTCAAAAAATATCATGACTCACTTGCTGGACACGCAAATATACTGGTACGAACATTACTAACAGGCATATTGTCACACAACCCGACAAGGAGACTAAGAAGTCTCTGGAGCAGTGATCTAATACAGAGAGATGGAGCCCCCTGTGTTCTAGTGGTCAGCATAACATAACTACTTACTAAACCTAAGACCGTGGGTTCGTAGCCCAGCTGGTTGCCCTAGGATTTTTAAATGGAGTAAAAAATCCTTGATTGTGCCGTTCTTCGGAAGGGGCGTTAAACGGAGGTTTCGAGCCTGTACGATGTCAGGTACTCGTTAAAAATCCCTATCCTAATTTATAGTTAAAAGTAAAATTTTTAGTTCCCACTGTAGCATCATCCGATTAGCCATAACAGCTTAAAAGTGACGTTAAATAAACATCTACTACAGAGGGACGAAACATGCTAGGAGTGCCTTTAATGAGAGGTTTCCCCGCTAACGCTTCCACGTGAATCGCTTATTGGAGGTTTTCAAAAGAAGATCACATATACATTTTGTGCCAAATGGCATTCGTATAACTTTTTTTCAATAAATATATTATTATTGTTATATTCCTTATTCTGATTCTAGCAGGTTTAAAAACTTTAATAGTAATTCGTGGGACATGCCGCCTTACGGTCCCTGACCATTAGGACGACACTTGAAGTGAAGACGGACTGGACCATTAGCAGACGCCGCCCTGGAACTTCCAAGAGACAACTTTCAATAGAGGATGGAGGCTCCGCGGCAGGTGCAAACTATCGCCTCCCCCCCCCACGTGTTTGACTTCGCCGCCAACTTGCGCTTCTCTCAACTGGCCCTGTTTGTTCGCCATTGTTAGTTTGTTTAATGGAATGGAAATGTTGAAGAGGCCCTGTTTATTTTCCGACACTCCAAAGTTCCCTCTACGCTCCAACTCCTGTTCATCGCACTACATTACTTTCCGTTTTTATTTCTGCGTCTATACTGTTTATTGGAGAATATCCATCCTCCTGGGGGAACACAACTTTTTTTTTACAAAAAAAACCTATGTATAACTTATCGAAAACAAAAGTTTTCATTTTATTTATGTTAAAGTTTGTATCAGGGGGGGCAAACCCGCGCCCCGCTTTGAGATCATTTTATAAAATATTTTATCTCCAGATGGAATGTAAGAAGACAAACTGTTTATTCATTTTATTTAATTTTTAAATATTTTTATTTGAAAAGAAAAGATATGTCCAGGACCGGTCTCAAACCCGGGTCACCCAGATCGCTAGTCTGGAACTATTGATTTACATCAATCGCAAATCGCAAATTGCGGGAACGCAAGGACATGGGATCAGTAAAAGGAAAGGATATGGCCATGACTGGGGAGCGAGCTTAATGGAGCCAGGGTAGCTCAATTGGTAGAATTCCAGACTAGCGATCTGGATGACCCGGGTTCCAGTCCCAGTCCTGGACATATCTTTTTTTTCTCGATACCTCCTATAATAGAAATATAATTAGAGTGCTGCCAATGGGTAGTGGCCTCTACACGTCCTTTCATGTATTTATTTATTCATACAGCCCTTGTACTAGATGTATATATTACAGTTGTACAATTCAATAAAATAATTAAAAAAAAAAAAAAAAAGAAATATTATTCAGATCAAAGGATCTTACTTTTCTCTGAGATCATTGTTTGGGCAGTGAATCCAATATAGCAGTATTCATTAATTGCAGAATGTCTATAATATAAAATTTGCCCATGCTAAATAAGAAAAAATTGTAAAATAAAACTATTATATCTTTAACGATATTTTGGTTAAGCTCATGCATGCTTTTATATTTCTAAGGTCTATTAGTGCTTTAATGCTACACTATACGTAAATTTAAAGTGTATAAGTTCTGTTTTCCCCTACATGAATATTTACTAGTTTTTATAGCTCGGCTTAGGCTTAAAAGAACACCAACGAGGTGGGACCCTTGTAAAATATTTTTATGAAATGTCCAGCTTTGTATTTTTAAAAAAGTCCACTGCCCATTCATTAGAACGGCGGGTTTATAAATTCAATTTCTCAGTTTTTTTTATCTGCGGTAACGAAGCTTAACTGGCCCACTTTAGTCAGCGTTCTTTGTTTGCTCTCCTCCGCCCTGGCTGTATCAAAGCACTTAATATTTCGTCTTTTATTTTATTTTTTCCATTCTCTTCTTGCCTTAATGTTGGATATCTTCCTCATTCGGTCGGTAAAGATATCGTTTCCTATCTGCTAAGTCCGTAATGACTTTCCGATCCCCCTATAAGTTCGTTGTTTTACTACTTCTGATTTTCATTATAGTCGAACCGCATTTTCTGTTATCGAACTAAGATGCCTGATAACAGAAAATGTCTGTGCACCACGGATATATAATGTTGGTCCGTTTATTCATTTAACGCCACATTAATCTGCTGTGGCTGATCGGATAATGCTACTACTGTGGGAGTCCTAAATTTTGTCTATCCACGTATAATTAGTGTAGGGATCTTTAAAATGTACTTGAAATCCTACAGGCTTGGGATCCCCATTTCACTTATTTTTTATTGCAGCATAATATGTTTATGGTTTAGTAACATTTTTTTAATTATAGCATATTGCGTTTTCGCCAAGGTTGCTTTTGTTTTCGGTTTTTTAAACATTGTAGGATAAATAATAATATAAATAATGAATTATGAGAATTCTTGTTATAATCAAAAAATTTTCAAAGATACAAAAAATAGACAGCTAAAAAAGGTATAAAATTTATATAAAAAGAGATACTTCAAAATAATTTTATAAATTGTACTATAATTGTGAAAATAATATTATGTTGTAATAAAACTTGTTCATAGTAAGATCATGGGATCCTGTTTTCTGAATAAAAATAGTACAGAACCCGTAAAGATTGCTCTTTTCCTAAAATTTATTCTATAACTGTTATATTTTTTAATAATGCATATTAACGAATAAATTTTGCATACATAATAATCAAACTTTATTGTTATTGAAACTATGTTGGTGTTCATTCATTTCATTTGCAAGTTGTTAGTCCTAAATTTTGCCTATTCAGATATATTAGGATAGCGATCTTTTCCGAGTACCTGAGATTGTACACTATCGTGACCACCATTTTATGTCTCCTCCACCGGGTGGCCTTATTATTTTTAATCTTTTTTAAAAATCTCGAAGGCTACCAACTGGGCTGTAAACCCGCGTTCTTTCGCATAGTATGCTGTTATGCTAACCAATGCGCCACAGGTAAATAACAAAGTAAATAAAAAAAATACTTCAAATGTTCTTTAAAAAGACAAAGTCAAAAACTCGAGGAGTCTATTAGTATAAAAATCGTAATTTATAAATTTATTTTTAAGTTGTTTTGAAGATTTACAGTTAAGTTTCAACCCCGTAATTAATAAATAATGAGATCGAAGTAATAAATGTTAACTGAAAGTAAAATATTAACTTTTTTATATGGCTTAGTTATTTGCGGTTTTTGCTGGTATTGTTGAACAGAAAGCTAGGGAAAGGGAGGAACATCAATAAACTCCTTATTTCGGGGATGAATGGGGCTTTGTTGATGGCCTTTTGTTACCTTCGCCACGAGGAGGGGGCGAGTTCCTTAGCTGTGGGGGATTATCCCCCCTCTTACTCTTCGCAAGAACAATATCAGCGCTAATAAACGTTTATTTATCGAGCTAAGTGGTTAATCGTCCTTTATATTGGCCTCATCGAGTGTCTGCTCACGCTTGATAGGCCCCAGTTTATTAAAGTCGTTAATAAAGAGCCATTGTTAATTGGAAATTAATAAATGATGCATGTTCCTAATATGCGACAGATGGTACTCTTTTTGTGTTAATAGAATTTTTAAAATAAAAATATAATAATAAAAAAATTAAATTGGTATCGATTTATTAATAAGAGCTGTACTCATATTAATAAGAACTGTTCTTCTGTGATTTAAAAAAAAAATGTATTTTGTCTAATGCGATTATTTTTACTCTAATTATTAATAATAGTAATAGCAATAGTCTTATCAAAAATTTCCATGCGAAGTCCGATTTCGCATTGAATTTCCTCTTATACAGACTCCACTGATAAGATTACTTAACTTTAGATTCCGAAACTAGTATCTCTGTTTAAGAGATTATGGGTTTGGCCATAATTCTTCCTGAATAAAGAATAGCATTTTATTTTTTTTTATAATGAACTTGATGAACCCCAGAAGTATCTATGAATCTCACTGTGCCTATTGACGGCTTTTAATAAAGTTAGTTATTTATCTGTATCAGCCTTTTTAGAACTCGGACTTCGCATGGAAACGTACTCCGAAATATATATAATAGGATTCAGAATAATGAAAATTTAGGTAAATAAATCTTCGGATACTATTATTGGTCAAGAAGTTTAGTATCGTTTGCTAAATTTCTTCAACTTAAAGTTAAGTTTTATTCAACTAAGGGTGGCCCAGTGTGTATAGTTCTTAGTTACTGAGATTCAAGACCGGTTGTGTTAGTTTGCCGCCTACGATTCCTAACTCTAAAAACATATATTATTAATAACAATCTGTCTGGCATTATTCCATACTACAATATATCCTATTTTTACTATTATTACAAAACTATAAATAATTAAAAAAAAATTTCTCAGATAAGTTTTTCCAGTAAAGGGTCCCTTAAGCAGAAAACACGGTTTTGCTGTTACCCGCCTTGATTTACGATAAAAATCGTAAAGCATATTCCAATGCTTCATCTATTTACAGTGACTGATATTAAGGATAGCTGCTTGATCATTGGGTGTTTTAATAGTCATCCTGCATGTGTTCCACCCCACAGAGACTGACAGATTCTTTTGATCTCTGATAGTAGATAGGTAATTGTTATTAATTTTTTGTTTTAAAATTAACTTGGACAGGACACAAAACTGATGTATTTTATTAAATATATTTACAGTTTGATTAGAGGAATCTTAGTTTTTACTCGGGGGTGGAACTTAAGAAGCCCAAACCTGAAGAAGACGTTCATTAAAAGCACATCCTCCTCCCAAGTTGGACTCCCCCAGTTCACTATTTGAACAAGAAAGGGATCGACCGTCCCTCTCAGCCGAATACAAACAAAAAGTTTGCTGCAGCAAATGGAACACAGGACTTGCTCTCCAACACTATTACCATCAAAATTGTAACATTCTCTTCTAGGCCAGCTACAAGAGCTTGCAGTAATTGTATTCTTGTTGTTGTATTTCTTCGATTACGGTGAGATTATTTGTTTCTATCAAATAAACCACTGACTGGTATAGTTTCAGACAATATGCAATACTGGATTCAATTTCTAATATTTGACCATATGTTTCCTACTAATACAGTTTTTTTATCCTAATCAAGAGAAACATTACCATGAAAAATGGAAGGTTGAAACTATTGAAGTAAACCAGATACAAAAGTAGGAGTAATTTTAATTATGAAATAAAATAAAGATGTAAAGTTTTATCCATTAGTGTCATTTTATGCATTATTTTATTCTTTATAATGTTTTCTATTCCAATGATTTCATTTTAATATGCACCTCTATTTTGTTTCATTTTATTTTCACCATTAATTTCATTTCTATATACCATTTTATTTATTTTAATCTTTATATTTTCTTCTGTTACAATTACTTCACTTTTAAAATTTAGGTACCTTGTCTTTCCAGCCCTCAAGAAGACCTGCAATGTGGGTTGAATCGTCGGAGTGTAATAAATAGTTTATCACTATGTAAGGTATTTTATCTTCAAACTCCACCCGGACCATCTTCTCCTCTTTGTTAATTAATAAAAAGTAACAAAAACATTTTATCAAAAAAAAAAAATCACTCCTTTCGTATGTTTATATTAGGATAATCGTCTCATGTACAATAAAAAATTTTTAGGCATCACCGACAATTTTCCGTAAGACGTATATAATAAATAGATAGGCCATTCCAGCAATTTATAATCTTCGTGCATCGGGTCATCAAACAACATTAAAGATTTTAATTATTTTTACAATCTAATCAGTTCTACCTATCTAACACCAGTGGCTCGTTAAAGTGTTATCGGCGTCCTAAAAATAAAAAAGAAATAGCCACCTTAGGGAATAGAAGAGCTTAGTAAGGAGGAAAGGATCATTAATTCGCTGGTAGTTCAAATGTGTTTTAAGGAACAAGCTGGTGTTATTAATGAGGTGGTGGTTAGGCGCTGGTCAGAGAATCCTTTAGATCCATCCGGCCCGGTGACAAATGGACCACCAGCTCCATCAGTCTTCTCCATCGGATCATATTTCAATCGCGTGGGGGGGGGGGGTCTTCGGGACCTCCCTGTCTGTTCCACGTCGAACTGGAGGAAGGGCTCAAGAATTTGAATAGATATAGCTTCCAAGGCGATATTAATAGCTCGTCAATTATATAGCCTTATCAAAATTCATTGCCGTTTTATATACAGCTGCTTCAGTCTCGAATTTCTCTCATGGGCTTGGAAATTAATAAAAGATGAAGTTGTTAGCAACCCGATACAGAAAAAAAATGATATGGAAGATGCTTCCTGAAGTTACTGTGTTACTATGCTAAACATAAAAGTTTCGGACGTGTAATCACTTTTTGAAGGCTATAGTTACGTGCGAAATGTTTATGCTTATTTATAGAGAGTGAAAACTTTAAAATTGAATTTTACTGAAGAAAAACGGATTTGGGGAGAAAAAAAAATCACCACTACAACTCATGAAGAGTCTTGGATTAACTACGTGGCAGAATCTGTACAGTTTCTAAGACAACGGTTGTGTAGGGAGGTAGTTTGTCCGAGATCACGCTTAACCCGCAGGTTTCCCTTTGATTTTGGTTAACTCATGTTTCCTAAGGATCCACTCCCGGCTGTTAAACAGATTAAATAGAATCATATAGCAGGAATTAAGAATGAAAAAAATATACAATATAGCAATTACACAAAAATAGGAGAGATTTAAACAATCATACAGCTACAACGATGGATTTGGTTCGCCATTAAAAATGCCTAGTTTGAATAAAAATCAAGATGTTTTAAAACAAAGAGATAGTTGGTTAAACAAGTTTATATGATTTATTTTAATCCAGTTATAGTACCTTTAAATAAAATACCTATAAAATTAATATCCAATTCATCTAATAAGTTTTACCATCCTATAGTTTTTTATTTACTAATTTTAAATTTTCTTATTATAATATTACTCAAATTAATGACGAGAAGTTTTGTTAAAGCGGGGAGGGTTGAGAACTCTACGAACTTTTTAATGAAGCTGATGTCGGAGTAATTAAACTAGAAAGACTGAGATGACCCTGCCATTTAGCGAGATTGAATATACGAGAACTATGAAGGAAATATAAAGAAATATTGCACAATGAGTTTTGTATTTCCTAAGAACCTTGGGAGAGATTTGGTATCTGATATACAAAATAGGTTATGTTTTTTATGGACACTCAACAACTTGGGTCTTTAGTGTCCGACTTCATTTACCTTTACCACTACAACCCATAATGGGTCTTGGGTTCACTACGTTGTACAAGATAACGTTGTTGTGTTTCCAGGACAACGCTTGTGCAGAGAGGTGAATTGTCTGAGATCACGCTCAAATAACAAGTTTTGGGTCTTTTTCGTTTAATCCCCGCATCTATTTATATATTAACCCTGGAGGGGGCGCGCGGCGGCACTCAGTACCGCATTTCTTGTTAAACGTGTCTCAACAGAAACCATATCACCTGATGGTTCCTGTCTTGACATGTATTCGTTATCTATCCCTTATTGATCAATTATGAGCCTGCAGTTAGTTGTTTATTGTTTCTACTCAGTCGTTAGTGAGAATTTGTCCAGTCATCTCCTTATTGCGGAACTCCGTACCGATCGCGCTTCGAAACGTAAGTACATTTTCATTGCTTTTATATTTGATTAAACGTTTCTTGTAATTATTATCCTACTAAACTGAAGTATTTTAGCATATACTGCAAACAATTGTAAATTATAATGTCATCAATATTTATATGGCTGAGAAATTGTACCGAGAACCAGAAGAAATTATGGCGCTTTTACGGTAGCTCAGTGATGAATCTGATGGCGAAAATTTTGATTTCTCGGATAATAATGAGGGAGAAAATGAATTAATTCAACAATCCGATCATGATAGTAATTCGGAACAATCTAACGTTGAAGAAGATATTGAAACTATATAGGTAGAAAATTTAGACTTTAATTTTTTTATTGGCCGAATTTAAGATGCATTGTGGATATCAAACCCTATGGTTATACATTAAAAAAACATTGTTCAAACATTACCAGGTCCGACAAGGTTTACTAGAACTTTATTATTTGAATTAGACAGGTTTTTGGACTTCGTGGCAACAGAAATGATTGACGATATTGTGCTATTTACCAATAAGCATATTGAGGTTAGAAAGACGTTATGTTCGAAAATTATATTGTATTTAACTTAATAAAACTAATTTCTAAATGATTATATTGTAATTTTCAATTCCCTATTGCATATGATAAAAAACAAACGCTGCGGTACTGAGTACTGCGCGCGCCTTCAACTGTTACAGACAGCACCCGATCCAGGGTTAAAAATAAAACATGTATTATGTAAAAATAAAGCTACATTTAATAACAGTTATATTAAAGACCAAAATGTAGATATGTGATTTATATATATAATAACCTCAAAAATATTTTTGTCTTTATACCTCTGCCACCAATACACTCACACAAATACGAGTCCAGGATCTTTTAATTGCTGCCTCTTCCTTATTTCTTCTTGTGGCTGGAGCCCATAGTGACTCAATTGACTACGTGTGCGCTCCAGTTGACGGATCCACAAAATGTTCTGAGTGGTTGACTGTATAATGTTTGTACTAATGTCCGACTATTTTTGATTAGGCCTTCCGTAAGTCAGACATGATCATTTTTTCGGGATGAATGCATTATTTAATGCATGCTAATAATGATAGTGTGTTTTCATTCCTGTTCAACACTGCCATAAATGAACCATTCTTTTTTTTCCCGGCATATCCCACCGAAAACCCACTGTTGTGGATATACTCTTGTATAACTTAATTTTTTTAATATTGGGATTAAACGAATAAGACCATCGGTTCTAAAGCTCCATTAAGTACGACTTAGACATTCATTTATGCTTGGACTAAAAAATATACAACCACCTTATTTTGGAAAGAATAATTATGTATCATTTTGGTCTTTAGAATTACTGTTATTAAATGTAGTTATTTTTTTCATAACGTGTTTTATTTCTAACCATAAATTAGAAATGCGGGGATTAAACGCAAAAGACCCCAGGTTTTTTCTCAACTTGAGGGTTTGCACTTTGTAGAGTCTGGGCGAGCGGGGTCTAAACCACGGCTGACAGCAGATTAAATAATTTACCTCCCTCAGCCGAATTCGAACCCTCAGCGCTCTACCCACTTCACACAATATACAACCAGGTTAGATTACGTTTCTTATGGGCACTTGATAACTTGAGGCTTCCAACCGTTTTATTTTAGATCCTATTTTGATTATATTATATATTATATTATTTATTTATTACATTGTAAAAAATATTCTTCTTCTTCAATAATGCTTTTTTATATGTGTATGGTTTTCAACCGGCCTTTTTTGTGGTTTCTGTCAAATTAAAAAAAAAGTGTGATGAAGCAGGCAATCTTCTAAAATGAGGTTAATTGTCATCTGTGAATTGCACAATACACATATTGGTGTTGTATTCTATTTAATCAGGCGTCCCTGAGTATGTCGTGTACGTTTAATTCTCAGTCATGTGACTATTTATTATCATCTATTCTTGCGATTGGAGGTTGGAGTCGTAGGACGGCTAAACAAAAGAGAGTTGATGAATGGATGAAGTATAAGGAACCTCGGATTTAGTCCAATGTTACCCAGCAAATGTGTGGTCCTAGATATTTTATTTATCTATGATAATTAAGTATATAAGGGAGAGGGGGGCTCTTTAGTTGAGCATTGAGTTGCCGTTCCGAAGGTGCAGGGTTCAAATCCGTATGTGGCTGATAATGTATTTTATGTAAAGTGTGTTTTTTTTTAGACGGTCACAACTTTGAATTGGCAACACTGCTTTATTGACAAAGCATTTAACAGCTGATAGTTGCGTTTTGTTTAGTTTGATTTTACATTACATTATAGATAGACTTACACCAGTGCAACGCTTGCAAATTGTTGAAATTTTTTTATCAAAATAATGGTTCTGTTCATCGAACTTATGGTGCACCTCGTACATTTTATGGCATACATAATTGTCCTTTAGAGCGGCTAATTCGATTAACAATGGATCGTTTTCGGGCCACGTTTACTCTTACTGATAATATCCATCCCGTGTGACACCGAACAGTGCCCGCTGAAGAAGCTGTAGCCGCTGTACAGGGAAGCATTGAAGAAGATCCAAATCAATCAATTCGTCACCGTTCTGAGCAACTGGGGTTGTGTCCTTCCACTTTATGGAAGATTTTACAAAGGATCTTGGCTTAAAAGCTTTCAAGATTCAACTTGTGCAGGAATTGAAGCCAAACGACCATCAAATGCGCCGCCAATTCGGCGATTGGGCTGAAGCACAAGTTGATATTGATGTTGGATTTCAGTTAAAAATTATCTGTAAAAAATAACACCCTTTATATGGATTCTCTGGGATCTGGAGTCTATTCTTGTTCTAACTCACCCTCTATAACTTGGGGGGGGGGAACTTCCGGTAGACCGTGATCTCGGACAAAACACTTCTCCGTACAACTGTCCTTAAAACAGTACAGTCTCTACCACGTAACCTTGAATTCTAAACCCTCATGGGTTATAGTGGTACAGGTTTTTTTTTAATATTGATAGAAATTGCTTTAATAAAACTTTCAATCCCCCCTGTTTTCCCCTAACGACTAACTCTAAGGAAACGATGAAATTATTTCAACTATTTCAATTCAAAAATTGTATTGAATTTAATTTTTACTAAGCATATTAATATCAAAGATTACTAAAGTTGATAATTCGCGCGATATTCAAGAAAAAAAATGAAATGAGCATATGAAGTGCATTCTCATTCCTATGTCACCCCATGATATCCGAAAATATGTTTTATAGAATGCTCATTGCCTCTAGAGTGAGGGAGTTAAGAAGGATCCAAGGGCCGAAGTTCCTTTGAATTTTCAGGTGGTGGTGGGTGAGATCGTTAAGAAGCCACAATTACAACCTCGAAATTCCTTCCGTGGCGGTCTAAAATTTATTTAACAGAGGACCCAAGGAATGAACTTAGACCTTTCCACTCAGGTTAGGAAGGGCTGTATCTCGGGGGAATAACACAGGAGTAGAAAAGGGTGTTAAGCCCCCAAGAAATTAATAAATTGATATTGTATATTTATAATTATTATTTTTCCTATAACTAGTTTGATAAATATAAGCAGATGAAAAAAATGAATTATTAAAATAAAAGTAATGAATTAGTAAAGAGGGCTGAAATTGAAACGATGTCGTGGGCCCCATCGCCTAGTCATCTTACTGCAATTAGCCACTGGTACCCCAGGTTGGGGGAAACCCAAGACCGGGCGGTATAGCCCTGTCACCCCTTCTCCTTATGGGACATAAATATTCAGGAGACCAGTTGTCCCCAGGGTACAGGCATCCATTGCTAGGCTAATAGCCCGCATGGTAGTAAATACTATTCAAAGTAAACAAAATAGCCTCCAGGCACCTCAACGCTAGAAATTGCATAAGAGGAAGTAAAAGAGAAGAAGTTGAAACAAAATTTCCGGAAAAATAGTAGCATGTAGTAGAAAAAGGAAATACACTTTTTGATCATAATAAAAAAAGTAAAAAAACCTGTCAGAGATAGATGGATGCATTAAAGAAGCCATGAACTAAATGGACAGATGAGTGAAAAAGAATACATTTAGAAAAGATGCAGGTAGTATGGAAAAAGCGCCATCAGAATGCTTTGCGTGATCATCCTGGGCCCGTTCCCAAATATATATATATATATATATATATATATATATATATATATATATATATATATATGTATTATTATAAATATATATTTTCTTGATGCTGTAGTCAAAGTTTAAAAAAATATTTTTTATGGCGTTTTGAAAATATATTGTTCTCATATTTATGCGCTACATAATCATACCCCAAACAGTAGAAATTAGGCTTTTAGTCAATAGCGATTTTTAAGGTTAAGATATCACAGTAGTCTAAACATCAAAATAACACTAATTTGTACAATGTGATTATATATGGATTAAAAATACAGTGTTACACCTAAAGAAAAAGATAGGGGTGGACCTCAATAACTCGAAGTTAATGTTCGACATACTGGAATTCGTATTCGCCTCTCGCCCAATAAGATGTAGTCTATCGCCATACTCCAGTATTATCTTTGCCTCTACTTCGTATTGTAGTTACATACAATGGGAGCATTGGATCTGTACACAGTTGCACCAACACACTCTCCCTCAGGGAACCGTCTTGCCGCAATAACTTGTATTGTCTCAAGTTCCAACACTTCCTTGTACTGAGGAGCCAACTCCGTCTTCTGGAAGATAATAATTCAATCTTCAGCTTGATTCAATAATTAATCCTATTGTTAGGAAGGTCCAAAAATCTTATTATAAAGACATTTATTGAAAAAAATCTAAGAACGCAATGATATACTACATAAAACGAACAGATACCTACAAAAAAATAATTAAATTGGGACAATTAGCAGCGCATTACTTTCACCTATACACTACATACATAGAATTGTGATTAAAAGGAATCAATCATAAAAAAAAATCTAGTTTTAAGATCCCCTAAACAAAAATAAACTATAATTAATGTTAGAGAGGAAAATAGTTGACTGGAAGAGCTAATGGGGGATGGAATTGGTTGGGGGGGAGGGGGGGGGGGTGCAGTCATAAATAACACCAAATAAGGGATTACTTTTTATTAGTGCCGACGTTTCGACCTACGTTTTAAGTCATCTTCAGGGCAAATGGAAGGAGAGGCGGCTATGTGAACCGTGTAACAACAATTCATGTATCAGTTATTGTCACACGGTTCACATTAAATAAATAATAAACAAATTAATAAAAAAAAAAATTAAACAAATAAACATTAATTATAACGAAGGATGGAATTCGTCATTATAATTAATGTTTATTTCTTCATACGTCAAACTGGTAATGAAAATAGTATGAATGTAAAATAGCGCATTTATGGCAGGGATGATATCTATAAATGGGGAGATATATCTACTTATTCTTCTAAATTGTTTTCCCTGTAGGGCCATTTTATATCAGAGTGCTGAGTTCAAAACCGGCTGTGACAGATAAATTGTTGAATCCGTTGGGAGGATGGACCCCTCAGTAGGAACTGAAGAATCTCCTTAGGCTCAAAATGCCTCTATAAATTGCATACCCTTAATTGGAGGAAAAGTCTGGAGGTTGAGGGTGATCAAATACTAATCCACCTTTCTTCACAACCCTTGTCCTTAAAATAGTACAGTCTCTATCATGTACTGAACCAAAGACCCTTCATGTGTGTGCTGCAGTAGTGCAGTTATTTCTTCTATGCTTGTAAAAGTCTAACTATTTAGATCAAACTTTTGAAATAATCCAACTGGGGTGAAATGATAAACATTTTAAATTATTACTTAGAGGAATTAAATTAATTTGAACGCATGAATTTCAAAAAAGTATTTGTGGAACTGCTGATGTAAGCCCACGCAAAGTAGTTTTACTATTTGTTAACCTGATATACTCATTTTTATTTGCCCTTTTTTATTGATATTTTATGATCATCATTTTTTACTAAAATTCTCCTATGATATTGACCCACTAAAAATATGTAGCATTTACTTCCTAATCAAGTTTCATTAATTTTTTGATATACCACGCGCCTTGCAGCACTTAAATTCTGTTGTGAAAACAGTTATTTTACGGGTGAAAATGTGTTTTCGCTTCAAAAAAGAATATTAAAAAAATACAAATATAAAGTGTGCCGTTGAACTTTTTAAAACTGCATGGTTCATTCCCTTCAACTTGACATTTATATTAGTTTATCGTTCTTGTAGATTAAATCTATATTTAAGCTTTATTGACAGCTTTATATAAAGCTTTATTTAAGCCTCTCCCTTAGGAGGTAAAATGGAGTTCAGCTCCAAAATAAAATTTTTATTATATTATAAATATAGTTTTTTGTGACAATATAAAATAAAATAACCAATACTCGTCACAGGTTACAAAAAACAAAAACACTCTTTTAGAACAAATATAAATAAGTAGTTATGAAATAAAATAAAATAAAATAATCATCATTCATTATTCATTACAATAAAAAACAAAACAAAATCGTTTTTAAAAACAATTATCAATAAATAATAAATAAATATTACTACCGCTTTCACTATAAAACAACGATGACAACAAACTACAAAAAAAAAACACAGCTTTTCCCTTTGATAGGCTTTTCACAATTCTAGACCAACAGTCTCTGTCCCTGGCCACTTTCATCAAGTTAGTTCCCACTCTTCGGGCAATTTCATCCCTCCACCTCATGTACTGTCTTCCCCTGCTTCTCGTTTGGCCGATCGGAATCCACTCGGTGCTGCTTTTCGACCATCTCTCGTTCTTGACTCTGGCAAGGATTAAACTATATTAAACTCCGTTAATTCTGTAATTTAAGTATATAGCTTTGAGTATGCTCCATTATTATGTTCAGAATGCTTTGGGATTATTTAAAAAAGAAAACACTATGTAATTCCACTAAATAAAATCCATCCTTTCCTTTTTCTTATATACATAAGACCATTCACCTTCCGTTTCTCATGCTTCTATCTTACAAATATTGTAAAAAGAAGGTAACAAGGTGGAAAAAAAATACAAATAAAAAGTGCTCAAAAAATGTTCTCGGATAACGTTTCCCATTTCTCATTCTACTTTAATTACTTACTTTATTAATTACCACTTTAATTTGACAGCTGGGTACGTTTGAACGGAATTTCGCAGAAGGGCCCAAAACTCATTTCACATGTTTTGAGTTGTCCTCAGTTTAATTTGAATGGAATACTTGGAATTTTTCTATTACGTTTCATGTATTTTTTTTATCTCCAACTTAATTTTGATCCACAATATGAAACCATTCTTATCCGTTCAGACAGGAATAATGTATTTTATTCTCAATTCGATTAACATTTCATTCAAATAGTACAGACATTTTAATAAATTAGAAATACTTTATTAATACTTCTATTTTGTTTTCTTAATTTATGTTTGATATTTTATAAATGCTTTATGTGACGTAGGTTTGAACGCCCTACATTACTTTTTAGTTTTAAAAAGGATCTTTCTGAGATAAAACGCTAGTTATCAGGAGATAAACTGATTAAGGGGATTCATGGCGTAAGTTGAAAAATGGAGCGTTACCTATAAGGACTTGAAATGTAAGAAATTTTATAAAACAAGACATTTAACTGTAGCACAAATAATCTTTTAGGGAGAACGAAAGGTTCAACTAGTCATTAATGTTTAAAGTTATTATTTCTATAGGTTGCACAAATATTAAACGACCTTTTAGTTAAATATAATTATTATTATATCTATGGAATTCTAACCTTTAACGTAAAGTCGAATAAAACAAATTTTATAACTCATACACAGTCCGCTACTCATCCTCAGTCTCCCGCAATACGCATGCCGAACATGGTGCTAACGCGAACCCATAAGCTTTTCCCCTACCTAAAGACGCTTTAAAATATATTGGGAAAAAATTGGAAGTAAAAAGAAGCATCTAAGAAGTCATTGACAAAAGGAGGTTAAGATGACATTGCCATTTAAAACGGATGGAACCTAATTGAATACTGAAATTGATAATCGAGAGAAGGGAGTTAGAAGAAAGAGAAAGAACTGGAATACAATGGGAAAGTAAAGTAGAAAGAGAAAAGCTTGGCCAGAGCTAGATTGTTGGGGAGGAGACAATTGACAGGAAGAATTGGAGGGAAAGGCTTAAGGAGGAATTCGATTGAGGGAAGTTCGAGGCGTCGAGAAATTTTAAATAAAAATATATCTTAGGTCTTATTCTTATTAACAGCGAATAAAGTTGACTAATTTTAAGCGATGATTTTGCTGTTTCAAAATCACTAGATTGTATTTTTATAATACAATTATTCCTAATTTGTCTTTCTCTATTCTTTTGAAACCGTGCGGTTAAGAGTTTAACACAACCCCTGTCTTATAGTTAAGTGAGTTAAACTTAGCTAGTCAATGGTAAGCGATATTTACAGTTTTTCATTATTGAAACAATAGAAATAATATCAGAAAGCTTAGGGAACACAATATCGGCTGCCCCTTTGACATCCCTCCGCGATCTACTGCCGAACCCTAAAACCGCAATCCTCTTACCTACGCTTTGGTCTACCCTTCTGACGTTTAACAGGTAATTCAGGCCTTATACATGTTTTACGAGTTTGCTTGTTAGTGCAAAACAGTTTGCAAGCCTATCCCAATCTTCAATTATATATACCGGGCGTAGGCCCTGCAATTCCGCCTTGTAACCGTTAGAAAATAATTAATCATACTTTTACACAATATCCTAAGAGGCTATTCATCCTTTTAAGTCAATAACCATGTTTGAAATCCATAGAGTAGAGTTTAAAATTCTAATTTTAAATAACAAAAGTTGCGAACTAAGTAACGTCAAGATCAAAAAATAAAAACCAGTTTCCTGTCTTTAAACGTAGTGAAAAGTATTGGTATTATTTTAGCTTTATTACGTGTTTTGGTCGTGCACATCCCTTCTGTCATTTCTAGCTTATCCCGTTAGTATAAACAAATAAATAAATAATGATAATACTTCTGATAAGGGAGTGGATGTTAGAATGGGAAAGGTGCGGTACAGACAGGAGGTAGACAGGGCAGAGGAGCGGGCGTCGGGTTACTCAAGAAGTCCCTGTTTGAGTTTAATTAACGCCTCCCGCGATAACTAAGTCAGCGGATGATACCTCCTCCCCCCATCAGTTCTCTTTACTTTTTAGATAATTTTATTTATTTCCTTATATCTCTCTATCTTATATATTTATCGGGATAATCTTTCTATTCCATAATAGCGAGTTGAGTCTTTTTACCATCTGAAACTCTTCTTTTTATTTCCATATTACATGCACCACCTATCTCAATTATGGAGCCAAGATATTTAAAATGGCTAACTCTTTTTCGTACCCTTTCTGGGTTCAGTTCTATATCCTCATCATTGGCTGTCAGGTGTTCCGATTTTTCAGCATTAATAACAAGCCCCCATTGCTTGTGCAATGACGACCTGGTCATCCGCGAAGGATAAGTTATATAGAAACACATTTTCTTTCAACTGGATCCCCAGGTTCGCATTTCCTTCTCCATGCTTTCAGACAAATATCAAGATTGGCCAACATAATTAATTATATATAATTCGGATCTAAAAAAAACAAAACCGCTTATTATTTTTAATGATTATTATTTCACAATGAAATTTAGAAAGTATAGAGAGTTTAAAACGTCACTCTTTCTCTAAGAGCAATATAGTAAAAGTATTAACCCGTTTGCCGATATTTTAAAGTAATTCGAATCGAAACCTTTAGACACCGTGTATATGAAAAATTTAACTTTTGAAAACACTTCATTTAAAAAAATTAGTTTCTTCCGAGATTTAAAAAATTATATTCCATCGATAAAAGTCCGTGATATCTGGCATGATTGCCATAATAAAGGATTTAAGTACGTTATAAAAAGTGGACCGGTTTGTTTCTTGGGGTTACAGCTTACCTGTCGCAAATAGGTAATAATTATTTTATTTTATTTTTTAATTTACGGTTTTGCCATATAAATCATTTAATCTTATCTTGTTTCATGATTAACGGTGTATACCAGTATTGTGCTACTAACTTCTAAGGACTCGAGTTGGGTTCAGTAAATCTTCTCCGAACATTTAGGTCCATAAAATATAAAATATTTTATTTTTTTGGCAAAAGATCTCAAAACATTGTTTTATAGTTATTCAAGGACCAAAAATCTACACTTTTTAATACCATTTCAATAGATTCCTTACGATACAGAGGATTGTAGCAATTTTTGAAATTTATATTGAATGTTGATGATTTAAATCAGTGAAGGAAAAGTTGGAATCATATACCTGTCGAAATAATGAACTCGAATAAAATAAGAAAAAAATTCAAAACCAAACTCTCAGATTCCTAAAATAATGTAAAAAAAAGCTAACCAGCCGACGCTTCGCAATTTCAGGCATGATCATGACATACACCAAAAGAAAAATCATATCAAGGAATATAAAGGGCAGCACATCTCACGTCAACAATCCAAACAGACTCATCAAATAGAGAGAGCGACCTTACTCCAAGAAGACGTTCAGCAAACAGCCCAATTTGGATTTTATTCTAATTCCTATCCTACTTTTTAGATTTTAGAGTTTTTTTATTTTATACCAGGAGGTGAAGTAGTCTTCTCTAGGCCTCGAATTTGAGAGATATTATATTTATTTTGTTAAAAGCCGTGAATTGACTCCAGTAAATCCACCTTAGCATCACCCATTTTCCAGCACAATGTCATATAAAATAATGTCACGCCTATTTTTATATTATTTCCATGTGTATTTCCAAATCCATGTGTGTATAGGAAATTTCTTTTAAATAAAAATATATAACGAAATAGGGATTAGTACTGTCAAAGTAAATAAACAAAGATATTGGACTATCTGAATGGCAACTCATTACAATTCTGATATTTTTTTTTTGTAAAAAAAAATCAATATTCTCTCTCGTTCACTTAAAAGTTATTCATTTTTTTTTTTAGGGGGATGGAAAATAATGAATTTAGAAAGAAACCTCTTTTAAAAGCAAATAACAGTTCCCTCTATAAATGCTCACATTACTACAATGCTGAGTTTGGAATAAGATGTTTTTTTTTACGCCAACTTTTATATTTCTACACTTTAGAAAAATAGTGTATCTTGGTTTTATCTAGACTTCTTGCCTAGAAAAGAACTGGAAAAAAAGTGGCCGACTTATGTTTGGTCTTTAGGTTTAGATCCTGGAAACATTCCTTTTAAAAGTGGGATCCCTGCCAACATGACGCTTCTCTTGCGATTTAGAAGTTTCTTTTGTGCGAAGATAGTTCTGAAATATCTCGCCTTCTTATTTGATAGTTATAAAGACGTTTAAACTAATGATCGGTTCCTTAGCCAAGATTTTATAATAACTATGTAGTCAATATGTTTCTTCCTTATGGCGTTTAATATATAGCTTCGCAGTATTTTGCCGCTATAGGGATTTCATGCAATCTCTTTATTTGGAAAAGTTTGTATAAATAGTACTCTATTTAATCTACGTCAGAATCTAATGTACACTATTCGGAAATGGAATCAGTATATCAATATATGTTTATCTATCGATCTAGATATACACTTATCTACAATCTAGATTTTTTTCTGTACCACTACCTCATATTTCTGAAACTTCAGGTTCAGAACCAGACTAAATCCATTACAAATAAGGTGGCAAAGTGTCATGTTACACAAAAGTGCTTGAATAAACTACCAACAATTGTGAAAAATCTATTTTTGAAATTTCGGAATTAGTCACTTTGGCCAACGTTAACTGGTTAGATATTTTCCTGAATTTTTTTGCTTTTTGGGGTTTTCCAATTACATACGCAACAAATTGTGCACTCCTTTGAATCTAGCTATAGTTAGCAAAATATTTTCATTAATGACCGGTATCCGTAGTTAGTTGGTGAAGTAAGTTATTATTTAGTCATTCATATACAAAACTGAATATGACGATTATCAATGATGTATTCACATATAACTAAAAATTTTAAATTTGGTTGTCTACTAAGAAATAGACAACAGGAGGAAATTAACAATAAAATAGCGAAAATAAATATAAAGCCTATAAATATAGAGTGGATGTTGGACATGATGCCCAATCATTACCCATAGGTTAATTTATTGTCTAAAAAGTCAAATGTGTATAAAATACTGTAAATCAATTATACGTTGCAAAAGTGAATTTATTTACAAAGAAACAATGGAAAAAACACCGTATCTCGCTCACATTCAAATATCTGCCATGGAGAAGAATTCCGATATTGCAGTTTTAAAAAAAAAATAAAAAAAATAGCATCTGTCAGTTAAAAACTTCATGAAAGAAGAATTCCGATATTGCAGTTTAAAAAAAATAATAAAAAAAATAGCATCTGTCAGTTAATGTTTATCAACTGTTTATAACATTATAAAAAGAAACACATTTTTCATTAAATAAGCCATTTTTTTTTTTTTTAAACAAATATCACTTCGTTTAACCCAACTGATGGTTGGTGTTGTTCGTGCTGTCGTAAGGTATTATAACGTAAGTAAAAAATATATGTCAATATTGTATATTTCTAATTAAAACAACGTAATTAATTGCGGTAAATGTATACACCAATTCGTCATAATTAGTTTCTGCCATTATGATACATATATATGTATGTCAAAGGTAAATATCTCTAACGAATGCAATTTAATTAAACTTTATAAATTTATATACATATTGCCATAATTCGTTTCTGTCATTACAGTAATAAAGTTTTAGTCTTGATTTTACGAATCTAAAATAAAAACCATTTAATCCCTAAATAAAACTTATTTAATTAATTGAAATAGATGAAATTGAAAAAATGGTGGCAACAACTCTCCAGTAGTCTGGACCATAGAGTTGTTGGTAATTAATTAAAAACGATCATTTCAATTACATTATTGTTTAGGGAGTGTTCCTGGATATGTCCAAGTTTCCATAGCCCAAGGGCAGCCGTTTCACAATCAGAGAAACAAAGTTAATTCGGAGCATCAATGATCAACAAAGCTCGTGGACAGTATCAAATCACAATTGAGCTCCCAGCCTCATCAGCTAATCATTAAACGTTGAACAAGCGATGGTTCAATTATATGTGTCAACAAAATAAAATGTTTATTTGATAATTCAATACGTAATATGAGGTGACCAACACAACAATTTTCATTTGCTTTATTTAATGGAAATTGGAATAAAGAAGTATTCTATGAAGGATCATTGGTTCAAGACGTGGTAGGGAATGTATTTTTTTTAAGACTACGGTTGTACAGGGCGGTGATTGTTACTCGATCACGAGTAAAAATCACTCTAGAAGGGTCCTTGATCAATCTCCGGTTGCTAACAGGTTAAATAAAATTCTGCCAGCTGTGTGATTCGAACCCAGGACGTTCGGCACGGTAACTTAACACTTAACTACTCCGCATTCCCAAATAAAAAAGTTATATTTAAATTAATTATTTCTAAGTAATGCACAAACATTCTGAAAACGTTTTCATGAAAAACACTACGAATACTCAAACCAATTGATTGAGAAAAGGGTTTACGACGGTATTGCCATAAAATGCTATTAGAAGAATAGATGAGGAATCGGTTTTTATTAGTTACTGAATCAAAGAACCGCAGAGTAATGTTCTTCTTTATGCCTCTGTTTTAGTTTTACAGACAGACCTCATGTAGTTATGTTTTATTTGACAGGTACGGATCATAAACATATTATAATAAATCATAATATAAATATTAATATATAAAATATTTATTCTATAAATCAAATTCCATTTGGCACACACATATTGTATCTGCGTTCTTCATTTGAAAACCTCCCTTAAGGGATTCACGTGAGACGATAAACTTCCCATTGAAGGCACTCCTAGCGTGGTTCATCTCTCAGTAGTAGATCCCTGCTCCAGAAACGTTTTAGTCTCCTTTTCGGATTCTGCGATAATGTTTCTATCAGTAATGTTTGTACCGGTATGTTCGGGTGTTCTGCTAGTCAGTCATGAAATTGAATATAGTTTTTCTTGATTATGTCAGTCACGAGTTGTATGTTGAGATCTTTGTGTAACAATTTATTACTAGTGTAAAAGAGACAATGTATGTAGTAAGGTCCATAAGTTTCCGGCTTGTCCTGCTTCCCCTCCTTCATATGTGCCGGTCCATACCTGCTCACTCCATACCCACCGCCCCCAGTTCCTCAGTCCTGTCAGTCAGTGTCCAGCCTTGAAGGAAACTCCCCATTTTTACAATGTTCAAACTCGAGTACCGTGCGGTTATTAAATTCTTTTGTAAAGAGGGTCTTACTCCTGCGCAAATTAAAGAGCGCTTGGATTGTGTATACGTACGGGAAGTCCTCCCCCTCGTATTCCACGGTGAAAGAATGGGCAAAATTATTTAAGTTAGGGAGAGAACGTCTAGAAGATGACCCGCGTCCCGGTCGCCCATTGGAAGCTGTCACTTCTGAAACAATCCAACTTGTGCAATTGCTATCTGACCGGCGACTGAAAACCAAGGATATAGCAGCGAGGTTGGGGCTTTCAAAAACAACTGTTTTGAGGATCATCAAAGAGCATTTGAATATGAACAAGGTTAGTGCAAGATGGGTTCTAAAAATTCTTTCAGCTGCTCAAAAACAGGAAAGAGTTCACTTCTTCAATGAATTTTGGCGATTTAACTCCGAGGAAGAGCTCCAAGCAGCAGTGGAAGAACATTTTTTTAACAAAGAAGAAAATTATTTTTTTCATAGTATAGAAATGTTACCAAAGCGTTGTCTTAAGTGTGTTGAACTTTTCTTATTATTATTATATTTTCTTATATATTATATATTATTATTTCTTATTAGAGGAGAATATATTGAAAAACAGTAAGACCATTTTTTTTTCACCTTTCCTTCTACCCCAGGCCGGAAACTTTTGGACTACATATGTATGAAAAACACGACTCAGAAATTCCCTGTGCTTCTCACTCAATGAATTCACCAGCACTGAAGCTAATGAAGACAGTGGAAGTGCATTATATAACGAAGGAATTTTGACTAAAAGATTTGAATGGTCTATAAGTGAAATATTTTTCATGAGCCCCAAGACTGCGAAACATCGTTCCACAATAGTTTTATTCAGAAATAAATATATAAATGGAAAAATAAATTATTTAAATTTTGGAAATTTTAACTTTTAGGCTGTAGAGAGTATTGAGTTTTAACTTCACCAGTAATTAAATCTCCATAAAATTGTATTTCGTCACAGGTAGCCAAATAAAAAACATATTTACATTCAAGTTAATTTATTTACATTGATTACAATAAAATGTCGACAATAAATGTTTATAACCTATTTAGAAATGTTTATGGTGCTAATATGATAACGAGCTGCTATTTTTTAAAGTGATATAAGCCATTTTTGTAATATTCGCTATATAAAAGGGTTTTACTGTTGGGGAATATAGAAGATTACAAAACGCGGAATTGTGAAGCATGCATCCGGTAAATATTATTCAGGTGATAGCGCCGCAAAGATTAAGATGGACATGTAAAGTTGCTGGGCTTAGTACCAACCGAATTCCCAAGATGTTAATAGGCGCTGTACCGACTGGGAAGCGTCTGAGGGGTAGACCGAGGCGTAGGTGGGAGGATTGCGTTAGGAATGATCGAGCGGGTTTGGGTTTAGGTGGTGCTGCGTGGACGGAGATTTGTAAATATAGATTGGTGGTGTCGGCATCGAGCCTTCGGGTTCGTTAAGTCTTTTATTTATTTATACCAAAGGGTTTCCATTTAAATTATTTTAACAATATGGGCAAACAGGAAAACGTTTTTATCACTTCCGATTCTTTTAGCTAAGGCTAATAGTGGTGTTTTAACCCTATACATCTTTTAAATTGCATTATGAAATAATAATGATTAAAATTATTTTAAAGAATTAACGATTTTTGTAGATCCAGATGGACTTGAACCACTTCCAAAAATAACAGCTCAAATATAAAATTAATTCTGATGGGTTAGGGGATATTAAATATCCATATTTTTGTATTTACTTCTGAGTTCTACCAGTAAATAGTTTCTCAACATTCCTTAAACTCATGTCATTACTTAGCATTCATTCTATTAACTTGTTATATTATTACAATGAAGTTGTAAATTTCAATAGATAATTGTTTTTTAAAGTTATTTATAGAAATTTACAACTGTATAATAGATTACATCTATTATCTATTCAGTATATATAATGAAAGATGAAGAATGGCAGGAGATAAAGGCAAGTAGAGAAACTACCCAATAATCAATAGATAAATGTTTAAAAAGTATTTCTTTAAACTCGTTAAGGTATTTTATATGCCATATTGCCTAATATATATATATATATATATATATATATATATATATATATATATATATATATGTGTATATGTCGCTACCTTAGTATTAGAAGGTTGTATGATACAGATATATGAAAATGAGAAAATCAAAGACTTTTGAGTTTCGGATTCTTTATGTGGTGAAATATTACAGTTATATTTCACTTCTAACAGGTTGCAATGGTTATAAGAAGAATATTCATATAAAAACAATAGATGAAAAATGAAAGCACGATCCTATTTATTGAAAAAATAAAATAACATACAATTTTGTTATTCCATAGCGAGAAAATAAAAAGTATCAGAGTGAAACATAGAACCTTATAATTTCGAAGTCACACCTACAAGAGTGGCCCACGTGACCGAACTCACGTAGCCGCGGCGAGGCGCAATCAATTAACTTGATATTTTCGGTGCAGTATTGTTTTATATTTTATATAAATGTCTACAACATAAATTATTAATATCCGATTATTACCGTACCGCGAATGGGAAGATTTGGCTAAAATAACTGGGATTACAAGTAAGTACAACACATTTATTTATTAATTTAGTCAATAGCCATACGTTGTTGGCAACAGTCGACAATATTCCTAAAATAGCAAGGGTTGGGTCCGTAATTCCTCAAACAAATTGTGATATCCTCCATAAATAGAGTATACAATAAATTCTAAGTATAAAATATTAGCTCTACTTCTCTGCTGTACATAATCCTTTAGTATTTGATATTTAAGTAGTGAATTATTTTAGTAATGAATTTTCTAATAATATTTGTTTCCGTCTGTCCATGGGGAATGCAGAGTGTCTACTGAAAAGCGGTGGGGCGCTACGTAGGACGGAGGGTTCCAAAGGTTTATGCTTTACAAAATGTCATGTTACTCTCATTTAAAATCTTCACGACATACACCTTTGTATTTTTGGTCTTTGGACGATACCCGGTCGCGATTTTTTGACGTTTTGAATATCAATGTATAGTTTTCGATCCCCAGAACCATTTGGTATCAAAATCTCTTATTTTTCCATTTTGTAACAAACAATTACTAAATACTAACTTAGAAATGTTAATGCTTGTTTCAAAGCATGTTTTATTCTTCATATGTATGTATATATAGTAGATACATATGGATGTATTTTTATGTGAATAAATAACATCAATCTCGTGTTTATTAATGTTTAAAAAAATGGAACTGTAGAAAAGCCCTTTTAAAGTAAAACGTTAAAAAGTTAAAATTTGTATAACGGGAGTAATTGGTTGGGAGGAGGAAATATTTAAAACAAATTAAGTTCCCTGCCGTTTCGCACTTCCCAGTTAAATAACTTTCCCCACTCATAAATGTTTGTTTTCCTATACAACTCTCAATTTGATTACCTTGTTTTTGTGCAAATATTCAGGGGTGTAAAAGTCGAAAAGTAAATCCCTTTCTTTTCGAGTACTCGCTAGTCGTGCTGTTTTATAATAAAAACAATTAATTTCATGACGCTTTTTCTTTTAGTCTTCTGTTTCGAGGACAAGGGTGATATAGTGTAAGCAAAATAAAATAAAATCCTAAACAAAAAAAAAAAACATAAACAGGGTATGTTTATTTCGGTCTCATTATGATCTGCCATACCACATTTTTAATCCATTCATCACGCATTTCTTCTGGCTAACCATCTTCGTTACGATTCTAATATGTTCTGCGATTCTTGTACTTTGAGCTAAAGGGGAGAATAATATGTACAAGACTAAAAGTTAAGTTGTCGTACAAAAAACATGAAATTTAAGACAAATCAATCAAATGCCAGCCAGTCGAGACTCGCCCAATCAGAGACAACCCGGTCGGAACCCAACCAATCAGATCATTGGAAGAATAGGCTCCACCCTCGGGGACGGAATTCTATAAATACCCAAGTAGAGAAGAACATTTTCAGTCTCAAATCAAGCCCTGAGGGAGCTAGAGAACCTTCGGCAAAGAACTAAACGGTCGAAACCAAAAGAAATACGTGATGAATGGATTAAAACTATTGGCCGTGGCTATTTATGAGAGTACTTACCGTAGCACTTGTAGTTTTATAACACAAAAGAGTAAACTAAACCTAATACCGAATACCTCACTTTTCTCGTCCTAGAAGTTCAATGGGAAAACAAGCTATTGGCATTAGACTGCGAGATAATCTAATGAGTAAAATTTGAAAACAAAATATCCATCAACAGTAATCGAAATACAAGCTAATTTATCTAATTACCAAAAGTGAGTCAGAAATTTTCGATAGCTTTCTACAACGAAGCAAAATCTATTAATTATATTTTCTATATAGACTATAATATAAAAATAACTTTATTCTCGGACCAGGTATCGTCATGGTCAAAAGGGCTGCATTATAAAAATAATAAGGAAGAAAATAGTTGGGGGTGCAGTCAATTAATTGACTGCACCCCCAACTATTTTCTTCCTTACATCATCCAGTCAACGATCCCTCGCTTCTTATAAAAATAATACAAATTTATAAAATAACATGAAAATATATATTAACTAAAGGGTATGGTCTGATAGAGAATTATAAAAAGTAATACAAAAAGAAACATACAAATTTTCAATAAAAAGAAATAGGCTAATTAATAAATAATATCATCTGATAATATAAAAAATAACATCATATTGAGTGATGAATATTTTCAGTAATTCGTCAATCGATTACGTTGAATATTCGTTTTTATTGATTATAGAGCATCTGTTTGGGAATTTAGGTGATGTGGGAAAATTTGGGTTTAAATGTGGATAAAATAGACGCATGGCGGTTATCGGGTTGGAGTGAGTTTCAAAGAGAGGGAGTACGGGCAAGAAAGGAACGCTCAAAAGTTTTGCTTCTATAGGAACGGATATGAAGATCGGAAGACTTGTGCCCTGGTATTGGAAAGAGGATTTGAATTGTAGGAGACTATAGATATAAGATGGATGTAGTGAGTTGATGGTATGATATGACAAAGAACCTAGGAAATAGAGTTTACAGATAGAAGGGATAAGCCACATTATGTCATCGTAGAGGTGGGACACATGAGACTTCCTCGGGGCGTCGAAGACAAATCGAAGTAAGCAGTTCATAATTTGCCTCAATCATTCCTCGAGCTTGTTCGAGAGGAGGCCATCTTATGATACATAACCATAGTTAAAGTGTGGAAAGATAAAAATTGATGAGGAGATTACGGATAGGTAGTGTTAGAAGATGGCTGGAACGATCGAATAACATTCGACGGGAAGTATAGGCAAAGTGGGATTTCCAGGAAAGGGTTTGGTCGAAAACGATACCGAGGTTTTTAACAGAGGAACTGGAAGTAATCGGGTGATCATTTAAGATTAGTTGGGGAAGAGAGTATATTCAGGGATTGATGAGAAAAATAAAACATACAGTATAGACATCAGTCCATTATTTTGAATGTGCTACATTGGGAGCTCTAAATTTTGCCTATCAAGGTTTAGTTAGGATAGGGATTTTTAACTAGAAACCAGACATTGTACAGGGTCGGGACACCGTTTAACGTCCCTTTCAAAAGACGGCATAACCAAGGATTTTTTACCACCTTTAAAAAATGGTCGAGCCACCTGCCAGGTTTCCTATGAACCCACGATCTTGGGAATAGTTGTTCGTTATGCTTACCACAATAATTAGACAACAGGTTGCTGTCTATAATAGATCTTTATACTTTTTAGTATTTTGGTTTCCCTCTCTTCTGGAAATCAATTTATATATATAATAAATCAGGTGTTATTCTCGTAAAAATCATTAACAAAAATTTATCTCAAATTCCAGATTGATAACTTTGCTTTGAAAAAATCTCTTCAGTCGGTATGAAATATTATACATTTCATTTTTGATTGGGGAAAGAATTATGTTTGATAAACCATTTTTAAAATTGAGTTATAAAAATCACAATGAAAAAATCTTTTTTTAAGTGATACCTTCTTGAGCCGCTTTTGTAGCTAGCACCTTTGGTAGGCGGTAAACTTGTGACTTCGCGTTAGCAACATTCTCGAGACTAGCGACACCTAGCGGCCTGTGTATGAGTTATAGAATTTATTTTAATGAACTTTAGCTTAATGGTTAGAATTTCATTTATATAAGAGAGAGTCGTTCAATAGTTGTAAAATTAATACTAATTGTAACTTAAACATCAATAAATAGTTAAACTTTTCGTTCCCACTAAAAGATTTAATTGGTGATAAAATTATCTTGGAATTGTTGAACTTGAAGTTGATGATAATGCTAAAAATAAAAATAAAATCTATGAAAATACAAAGTACAAGGTATAAATAATTATTATTAAACCATATACTAATATTATTTCAATAAAATTATTACTATTTCGTATTGAGCTTGTGCTGCCTATCGTATGTTTTGATTAATTAATAAACTATTTGAAAATGTAAATAATTATTGATGGGAGTTTCAACAGATCTGAAAACCAGACTAATGTTAATAATTGAAATTTAAAAATTTGAAATTTAATTATTTTAAACTATAATTTATTAGAGATTAATAAAAGAATACAGTTATTCCAAAGTCGTGAGCTGTAACTTCTGTCGGCAGTCCTCATGACAGCATATTAAACATTGGTTTTTACTAAATAAAACATTATTTAGACATTTAAGACTATAGAATATGGGAGCTTTCGATATTCATTTTTCAATCATCCAGAAATTCGTTTACTGTAAGCGTTTGAATCTATATCTTCTAAAATTCTTATTTTTTAATATTTTTTATATAATGAATACAAACTGTAACATTAAAAATAAATAGTCGAAATGTACTTGTTCGGGGATTTTAACACGTTCAAAACGATTCAATTTGTTAGCTATTATCAATACATAACAAGATAATATAATATGTTAAATTCTGGTTGAGGCAATTGTGTATACCTGCGTTAATCTGGAAAAAAGTGTTTCAATTTGATTCTGTTCTTGCTCCCATTGACCGCGTAGTAGAAAGCTTGTTGTGAGACAGATAGGCATATATCCTGGTTTCCTTAGTATTTTGGCCAGGAAAGTATAGAATTGGAATTTATGGTTACTATTCTTATCTTCGAACTGTTCGTAAGTTCAGAAAGAGCTTATGGTGAGTGTTCCACGTCCGTTGTTTGTTTCGGTTAGCCCTTAACAGTAGCCCTTTCATGGCTCGAAGAATAAGAACTTGAGATACGTTTAAGAACTGGTGACCTTTTAGGCAATGCACACAAACCTATCATTCCACTGTTTGATTGTGCTCTTATTTAATTGTAGTTCAGTGATAATTTAATGCTATTTAAATTCAGACCATTAATTCTTAATTAATTTACAGTTAATTCTGTTTGAAGACATGTCATCCTCAGCTTATTATTTTTTTATGTAAAAGAGACAGTAAATGGGCGCCTAAAACATTAGATTTATCTTAATTTAAGGTAGTTTTCGTCTTTATTAAGTTTTATTAGTGTTATTACTTTGCTTTTTATTAATTTCTGAAGAATAAAACCAATAGAGAGTCAAGAAGCTTACACAACGCGATTTTGCAAAGCATGCACCCGGTTAATATAATTTGAGGGGATAGCTCTTCGAAGATTGAGGTGGGGTTGCGAAGTTTTTTGCTTTCGTAACGAAAACTAATTCAATATGTTATTAAGCTGGAAGGTAAATGTCTGAGGCGTAGCTGGGAGGATTGCGTTGAGAGTAATCTAATGGATTTGGTTTCGTGTATTAGTCCGTTACCGATATTACGCAAAGATTGGTGGTAGCATGGGTTCGGGTATTAATACCGTATATGACAGCAGTTTAAAAAAAAAAATCAATGAAGCTATGAATTAACTCTTCAGACGATATAAAATATGTGTACAAGTTTCTACACAGATAAGAGTGTGTGATCGATTGAGAACTAGCGTTTTGCATGTGTAATGTTAATGTTGAACCCGAACAATAATAATGCGATTATTTGATGTTGAAGTTTTATTTATGATAAAAAGTAAAAAGAGCAAGCTGTTGGAAAATTTATGAAATTAAATCATACATTTTTTTTTTTAAACTAAGGTCACTAAGGAGGCCTCAGTTAGATTCAAAAGTTTTCTGCATACGAATTTCTAGATGTTTTGAAAAGAAAATCTCGAAAGCTCTCGTAATTTATTTCTCTTTAAATGTTTGAATAAGGCTTACTGGCCTCTGAAATTGATTTAAGAAGAACAAAAAAAAATCTAGTTTAGTAAAAAAAATTTGTTTTTCCTTGTGAATTTTATTGTCAATTTCGATAACGGTTGGGCAAATATATTCCTTTTCAAAATTTTCAATAAGATGTTTGACATTTTATACCGACTGAAGAGTTTATTTTAAATAGAAAATTTAATTTCAAATACAAACGAGAAAAATGTCTGCGAAAGTTATTACCTGTACCACTAAAACCCGTGAAGGATCTTGGGTTCAGTAGATGGTAGAGTCTGTGCTGTTTCTTGGGTGACCTTTGGCCTAGTAGCTTCCATAACCACCTAAATCCTTGGGAAAGGATCGCTATCATAATGAAACCAGGATAGACGAAGTTTTGGTTCCTATTGTGGCAACGTCCGATTAGCCATTGCAGCATAAAGTGAAGTCATATCAATAAACAACTCTACTGTTTTTAGGACAACGGTTGTGCAGGGTGGTGATTTTTTCGTGATCACGCTTTTTTCCTCATTAAGGGTATCCAATTTATAGAAACGGGGGGGGGGTTCCCCAGTATGTTCCAAACCGGCATCTATAGAACATCTACCTATCTATCTCTGACGACCTACGACCCATGAAGGACCCTAGCCTCCTCAACAATTCTCCTCCACTATCGCTCAGAGTGGAGCTCTTCTCCATCTTCTCATTACCGGAAACTGTAGATCAGCCTCGACATCATCGAAACACCGTAGTCTGGGTCTAGCTCTTCCTCTTCTACTGCAAGGCCGTCGCTCCATTATGTTCCTCGGTAGTCTTTCCTGATTCAATCGATGCACATGACCCAACCATCTTATTATCTCTTAATTAATATATGAGGTCTCTATGTTCTTTATTGGATTATATTCTGTATATATTTTCGACTTTGGTTGGCCATATATTTTTCTCAGGATTTTCCTCCCCCAAGCATTAATGAAATTCTCTTGTCACTTTGTCAGGATTCACGCCTCACTAGCATATGTCATATAGGCTATAGGGAATTCAACTAGTAGATATTGAATTTTTCATAAAAGCTATCTAAGATTTCTCATCGAACATTTGATAAACAGACGAATTAATTTGTATTTTGACTAAAGGTGGGTGAAAAATATACTGTTTTCGATTGCCAATTCAGTGATAAAAAACAAAAACAAGACAGAACGAAAGACATATCCTGTGGGTAGTAATTATTTTTTGGCGGGATCTGAATCAACTGTGTATAAACGATATCAGAGGCAGTGGGCGGGAGGCCGTAAAATCAATCGAAGGCTGTTAAAAGTCCATTGTTGGAGGAGAGCGCATTATTCCCGCCGGCGGGTTTTAATTCCCTCCAAATCGACATTACCCGCGCTCGCTGTTGACTGACATTATCTCCCGTTCCACAATGATCCGCTCCTGCTGTAATTTTCTCCGCTGCCTGAAAGGACTAATCGTCCGGCTGATAGCTCTGGATTTGACGATTCGCTAATGTCCTTGTTAGCTCTAGTAAATGTATAGATTTAACAGGCGTCTGTCACGTTTGCTCTTTGTGTTTCAAAAACACAAATTATGTCGCTAGCTATCGCGTGAGCTCTCTGTAACAATGAGCTTTGTAACAACATCCAATTATGTTCTTAAACTTTTGTTCCAATTCCTATGTTTCGCATAATTTTATCATCTCCTATTATTCAGCTGAACAGATTATAGCCGTACAATGTTTCATTGTAAATTAACAGTCGATATATCATGAGCTTTGTTTAATAGATTTAAACATTGATATAATTAAGCATTTGGATTGCAAATTACTTATCTCGAGAATTTTAGACTATTCCACCCCATCAAAGTTATACACGATATTTATATTTTGTATAGATATGATGATAGAGAACGTGTCATTCGACTAGAACTTGCAGCGTTATTAATAAGATTCTTAGCGATTTTCATTATGGGCATCGAACATTTGGGTTCGCTATCCATTCTATTTCTTTTTTTCTCGGCTTCTAATGGAGAATTCAGTTAGACGGACATAAGTCGAGAGTAGGGATTGAAGAAGTATTATGTTATTATTATTTTACGATAGCGGGAGTGATTCAGTGGTAGAGCGCTGAGTTGCCGTGCCGAAAGTCCTGAGTTCAAATTCTGCTGTAACAGATAATTTGTTTAATCTGTTAACGGCCATGGATGGATCTTGTCGGCTCTGGATAACCCTCCTGAGGCTTACCTAGCCTTTGTAATTAATAAAGTGGATACCCTTTATAGGGGGAAAACCTGGCGGTTTAGCATGACCTCGGATACATCATCCTCACTGCACTACCGTTGTCCTAGAACCCGTACAGTCTCTACCAAGTAGTGAACCTAAAACCCTACATGGATTGTAATGGTACAGGTATTATTTTAAATACAGAAATAATAATTTGCTTGTGACTCTGCAGGTTTCAAAACTGCCTATCGTGCCAATTTCGATTTTTCCAAATTGAAGCCTAGGTATTCTGTGTCCTCCCTCATGATTTTTCGTACCTGACTATTCAATGAAATGACAATTGAAGTCATCTCATTGAATAGTCAGGTACCTTTTCCAGTCACTAAAGCGGTTACAACTCTAAAGTTGGCTTCTTCTTGGTACTTTATAATTTAATCGGTGTAGGTTTTAATCACCATGGAATGCTACTACCGAAAGGTTATTATTATTATTTAAGGTTTGGATACGAGTCACAAATTTTAACAAAAATTTTATTTATTTTATCAAGAAGAACGAGGAAAAGTGATAGTAAACGGGAATATTCGCGTATGCCCTGTGGCGGTGCTGCTCTCGCTTAGGCACTCCTAATTATGTTGACATACTCCACATCCTCTGCCGAGTCTAATATCGTATACCAGGTAGTTGTGCCTGATTAGGAGCATTGGCTTAGGAGCTCCTAATTTAAGTTTGTTAGCGAATTCAGCGTTATTCACTACAATCATTAAATAAAGTTTTGAATTTCACGCAAAAATAATGGATTTCTTTTTCCCCAACTTATTATATAAATTATTAGTGCAACTTAATCAAAATATTTAAACCTTACTCATCCTGGGCTACTTGAAGAGAATAATTCTTCTCTCCTTCTTATGGCGCTGTCTTCTGTTGAAGGTTAACACTTACCAAGATTGTTTGAATCTCATTCACTGCTCACCTGAAGGAATGGCTCGATGGACAGTTAAACCATTCTCTTATATTGCAGAGCCACGGCATTCTTCTTCTCCATATAACATGTAGAGTCTGAGGTTAAAAGTTGTTTAGTCTCTAGTGGTCCCCACATCCTTCAACTGATGATGGTCTAAACGTTAGGCCAATGGAAATAAATAAGTTTAATTTATTTTTGTAAAATGTATTGACCGCCATTACCCGACAATATCCTCAGAATAAATACGGTGAACCTTTTCTTCATTAATTCGAATTCAATTATGTTTTTGTAGCTATACTTTTTTTATATGTTACCGTATAAGGGGTGTAGATGGAAAATTCACGCTCTCCACTTTTCATAACTTTCAGTAAAACGATAAAAACCGATTATTTTATAAATATATGAGAAAAATGAGTAGGAATTTTTAAGAGAACAGGTTGCTGTTCCTCTTAAAACAACTTCTATCTCATATATTAATGATACAATCGTTTTTTATGGTTATACCGAAAGTTATGAAAAATAGAGAATGTGAGTTTTGCATCTACACCAATAGTTTTTACTGAAACAGATGGAAATAAAGAAACGTGCGAAATCCAATAACTCGGCTGAAATAAAGGATTAGTTAAGGAAGCGGGTTAAGACTTCGGTAGAGCGCAGAGTTGCCATTTCTTAAGGCCCCGTGTTAAGATTCAGCAGTGGCAGATGATTCATTTAATCTGCTAACAGCCGGTTATGGAACTTCCGGGATCTGGAGACCCTTTTGGGGCTTATCCAGCCACTATTAAGTTGGTTACCTGAATTGGGAAAAAACATGGCGGTTTAGTCAGAATTTTGTAGGAAAATTCACCTCCCTGCTTAAGCGTTGGTCTAGATAATCAAGACCATTCATGTGTTGTATTGCTATATTTTTTTAAGTACTTATTTAATTTAAAAATAAAAACTACCCATTCAAAAGTTGAATAAAAGATTAATTTCAATATTTTAATAATTATTTTACAGTAGTTTAGAACTAACGAATTATGGCGGTAGGATTGTA
This sequence comes from Troilus luridus, assembly GCA_964056705.1. NCBI lineage: Eukaryota > Metazoa > Arthropoda > Insecta > Hemiptera > Pentatomidae > Troilus > Troilus luridus. The sequence continues at coordinate 20,726,874 of OZ057416.1, read as the reverse complement.
TATATGTTAATGATAGGATATGATATCACAATAAGGCCTCTTTTGTTCCTGCAGAATCCTGTAATGCGCTGCTCATTGTCCTGTAAACCGATCCCGGCATTAAGAAGTCCCTATGGTAATAGTGTCTTCCTTTCTCATTCTGCTCTCTTTAGTTTTAAACAATAGTTCTGTATAGCAACAGAACAGGACGGTCTATTTTATTTTTATTTTAAGCTGTGGCCATAATCCATGAAAATGTTTTCTGTTTTGTTTTTTAAAATTATAAAAAAGAAAGGGAGCGAGTATATAGGGGGCTGAGTTACTGAGATTTTATTCAGGACGTTCTTAAAATATTAAAAAAATAAAATTCAAGCTCATATTTTGAATTAGTACTAGTAAGTGCGTTATTTTGTTTCTATTATTGCCGAAACTGAATATCTACAGAAGGCTTGGTTAATTATCATTCTCCCATTGTTATTCTGTAGAGAAAAATTGAGGAAAATCGCTGGTCGCTAAAATATAGTTTTTAAAATGTCTGTAGTTCTGTTAATTAAATTTTCACACCTAATACCATGGTAGCCTTTGAAAAAAAAAAAAATAGTTCCCGACTTTCCATCACAGCTCCGGGCCGGTAAGTTTATGTTTCATAACTTTAAATTACTCCCCTTTGTTTTAGAGATATTCAAAAACCAGAGGAGAACATTTTATGTACGCATTTAAAGTTTTAATTGAAATTAATAAATTTGTTAAGAAGGAACTTTTAGAAAATCAATTTGGCCCCCGGAGAGTTGTTAGAGTAATCTGCTCTAATTAATGAACTTGCCATCTTTTATTGCCGCGAAGAAATATTTCAATAAACGGCTGAGGGAAATCAGCAGAGTTTAAATAATCGCCTTAAAATAATGAACTCTTACAATATTAAAAATGGAGGAGTTTTTTTTATTTCTAGTAGCTTTAACTCGACATTTTTAACAGTCAACTAATTTTCTCAAAAGGGTAAAATACTTGTTATTTTTGAAGGGGGTATTATTGCTAGAATTATTAAAAATAATTAAATAAATTCATAGTAAATAATTCATATATATATATATATATATATATATATATATATATATATATATATATATTGTGAGATTCAGTCAATGAATTTTAACTATCTGTTAGCGACATTATTGACTGAATTTATGTAACCTGAAAAACTTAGCATATATATATATATAGATATTTATAAATTATTCTTTATTAATATAAATTAGGAAAAGTATTATCTGTAAACTGGTATACTTATATGAGGAAGAAAATTGTCCGGATTGAGGTCAGAAAAAAATCTCTTTAGTAAAGAAAACTGTTTATTTTAAAGCCAACATTACGACCCACATGGCAGGTCTTCTTCAGTTGGCTGCTAACTGTCAACCGTTAACCCCATTATTAAACCTGAAGAAGGCCTGCAATGGGGTGGTATATATTCTTCCACATATATATAAGGTCGACTAATATCATTCAAGGTTGTATACGTATACATTATAACTTTACAAGCTCCTATACATTGGTATGTTCTTTTCCCAACTATTTATAATATAAAAGTTTTAGGTTCTTGAGATCCAGTCAATAAATACAAATAAAACTAACTACTCCCGACGTTTTATGAATTGATTTTCATATTTATCCTCTGAGAGTGATAAACCAGTCTTTTTCTGAATTACATTAAATTTTTAAGTAACATGTTAATACAGTTGTATTGGCTCATGCAGTAAATTATATTTGAGCGACAATTTGTAATCAAATCTATGATTAAAATTGCCTTTTTGATAATAGGGTAATTATAATGTGTTGATTTTATGTTTAGCTTACTGTGTGATCTTTTTGTTCTTAACATTAAAACATTTTCTATTACTCACAAAATCTCTGATACTTTACTTTTCAGAACGGGCATTGATTTGATAAAAATGAATTCTGGAAAAATTAAAGTTTATTATTTCTATAATTGAGCCTAGGAAAGTTGATATACAATGTTATTCATTTAAATATTTGAAATTAGTATGATCACTCTTAAGTAGTGTTTTTACGTTTGGCATAGCTTTAATCCTAATTTTTAAAGTTGTTACTCTTATTTGGTAACTAAATATTACAATTTTAAAAACCTACATATATCTTTAATTTCCACACTAAGCATTATTCCATTTATTTCTTGAATAAATTATTTCAAATTTGTATTCATTAAATCTGTACCCCGAAGGTTAAGGACATCTTTTTGCATTTTGTTATTTGATCAGGAGAGTCGATTTTTCATAACTTTTAACTATTAAAATTAGTTTCTTCCTCACACATAGAAACAGCTTAAGCAACATTATTCACATTGCTACTAATTAATTGGAAGTATTGATCATAATATTTATTTATGACAAGTAACAAAAAATATTTACTATTTAATTGACCTTCTATCTTTTACCTAGAGGGCAGAGAAATAAAATTTTACAATACTTTTCAATTATCTTTTTTTTAGTGATCGCTTGATATGGTTGTGTATTCTGATATGCGTTTGATCTACTATTCATTAGTATGCATGTTAACAAATGCAGACTAATTGTAATTATGTTATTTAATTTAGTTGGAAGGTTCAGTAGTACATCGTATGTCCAGAACACATCATAGATGCTGGGCCCCTGAGTGAGCTCTAAGCTGTCTAAATATTTGTCTAGTTCCAGTACACCAAATAGGTTCTCATCTATCAGAATTAACAATCGAATGTTGATTCTGTACTATCCTTATTATCTATAATAAATTTTGTAAAAGGTCAAGGCTAAGCTAGTGAAATAATTATCTAAACCTAACCGAGCCCAACAAAAACTTAATATTTTAAATATTTATAAGATATAATAACATTGTAAATATCACTACCTGATAGTCGATATCTCGCTTTTGATACTCCGGGTAATGGAAATGTTGAAATGGGATATTGGGACGTAACCACCTCCTCTGAGTTTGCATTTGGGTAGTGTAATGTAGCAAATATCCCCAATGGAAATATTGCCCAAATGTCTGCCAACTTCCATATCCGGTGTCCCAGGCTACGATCAGCGTCACAACAAACTATTTGTCTGATGCTAAATAAATTATGAAGATTTTCTTTGTTAGAAAATTGCATTAGAATGATCCAAATACTCATAAAGTATATATAAAAAAATTAAACAGGCAGTCACGAGGACTAACGACGGAAGAGAAAACTTTGGACTTACGTTTCGTTGAATTTCTAAATCGATTGTTGTCTCAATTGTTAAAATTTAAGATTTAAATTATTAACATTAGTCTGGTTTTCTCACATGTATTGACATTCCGAACAATAATTAAATACATTTTCAAGTAGTTTATTTATTAATCAAAACATATGTTAGGTTGCACAAACTCAATACAAAATATATATAATTTAATTGAAATAATAATTAGTATGTAGTTATATTATGTATTCCTTGTTTATGTATTTACATCCATATTAATGTACTTTATTTTCATTTGTAGCACAAGTTCAACATTAATTAGATCATTTGCACTTTAAATCATTTCATAAAACAAGATATTTAACTAAACCTTTTAGTGGAAGTTATTGATGTTTTAAATTATTATTAGTGTAAATCACACAGCTGTTAAACGAGCTTATAGTTAAATTTAATTATTCTTATATCGATTGAATTCTATTCTTCTAACTAAAATAGATTAAATGGAATTGTATAACTTGTGCATAGTCCGCGAGGTATCGCCAGTCTCGAGCATGTTGCTGACGCAAACCCAAAAGTTTATCCCCTAGATTTATGTGTGATAGACAAAATTTTTTAAGGAAAATGAAAAGTTCAACTAATTATTGTTTTTAAGATATTATTTGTATCAATTGCATTACTATTGAACGGCGCTTTAGTTAAATATAGTTATTCTTATATCAACGGAATTCTAACCTTTAAACTAAAGTTGATTAAAACAAAATCTTTACCTCATATCTCCAGGCCTCAACACTTCGCCAGTCTCGCAAAATACGTCTCGAGCATGTAGCTGACGCGAACTCCCAAGTTTTCCCCTACTTCATAAATCGCTGAACGCGGCTAAGGAATTTTTACTTAAAACAAAAAAAATATAATCTTTAAGGTTCCAAATAAGGCAAGATTGATAGTAAAAAAAACAACAGTAATACCAGCAGGTTAAATGTATGCATGCCTTTGTAAAGTAACCCTTAAATGGTACGCAGAGACTCCTATTGTCAAAGTTGAGCCGCAGACTTAAATGATGCCCCGGAAGGAAGCAGTGAGCACTTAACAACTAATTTCTCAACTTAGTGAAGTCCGCATGTCTCCTCCTTACACCTGTCCTATATGTAGTGACATTTCATACTCCTCTGCTTCTTATGGCAAAAATCCTTTATAATTAATTCAAGTGGAAAGGAATTTATCACTGATTAATTTGTTACTAATTATCCCAGTACAGGCGAGTAATAATTATATATGTCATGACTGTTGTTATGATTTTTTAGATAAAATTATAGTATAATTTATATGATTTTAAATAAATTATTTTGGCAATTTTTTATATCGTGAGTAATTTTTAATTAAAGCTCTAGGTTTTTTTTGAAAAATTCGATTTAATAGACAAAGCAGGAAAATAGTTTTCCTCTGGTATTATTCGTGGTTCCTATTTCATAATTAGGTATTGAAGTAGAAAATGAGTTGTAAAAATGTTATACTATTACATTCGTCGTCAACGTTCAATAACCTTTTACGTTTACTAATTTGTTAATTAACATTATTATATAACTTATCATCATTAAGTAATAATAATGTTAATATAACTAAGTAAAAAATTGAAAAGAGGTATATTATAATTATTAGAATGCAATTAGAAAAGTCCAGAAAAAAAGCTTAATTATCTAAAATATTGGAAAAAAAATTAAACAGATTTATTTTCACCAACTGTGACATAATAACGACACATACACCAAAATGAAAATTCACTTTGAAGATTTTGTACAGTACATCTCACATCACCAGTCCAAACAGACTCATCGATTAGAAACGGCATCCTTACTCCAAAATGTTCAAAAAATTCCATTGATCTTCATTAGTGTGCATTATTATTCTGACCTAGGCTAGTTATTTTTTTGGAATATTCCGAAGACCTAATTTTTAAAAAAAAAATTTCTAATTAATATTAATAATTTTAATTATTTGTTTTTTTCAAATGTATTGCTCATATTTTAACTATATTAAACATGGTCGTGTTTGGTTTTACTATTGCAATAATAGAAAAAATTTTTTTGTAAATATGTTTCCTTAATTTTTTCAATGCTATTAAACTGGATGATCTATGGCCAACAGAAAAATCAAAAGAAAAATTATTTGTAGAAAGATTAGTGGGATGTTGAGAATTTTACAGAATTGTTTGTTTAAACTAAATAGAAAACACTCTCATGAACTGCCACGGCCAATATTCATAATACATTTATCACTCGTTTCTTTTAAATTTGGATTAATTAGGGCATGTTGAAGCAATAGTATTCAGAAAACATTTAAAACTTAAAATTCAAGTTGTCATTATATACTTACGTACCTACAGAGTGGTTTTTCTTTAATATCAGTGCTTCTAGGTATATATTTGTTTTGTTTTTTCGTACCACTACAACCCGTGAACGGGTCTGGGGCTCAGTACATGGTAGAGACTACACTGTTTCATGGACAACAGTTTTGCAAGGAGGTGACTTGTCCTAAGTCATGCTCAACCGCCAGATTCCCCCTCCTTATCTTGGGTAGTATTGAATGATGCATTATTGATTTGCATTGCGCTTGTGTTATTTTTTTTTTTTTTAATTACATTATATATTGAAAATATTTGAAACTATTGCTAAATATAGCATCGAATTCCCGATCGGACTAAAATAATTAATAAATTGAAACATATATGTAGCCTTTTAAGCCCATCCTATTTAAAAAATAAAATATTATTTTTATTTTATTTTGGCAGGTAACTGTTGTAAATAAAACGCTTTTCAGAAAGTTGGTTTACTATGACCATATTGAAAGAATATTTTAACAAAGGGACTATTTGGAAGAATAATGCTATTGGGAAGACAATGGGGGAGTTGCAATATTGTGAAAGGGCTGTCCTATCAACTGGCCCTGTGCAGATGCATTCACCATACTCTAGCTAAATGGGAGGAAATAATCCAGATAGAGGCTACATTCAGGGCGGTCTTGTGTATTATTCAAGCCAAAAGTGATTGAAAAAAAAATTGACCGAATAAATAAAACAATGCACTATTCTGAAACTTTAATATTCACATAAAAACGTAGTTAAAATCAAAAACAATAGATTTTTCAAAATCTTTTCGGTTCTTATTATTTAAAGCAGTTATTTATACATTTCCTTAACATGTTTATGCTGTAAAATAATTAAGAGTTTTTTTTTTTATTTTATTTTTGTTGAACCTATTTTCCTCCAGTTTGACCTTCCATAATGGTTTTTCTAGTCATAATGGAAAGATCAAGATTCTTTTCGTTGGTCAGCTATAGAATAAATACAAATTTACGAACTATTAAACACACATACTAAAGAACATATTAATATTTTTTTATTTGTAGTTTTTTTCTCGTTTCCAACCCCATTTTAGCTTATTCATAATAATTACAACTGTTGCGGCCAAACGAATCGAAAACATAATTATTAGTACAATAATAATATAAAAATAAATTATATTTTTTTATTGTTTATTATTTAATATTGAAAATTATTTCAAGTATAGAAAAAATGTATCTAAATTAAGCTTCTAAATTAACATCTACCAATATCAAAAGCATATTAGATATCCTGGTGTAGAACGAATATTTCCTTTCCAATATTGTTTTATTTATTTAATTATTTTTTTATCGTGCTGACAGAAGTTAACCTCGAGTCTACGCTAGTACGCTCAGTTAAAAAAAGTTGTTTACGCTGTTGATATTTTTTACTTACTACGGTTTCGAGTGTTTTTGTTTTTACTTAATTTTCTTATAATTGTAGTTTAATATTTTTAATGAACTAATATTTATCTAAACATCAATAAAAATATATTATTTTAGAAGAAATAATTTTGTTTCTTTATATTTTATATTACAATTTTTTTCTTCGTTTATTTATTTATTTACTATTGATAAATAAATTTAATTTATTTATTAGGCATATAAACATTTAATTGAAATTTAGCGTGTTTTTGAAAAAGTTATTTGTAATTTGTTGAACTCTTTTGGAAACGTATGATTGGAATCAGGAGAATCTTAAGTACTGAATCCTTATCTCTGGTGACAAGTATAACACAGGACTGCAATGAAAAATTTTTAGCATATTTAACTAGTGGGTTTAACAGTATGTTTTGTACTGATTATGGAAAAAATTCCATCACCTGTAGATAAGTCACAAATTTTACCTGAAAATTTTAGGGTCTAGACTTAAAGAAAGATTAATATGATTGCCTCCGGTGTTTCATTTTCTTGGCACCGATTTAGAGAAAAGGAATTAGATCCTTTTTTTACACAAGAGGGTGACCTAGTCTTCTGCAAAAATGTACCTGGAATCATGGAAATGTTCAAAACCACGTATGAACCAGAGGAATGGAGACTTTTATCGATCCATCAAAAAGAAGTTTGAAAGCTGTACTTCTTCACAATGGTAACCGATATGCTTTTGTGGACACTCAGTCCATTTGAAGGAATGCTACGAAAATCTTCAGTTTGTTCTTAATAAGCTATTCAGCTATTCTTTAAATTAGGCTACTCTGACCATAAATGGACCATTTGTGGGGATTTGAAACGTATTTCCATGCTACTAGGTCAATAAAGTTGTTACAAAAAGTTTCCATGTTTCCCCTGTGAATGGGATAGCCGTGACAGGAAACAACACTGTGTCAAGCAGACGTGGCCAATCAGAAAGGCTCTTATTCCTGGAATTAAAAATGCTGAAAGACATAGTTTAGAGGATCCTAAAAATATCTTAGTTCCCCACTTCATATCAAATTGGAGCTAATGAAAAAGTTTGTGAAAGCACTATCCAAAGAAGGAGTGTGTTTCAATTATCTTTGTGAACAGTTTCCTGGTATATCCGATGCTAAGCTGAAAGAGGGAGTATTTTTCATGCCCAAACATCAGAAAACTTTTAAAAGACAAAAGCTTCGTCACTAAAATGGAAATGGAAGAAAAAAATGCCTGGAATTCATTTAAACTGGTTTTAACAGGCTTTCTTGGAAACAAGACCCAAACTACAAAACATTGGTTGCTGAATTGTTACAAAACTACAAAATGTTGGGCTGCAACATGAGTGTCAAAGTTCATTTCCTTTATCCACATCTGGACTGCTTTCCAAAAAATCTTAGGGGTGTAAGTGAGGAACAAGGAGAACGTTTCCATCAAGATATAAAAAAAAATGGAGCACAGATGCCAAGGTCGATGGAATGTCACCATGATAGCAGACTACTGTTGGATGTTAAAAAGGGAATATTCACAAGAACACAGCCGACAAAGTACCAAAAGAAGATTCGATGGAAAAAAAAAACGTTTTTACAAAGACTAATTTACAACACATGTGCCCTACTTTTATGCTCATTTTAGCTAGGCATCGTTTTTTTTTTTTTTTTTTTTACTTTTACTTCATGTTAAAATAATAACAACAAATCCAAAATTTTCCGTTTTTTTTATATTTTCCAAAAACTTCAACTTCTACAGCCAAGCCTTACCTGATAAAAAAAAACCAATTAGTGCAAAATTGAAATTAGTGCAAAAAAATACGTAAAGATCAGTTAACTAAATCAAAACAATTGTTAAAAAAGATTTTTTTGCAGACCTGTGTAATTAATGAAAACAATAAATATTATGAAATGTGATTTAGTACTTCTGCGTCATAGATGTTTAAAACTCTTGAATAATTTATTTTTATAAAAAGGATGTCGTAGGGAATGTTAGCTTGTAATATGTAGACTGAAATCCAAAAACTATATGTTAATAACTAAAATACCTAAGGCAATTTGTGAATTTTAAAGAAATTGTTCCCTGCGGGGGGGGGGCGTGAAAAATGAACACACTAATAAGTACAATTTATTAGCACTAGAGAACTAGTTTCACTGTGAAATTAGTAAAAAGGCAAAAGATAACAGTTATTCTAGTTTCTTAACTCTTTGCAATATTTATTTAGTTTAGTCGACTTTACTCTACGTTCCTGCCGTTTGTTTTTCTGACCGTTAAATATTTTTCTCCTTTTTTGTCCTTTTTTCTATTCGTTTTCCCTCTACATATGATTAATTTCTTCTATCCCCAAACTTAAATGACCACATAATTTATTTTCTTTATTTTGCATTGTAATATATTTGACTACCATGTTCGGTACATTTTATTATAAATTACAACAATTCATTTTTAATTTTAAACGAATTATTTTAACTTTTACTACTTAAATGTAAACGTTATTAATTTTAAAAAATATTTCTTGTGTAATTTTAAGATGTAAAGAAGGGAGGAAAGGAGGACATTTTTTAGAAATAGAATTTTTTCGCTATTTTTATTTTTTTTAAAGTCCATTAATTTTAAATAAATTAATAATAATTTTATAACAGCCGGGGATGGATCTTGTGGGGCCTGGAGACCCCTGGGGCTCACCCACCCTCTATAAAGAGTCTGCTCTTAATGGGGGTGAAACCTGGCGATTGAGCGTGATCCCCGACCAATCACCTCCAACATTTGTTTTTGAAATAATATAGTTTTCATCATGTACCGAAGCCAAGTCCCTTCAAGTGTTGTAGTGGTGCAGGTTTGTTTTTTTCCATGATAGAGCAAATATTGAAAACACACGTGTCTGACACATTTAATCGTACCCGCCAGTTTTTCGGTGATCAACTTGAGATATTCCCGGAGAAGGTTCGTTTGTAATAAAATAAGGCATTAGTCTGATCTCAACTAAACATCACCGCCCATCTCATAAAACTTTAACACATTCGAGAAGACGATTTTTTTATAATACTGGACAGAAAAAAATGGAATGAAGTTTTTTAAAAAGTAGTAAAAAGTGAAAAAAAATAAGTTTTTAGATTTTTTGGTACACAGTAAAACCAATGCCAAATTTTGTTTTCCTGTACTTTACAGATTTCATTAGTTCAAGAAAAATCTTATTTCGGCAACTATTTTACTCAGAATAACTGATAATTGCACGTTACTGTTATTCCACACACGGATTGCATGCCGTCTTATAGCCTCGGAAATCAATTGCACACACGTTGTGCAATAGGTCTCGAATGGATTAAACAAGTCATTCATTCAGAAATTCATTTTTTCTTCATTATTGTATTCCATTTCAAAATTTAGATTAAAAAAACCTGTACCATGAAGTGTTTATTGCTTTATTATGTGGTAGAGACTGTGCTATTTCTAGGACTACGATGTGCTGTGAGGTGATTTTTTGTAAATCACGGCCAACCGCCAAGTTCCCCCACCCAATTAAAGGAATCCACTTTATAGAGGCAGGCGATTCCTAGGAGGGTCTCCACATCCTATATGGAAGGTGCCCATCCTCCCTCGGCACGGAAACACAAAAAAGTAGCTCATAAATTAAAAAATTCGTTTTTGGCATTACAAGAAACCTTACGAGAGACCAGACGAACCATCATGATTATTAACCTACTTTGAGATAATGACTGAGCAAGCATTAAGGAGGTAGAGAAGAAGGCCTTATACTAGATATCCTGACAGTAGGACTAGATCAGTTGAACGGGTGCCAACCCCCCATCCCTGGGATCCACCCCTCGCCGGGTTGCAGGCACTTAGGATTATCCTTAGTCCTTAGTAAATCATAGCCAGGATAGAACTGGAGGATTCTCGGCTAATTAGCTCAGGTCTGGGGATATCCTGGTCCTTCCGGCTCCTCTGATTGGCTCTCTCAAATTTACCGAATTTATTATTGACTATTAACGAGTACTGATCAAATTTTATGATGTTATGACGACACAAAATTAATTATGAAAACAGATTAATTTTTCTCCTCCACCATTCTAGATAACTCAGTTAATATATTGGCGACCGCGTTGAAGCTAATGTGATGTGTAGGTCTGTAGTGTGAAAAATAATTACAATAATATAACATAATAATCTAGTTTCCATGATGGGGGGGGGGGCCTTAGTAGTAAAACACTGGTTTGATATTCCCTAGGTCCCGGGTTGAAATCCGGCACTATAATCCACAAAATTTATTTGTGGTGGAACAAAGCTGTGGTGGATTATGTTGGGTATGAAGATCGTCTGGGGCTCATCGAGCCACTATATAGAGTATGAGTGTGATTACTAAATAATGGAACAAATAGATAAATAAAGATATGACTTAGTAGATTTCATCAGTAGAAATATCTCACACTTTATATTCTAGGCTTTTCATCAGCGTTTTTCAAAATCATTTTTTGGACTTGAAGTAACCGAACAATATATGTTAACTCTTCCCTATGTTTGGGTCTCCTATTATTCCACCATACACACGCTTACCTTTTGTTTAGTATTCTCTCTCTCTTCTTTCTTACTCTCTCTCCATCTCTCTTTTTTCTCTCTCTCCCTCACTCACTATATTTCTTTCAATCTCTCGCTCGCTCTGTGAAACTGATATTAGTACTGGTATTGAAAAGGCGGGGGACTAATCCGACAAATGGATCTTGTGGTATTTTTTTTTCAGTCCTTCAAGTCCCAGCCATGTACTAGCCAGATTAGAGATGTCAAGAATCATTTTTCGCGACAGTTATTCAATACATATTAACTATCCCAGGCTGGAATCGAACCGACGATTCAGGGCACACTGTGACAATCAACCCAACGTGTTCGGACATCACGCTTTCCATGACTTATGTAAATAAATGTAATAACCTTCCTTTTAGTTTTATTCCCGCGATAAAACCTAGATACCTGTATATAGGCAGATTTAATTACATGTTCATAATTAATTTAAACTAATTGAGGCGTGTGGAAAAAAATCCTTTTCAGTTTTATTGATAAAAAATGTAATAATTAGTCGTTCCGATATGAAAGAAACAGAGTGAGTCAAAACTGGAAGTGGTTTAGTTTCTATGAACGCTGTTAGTTTCTGTTCCGCACTTTTAACTGTCATTTTAAGTTGTAAAAATATTTTTTAAAGTGAAAAGTTCTTTAGCCGCGTTGAGTAACTTCAGGGAGGGGGAGAACTTATGGGTTCGGGTCTCAGAGATGTTCGTACTGCGCGAGACTGGTGTCGGGTAGTGGCCTATTTATAAGCTATACGATTTGTTTTAATCAACTTTAGTTTAAAGGTTAGAAATCAATTGAGATGATAATAATATTTAAATATAAGATCGTCTAATAGTTGTACCATTCATACTAATATAGACTTGTTTTATGAAATTTTGGTTAATCATTAATACTTATGTCAATACAAATACTAGGTATAAATAATATAACTGTATACCAATTATTATTGGGAGCGGCGTGGCTCAGTGGTAGAGCACTGCCATCCTAGCTCATATCCCGCTACTGGCAAGACTTCCATTTAATCTATTAGCAGCCAGAGATGGATCATATGTGATCTAGGACTCTCAAGCCTTTATAAAGCGGGTACCCGAAATAAGTGAAAAAATCGGGCGGTTGAGCGAGATCTAGGACAAATTACTTCGCTGCACAACCGTTGTCCATGAAACAGTACCAGACACTGAACCCCAGACCTGTTCACGGGTTGTAGTGGTACAGGTTTTTTTTTATATATATATTTTTTTTTTTTAAATTATTTTATTGAACTGTACAACTGTAATATATACATCTAGTACAAATGCTGTATGAATAAATAAATACATGAAAGGACATGTAGAGGGACTACCCATTGGCAGCACTCATTTTTTTTATATTAAATATTCTTTGTATTGATTTTATTGTGTTATATTGATAAATCACTTAAAAATGTATATAGGCGTGAAAGCCAGACTACTGTTAATAATTTATATTTACAAAGTATGAAAATTAAATTATTCAGATTATAATTGATTAAGCTTAAGTGGTAGAGCCCTGAGTTGCCATGCCGGAAATCCTGGTTCAAATCCCGCAGCAGGCCATGACTTTTATTTAGTCTGTTTGCAGCCGGATATGGATCATATAGGATCTAGGACCCTCCTGGGGCTCACCCATTCTCTATGAAATATATAAAAATAGGGTACCCAAAATAAGGGGGAAAATCTGGCGGTTGAGCGTGACCTAGGACAAGTCACCTCCTTGCAGAACCGTTGTCCATGAAACAGTACAGTCTCTACCATGTACTGAACCCCGTTCACGGGTTGTAGTGGTACAGGTACAGGTTTATAATTGCTAATACTTAAAATTTAATAATACTTAGAAAATAAAAAAAGAACACACTTATTCCATATTTATGAGTTGCCTCTTCTTTTGGCAGTCCTCACGACTGCCTATTTGAATTTTATTTGCTGTACTTGTAAAATTACCTTTTCCTGGCATACAGGAACCATTTCTAGATATATTTAATTTTTATTTTATTGAGTGGTTATTTAGATTTTATTATAGGTATACGGTCTCTAACAAGCTTTACAACGCCAATACACTTCTCGACTGTTCTAAAGATAGCTTGATGTTGAATATAACAGAAGGGGCATAGCAGGTACTTCCGTTCGGCGACGCCCACGAAGGAAATCGGAAGGATTCCACCCGAAAGCTGCTGATTATTTGACGCGGAAGAGACTCTTTTAGGAGTTGGGGAGGCTCCACTATATTTGTAGGAAATGGATTTATGAGGAACCTCGTTTTGAAGAAGTGGTATAGAGGGCACTGCTTTCGCTAAAGTAACCTGCTTACTGGATAACCTCAGGCGCTTCCTACATCTCGCCCTTTCTTAGCCTTCTTATGGATTTGCTATTTCTGACTGCTTCGGCGGGAGGTTCCTCTTCATTTTTCCTACATTTTTTTTATGTATTTAAGATTTTTTTAAATTGTTCATTAAGATTAAAAATTAAAATTAACAATAAACAACTTACCACTAAATTATTATACAACAAGTAAATAGAAAGAATGATACTTAATGACATGAGACAAAGCTAAATAGAGAAACTACCCAGGGGTTGTACTCAACTAATAAATTCTAATTAAAAGGACACGGGGCTATCTTCTTTTCAGATGCCTTGCATGATTATCGGGAATTGTAGCAAAATTTTGTCATGAATGGATTAGTATCGGGTTAGGGACAAAGCAGTAACAAATGTACCATTGAGGTCATTACGGATGACGTGATCCGTAACAAAGTAAGGAGCATTTTGTATTGGTATTAACATGGATTTCATTCAGTTCTTAATTATTTTAATTCGTGTTTCGTGACTAAATTATGACTATTTTCTTGATAACTTTATTCAACATTCCTTCCCACGCACCTTCGCATCAGTTTCATCTTTGGCGGGTTTTTTGTTCAGTTTTATTTCAGTCTCCAATCTGAAATTCTTTTAGGTCATAGTTTCTTTTCAATCTATATCGTATGCAGAAACCACTTCAGCCTAAAAGTTCGCTGTTTGCATAAAGTCGGATCTTGTTTTACCTTCATTTCTATAGATAGGCTAGATATATTTTATAATTTATTCTTCTCTTCTTCATGTAACTATTCAGTATCATCCGACGTTGCCGATCACAAAATACTTCAACTTCCTATGTTTTATGTAAATTGTCCTCAATTTCGTATTCCGTTCCATTTTCGAATGTTTTTAAGCCAAAAAATTTGTCTTCTTCCTCCACCTCTTTGACATTCTGTTACTCCAATGATAATCGGATGCAAAATGCGATAACGTATTCCCCTCAATATATGGTATATATTATTAAATAATTTAAAACAAAAACAACAGTCCTTATTAATCCTCTAATCTTTTTAACACTTCTTCGTTCTGCGTGCTATCTAAAGTATTCTTAGCATTCATTTAGGTGTCCAAATTTCAAATGCATCCATGCAGTTCTTTGTGGGTAATTATTATTGACTCTCCTTAATCTCAAGATAAAAATGATATTTCAGTGAAAATAATGACTCATTATTCAGACGAATATAAGGTAAAATTTTAAAGAACAAAAAGAACAAGAACTGATACATTTAAAAAAAAAATTAAATATATAACTAAGTGTATTTAATCAAACCGAAAAAAAATTCTCTGTCCGAATACTAGTACACCTTTAGAATAGCATCCAGCAACCGTCTAATGAAAATATTCATCTTATTAATTAATTAATATAATTTATAACTTTGGTATAACATATTATGGTTTGGAATATTTTTTTCTAAGGGACTTTTATGGAAATAATACATTTAATTTGTTTTGTTCTCTTTTATCTCATTAGCTTATAAATATTAATCCCTCATATATATTTATAATTACCTTTTGTTTTATAGAATACTTGTCCTGTGAATGAATAGAAAATTAATTTATTTTTTAAGAGTGGGAGTACTCAAACGGTTTGTTAACCAAATCGCTTCAAATTACTTGTACAAACTGCTCGTCGGTGAATGTGATCTTTTCACTTAAATACTTTCTTTACTGATTTTTTTTTAGTTTGGGTTCAATTTGAATTTTTAAAAATGAGCTTAATAAGTATATTTTATTATTCATACTGCTACTGACAGATTTAAAATCATACCAAATATTAAACGAAAATTTGATAGTCGTGAAATCTCAATATTTTATACCGTAAAAAAAACTTTAATTTTGATGTTAAATGAAAAGCAGTGTATTAATATAACTTTAACTATTTGTAAAATTTACATTAAATAAATATAGATGTTTTTGTCGCGATGAAAATTAAAAAGAGGAAGTCAGTAATATTCTGACTCTCAAAGGTTACGAATACGAAAATTAAAAAAAAATAAAGTACACGACTTCATTTTGAATTCAGTTCTAATTCGCCCAGCTACAAAAGCGTTTTTTTTTTAGTTTTTTAAAAGTTTTTTTTGTTGCAAAACATACGAATTTTCCCAGTTGATCCTTCCCGTGGTCACATGTTTGTCTCAAAAATTATGCAATTCATGCCTTTAGTACTTGGCACAAGACTTTACCGTATATTATGACAATCTACTCGTATAAACCTGAAGAACTTGGTTAGAATAACGATACTAACTCTTTAGATTATATATCTTTAATTCTATCTATTTGATGTATTATTATGGTACAGTTGTAAATTGCAATGGATAATTAAGAAAAAACAATTATTTATTTTTGAAATAAACAAATACTAACTAACAAAATTATTATATGCAAGATGCTTGAATCGGTGTGGAGGTAAGTTTGGGGCTCATGAAAAAAACAAGAACAAGAGAACAGATCTTTCCATTGAAATCTTTCAGTCGAAATTCTTTCCTTATTTTACTGATTCCATCTTTAACGTTACTAAGAAAGCATTACACAAAGATCTGGACATACCACACGTGGCTGACACTATCCAGAACAACTACAAACAATTTCATGACTCACTGGCTGGACACCTAAACTTACTTGTACAAACATTACTGACAGACACATTACCACAGAATCCGACAAGGAGACTGAAACGTCTCTGGAGCAGGGATCTACTACAGTGAGATGAACCACGGTTAGGAGTGCCTTCAATGGGAGGTTTCTCCATAAACGCTTCCACGTGAATCCCTTAGGGGAGGTTTTCAAAAGAAGATCAAAAATAGAATATGTACCAAATGGCATTTGTATTTTCTGTCAAAGTAATTTATATTATTATTATTTAATTTTCAAACTCTGAGCAGGGAAGAAGTACTTCTAAGCGTTTTGGTAAGCTTTTCATTTTTTTAAAGGGATTTACATACTTGTGGTGATAGGAAATAAAATAGCTAACTCGCCCATTAAGAAGGTATAATCTCCTGGTTTTTAACCATGGTTAAAGGTAAATCGGGGATTGGTAATCTGGTTTACAAGTACAGAGAGGTTGGAAGGAGGAGGTAGGTGTGGAGGCTGTATATTCAGTCCTTTCTTTCTTTTCGTTCGGCGGGTCTTTATCCCGGCCTAATCGAACCAGCCTCATTCACAGCCGCTTTTTTCTCGTAAGCGAAAATTCCCTATACGAAAAATCATTGAACGGCCATCAATATGCTTCCTGGGAAATTAATAATTGGGAAAATATTCTCTCCTCTATATGGAATATCCAATATGTAAACCGTATTAAATGAACTTTTCCCAAAGTGGGAGGGTCTGTACAAGGGGAAGCAATTAAATGGCTAGGGGGGGCATGGAAAGGGAATATAGGCACTAATAAAACCGTCATATAATAAACTGTCATTCAATTCTTTTTTAATTTTTTTTTTTTTTTTTTTGCACACGAGTATGACAAAAAACTCATCAGAAAAAAGTGGTCTTTTTAAAAAGCCGCCCCGATCAGATTTATAAAAGTGGGGAGATTACGTTAGGCTGGACATGAGGCGAGAATGACAGATGACCAAATTCCTAAGAAGCTCCTCAACGAAAAGATCCATGGTAGTACAAGACCAGTTGGACGTCCCAAATTGCGTTGGACAGACGCGTCGCTGCCGATGCAAGGTCTATCATTGGGATAAGGAATTGGAAGGCGGCTGCTCTGAACTGGGATGACTGGTGGCGTCTTTTGCAGGAGGCCTTGACCCACCGCGGGTTGTAATGCCATTAAAGAAGGAGAAGAAGAAGTTTGACAAAGGTTTAGGTTTTAATTCCAATTCATTATTACGTGCTCGAAGATTGACTTTGACTGGAATATTTTCTAAAGAAAGAATGTTCCGATTCGTAATAGATTTATTAATATATCTGCAGCCCCTGTGAAAAATTAATTAAGTTTTGACTTATAATTTGTCCAAAATGAGTTTCTGGTACTGAAGGCATTATTGTCTAAGTCAGGCCTTGGCTTGAAAATGGAGTCATTCCTGATAAAAAAAACTTTATTTTTAACTCAATAGCATGATTCCGCAAATCTCAGTACAATTAACTCATTATGGACAAATCTAGACTTTCACTAGGTCATGAATGTTTGGTGGGACAGAGTGAAAATGATGCTAAAAAATATATTCTGACTAAAATTACATTTTTAAACCACCATATACAGTTATATAGTTGGAACAATGAGTTTGTATAAAATATTTTTTTATTATTTAGATGTTTTGCATTTAATTTATTTGGCTAACTGTAATATTAATATACCAATGCCACCCCTATTGGGGAAAAAGGAAAAAAAAACAAAAAAAAACTGTAATATTGTTAAATTTTAAAATGTTAACAGGTAATTTGGTGGAAATACTTACCTTTATCTCTAACTCTCATTTATCGACTCAAATAATCTAATATCTATACAATTCTGAATATATCAATCATTAGATGAATAAAAATTAATTTTAAAGCACGAAATTCTATAATTTTCAATGAATTATATGATCTTCCCTTTATATACCTGTTTGTATTTGGGTATAATTAAAAATAGTTATTTAAAGTATCATACGGTAATTTTTTATGAAAACCAGGTACGAAATTACTAAAAAAAAAGTAGGTTACAAAAAAAAAACTAAGCTATTATTAAAAGTCTTAACGGTAATTGACAACTGTAGAGTATTTAATTGTATTTTTTATTTTCAATTATAAATTGACAAGAATAAATTAAATAAATCTGTCTCTGAGTGTGTGTAGAAAAGCATAGAAATTAAGTTTACTTTTTTATAACTATTTCTAAAATGGATTAATAAAATGCAATGTTGATTGCTTTACATTAAAAACTATTCAAAGTGAATGAATGAAATTAAGTTAGAATTATATTTCTGGTTAACGTTTTACAATAATTGCACACTTGCATTATTTTTTAATACGTGTTACAGTAAGTTTTTTTATTTTTCTTATAACTTAAATCTGCAGTTTTATCGGTATTGAGTAGTCATCAAATCTTATAAATCCCTATTGCTCATCGAACTAAACCATTTTTCAAGATTAATCCCATCTGACAGTTGTCAGATCATAAGATTACACATTTACAGTAATTAAGATCGAGGGTATGGAAGAGATTCGATTAGATTACTAGATCTATACTGATATATTTCTTCTTCTGAACTAGGCGGATGGAAGTTTTATTGAATTGATATAAGTAATAAAACTTTATTGTGATCTGATATATAGTAAATCATTGAATCGAGGCCTTGTTCCGATATTGAACTATTAATGTCTCCTATCGTGGTCTGTAAGTTCGTTGAGTTTCGTAAGCTTTGTTTCCATTATCATTGTAGTTTGTATATTTGATAATTTATTCATTGCTTTCTTATAGAAATCATTTATTAAGAATGAACTGAAGCTGTTGAACCTATTTAATTTATACAGTCTTAACCAAGAGGCTTTCACTTGAACTTGATTTGTTAAGATATAAAATTAATATACAGAGTTATTTAAACTAACAAGGAGTATTCATAAATAAAAAAATTATACCTTGCTTCACAAAAATATATGGAGCAGAGTGGCTCAGTCCTAGAGCACTGAGTTGCCTTGCCGAAAATCCTGGTTCAAGTCCCGCTGCTGGCAAGACTTTTATTTAGTCTGTTAGCGGCCGGAGATGGATCATTTGAGATCTAGGACTCTCGTGATGCTCACCCAGCCTTTATAAAGTTGGTATCCAAAATAAGGGAAAAATCTGGCGGTCGAACGTGATCTAGGACAAATCCCCTGCCTTCACAACCGTTGTCCATGAAACAGTATAGTCCCTACTCGTGTAATGAACACCAGACCCGTTCACGTTTTTTTTTTTTCATAAAAATATAATCGGTATAATTACGGATATGGTATTTGGCCAGTAACTGTATTCAGATTTCTAAAATATTGCGTCAACATGAAACACATCAGAACTTTTGAGTGAGCCCATATAATCTAGATCAAAACTTCAAAAAAATTAGTGTTTCGTCCAACTGCAGGAGTTTATTTATTAATTCGATTTAGTGAATTATTATATTTATTTAATTTGGATTTTTTCTTTTAATGTCTTGTTTAGCCATATTTATATCTAGGTTGGCAGCTAATTTTGAATATGATTTAAAGAAAATTATTGCTCTTTCTACTTTAAGTCAATTAGGGTTAATAATAAGTATTTTATTTATAGGTTATCATGTTTGTTCATATTTTCATATATTAACTCATGCTTTTTCTAAGGCTTTAATATTTTTATGTGCTGGTTTAACTAAAAATTGCTAAGTATTTTTGGATTAAAAAAATATTTCGTCAGCTTCAAAAACAAAACACGAAACTTGAGCTAGTTTCAGGGCCCATCTGAAAAGCAAAAAAATAAAATAAAATAAATTAACTATAATTTGTAAAAGACTCCGTTGGTTCTAAACTAAAAAGAACTCTATCGCTATTATAAACATTAAAAAAATATAATGATGGTGGTAATTTCGTAAATAATGTTTCGTATTTATTATATTTATGGTATAATTTAACAATTCGTATTTCATTATACAGAAGAGCTACATGGTAATGCAGAAGAACTGTATGTAAATGCAGTATTCATGATTTAAGTCATTCAAAAAGACTTCATCAATAATAATGCATTTCTTCATTATAAATTTCTACCTTATTTTCAAATGATGGATAAGCAAAGATTTTCGATAATTATTAGTTCTGAAGTCGAATTTTGATTTGAACAATCATTCAGATCAGTCGCTCCATTTCTTATAACATAAGCATCAAACTATAAGCTATGTCTGAAGTCTATTATCCTGTACCATGCTGAGGCATAACGATATCTCACCCCCGCACGGATACCAGAGCACCTCTTCGGTACTCCTACATCTGCATAAACTATTAAGATTTTCTTTAAACCAAAACGGGGAGACATAAAAATAAGATATTACCGATTGGGAGAAGGGAAAGGATAGCGCTCCGGAATATGGCCTATAAAACGGGAAATATATTTCAAAGTATTTTCCACAAAAAGGAAATGTCCTGTTCCTCGAGTACTTCCGGGGCGCCAACACCCCCCACCGACCCCCCTCCCCTTCCCGGACCGGAAGAGTCTCGGACAGTTAAATATTCCGGCCTTTGTTGGCGAACAAGATGGCACCGCCGTTCCTTCCAGTATAAATTCAAAATTTTGGCCGTCATCGGAAGAATATTTTTATTGTTTCGCTCTTAGCTCTGCTTTATAAAAGCCAACTATATACTGTGGTGAAGGAGTCGATATCGATCAGAAGCCATGAAAATATTTAAAGAAAAATAATATACTATAATTATAAAAATAAAGTATATATTATTGTACGAATGAATGTAATAGCCATCAAATTTAGTATTTCTGTCGGTAGTTAAAAAAAAAAAAGGTTGAACAGGGATGTGATTTGTCCAAGTCACGCTTGATGTCTCCCTATTTGCGTAGCCACTTTATAGAGTCTGAGTGAGCCCAAGGAAGGCCCAAGGACCCATCTCCAGCCGCTAACAGATTAAATACAATCTGCCAGCAGCCGGATTTGAACCCAGGACCTTTGGCACGGCAACTCAGCATTCTACCACTGAGCAACTCCACACCCATTTGTGAATGATACACATATGTATGATAGGGAATATATGTGCATTTACATATAAATATTTATAACGCTGTTGAATGTAAAATTTCTCGAGGAATAAAAGATCTAACGCAGTTTCTTGGTTCAAAAGCATTTTAATTAATTGCATAGCAACAAGCCGAGTTGGTCCTTATATGCACAATGTTTTTGAGTGGTATTTTTCCAATGAATCAGATTGGAGCTGTTCGCCATCCGATTCCGATGTTGTAAACAATATTTCTTCATCAGGTTGGACAGCTTCACATATTTCATCTGGAGTGGAATTGAGTTCTGATCTCTGATTCGGGGGATAGAGTGGCGATCCTATCTCTTCGGCAGACGGTTGTTGTTCCGATGTTAGGACCCTCATCAGAACGCAGCTTTTGCTCTTATTTTCTCAAGTACTTTTCGATTTATTCTTCACTGTGTAATCTGAGAAAAGTAAAGTACTTAAAAAAATTGTATCAATGCAATTAAAAATATTTCAATAATTAAAAATAGAAAATAATAGATACAGAAAAATCTTTTAGTTCAACACTGTTTCGTTGATCAGCTAGACAGTATCAAATTTAATGAATAATATTGCCATTGTTACATTTATGCTGTAGTTAAAATAAATCGAACACTGTAACAGTCCTTAAATAAAGACAACCGCTTTTCTGTTTTACAGATTGAACTTACAGAATTTTTATATTTCATCTTTATAAGTAGAATATTTACTAAATCTGATATACAATATATATCTTGGAATTTATAAAGAAATGGGATATGGGCATACAGTCAAATACATGATTATGAGAAAATACTGAGTTTACAAATGTTTTTTATAACTTAAACAATTTTTTTTCTACAGGAAAAATAAAAAAATAGGAAAATGTTACGCTGATACCGGCCGTAATGGCTCCCTTATATTCTAAAAAAAAGATCTAGAAAATGAAGATGAATTTTTAATTGAAATGTACAACTTAGTGTTGAAAATTCATTTTATGCTGATTAAAAAGATAAACAATAAAACAATGTATGTTTGAGCTAGTAAATCCCTGAATAATATTTTATTCCAACATTAAATTTCTTTGAATGTGTTAACGTTTATAAATTAAATTGTAAATATTTTTAATTTTTATGTACGAGGATATACATTTAAGTTAATATCACATTTATATTATTTTTAAGTAAAACGTAGCTTAAATTTTAACAGTTATTCATTATTTTACCACCTTCATTGTTTAATAGTATTAGTGCATTTTATTAATGTTGGTATTATTTTATTCTTAATTTTTATTTTTTTATTTTTAAGGCCTTATCTGTATTAATTTAATTATATTGTTTTTGTATTTTCAGGTACGTTCGTGTTTCCGCTAAAAATTCATTGAGGTATGTCTTACAACTTTTAATGTATTTTTAACCGAATTCAGGTGGAGGATGGGTGATACAGATGTGCGGCGATTCCTAAAGTAATTTTGCCTAATGTAGCCGAAGAGTTCTAAATTGTAGGCTTGATTTTAAAAGAAAAATGTTTATTTCTTGCTTTTTCCATTTATTTGGCGAACCATTGGGGCAAATCGTTCTGGTACCTCCATCTGATCGTATTTATTATGTACTCCTACACCTAGGTAGTACAATCTTAAGATTTTAAGAGGCTACTAGCTGATTAAACTAGTTGGAAGAGTTACAGATGTAGAGACTCGAGAAGAGCACTGGGCCGACCGCACTTCACACAGTTGATGGATGCGTAAGTTCAAGTGTTGATGAATTGTGCTCTCTTTCATCAAATAGTTTTCCACTATACTTTTTGGGCCAAGCGATCTCATTTCTCCTATTCTGTTTCTCAACCACTGTAAATCTCTACATGATTAACGTTTAAGATTTTTCGTCAAACATAATTCTTTAGGCTATTCGTTGTAGATGTAAGACGAGCCTCCTATCGCTTCGTGAAAAGTAATTAAGCCTTCGGTAGCAATTGTATTGGTTGAAGCTTTTTCATTCAGGAACGACATATCTGATGTTCCAATTCCAACATGTTTTTTTCTTCATAGTTTGAGTTGTACCATGTTTGAACTTCAATTTTTATGGGAATAATGACATAATAAAAAAATAAAAAAAGTTTCAAGCTTTTATAAACATTGTAATGATTAATAAAATAATTTCAATACTATCAGTACAATATGAATGCTTTGCTTTCCTAGTACCTATTTTTTTTTTCTCAACTCACATAGAACCTTAAAATGCCTCTACTGATAAATTTTGAGTTGTGCTATTAATCTAGAATAATATAATAAACAGATATAAATGTGAATAAACAATAAAAGAAACGATATAACTAAAGATGTTTAATGAATAAGGCTATTTTAAATTACCCCTAGGAACTAAAATAATTTCATTAATTTAAAAAACTATCGTGTACTAAGGGAAGAAAAGTGAATTGAATAAATAAATATTGTTAATATAGAACTTGAAGGTTCGAATCCGGCTGAGGGAGATAAATCATTTAATCTGTTAACAGACTTCGACGGACCATGTGGTATCCTTCTTTTGCGGTTGAGCGTGATCTCAGACAAATCATCTCCCTGCAAATCCGTTGTGCTAGAAACATTTCAATCTTTACCACATACTCAATCCAGGACCCATTATGAGTTTCAGTGGCATAGATTTATTTGTTTAATATTTTAAACATTTTTATTCTGTGTTTTCTCTTGATTTCCATCAGCCATTCTACTCGTACGATTGTATAGTTGGAAAAATCTTAGTCGAAATCTCGAAGTCTTATATATTAAGTTTTTTTTTAAATATTTAAATTATAATAATCCCTTTTTATTTGGATTAACTAAAGTGATTCCTGTCAAAGCTATATGTTGATTCAATAACAGATCTTATAACTTAATAAAAATATTAAAAGACTTTAGAAAAATCTGAAAGTAAAACATGCGAGTATGCTAAAAGTGCATTATAAACCGAATGCGAATGAATTATTAATAAATATGTCGATACAATAAAAGCTATACTTATATTGTTAGGTTTTAAACTTAAAATATCCTGTAATTTACACTATAAAAATGCCAAATAATTGTTTTATGTTTGTATTTATTTATTATAATAACATAGACTGATTGTCAGTTACCACTGTCAGTTTAGAATTAATATGTTAATTAATCAACGAGTTGATAAAGAGAAATTATTTGTATTATCAAATACAATTTGACGATGTAAGCTTATAACTTTATTTATTTATGTAAATAATATTATAAGTGGCATACAGTTAATTACTTTAATTTTACCAGATTTATAGTGAGTCTAATTTATTAGAATATGTAAATGGTTTAATTCATTCTTAATAATTTTATTTCAGATGATTTCAGGGATAGATTTGAGGTAAGGTGCTTGATTTTTACTGAGCATGGATGGAGAATCTGTCAAATTTATAATGGGTTTTACAGAAATATTATTTTATAATATTTGGAAGATATTAAATAATTATATAGGAATATCCATGTGTCATGTTATCTTTTTACTAAACATATTTTATGTATCTTATAATATTGCAGCCCATTTCCGTGATTTTCCTTTAAATTCAGGGCAGAACGTCGGATTTCATTATACAAATAGTATGTGTTGTATGAAACCATCCTGAATAAGTATTTCTTCATTGAGAAATGCTTGTAATAAATCGATATATTCGGTCAGTTTAAAATTATTCTTAGATATATGTTATAATTATAAAATATTTATCTAGAGAAAAGGTTTCCGTTAATGTGTTTAATATTACGAATTATCTTATGGGGATTAAGATATAAATAATTAATATAAAAGGACAATCATTTTACTTTTCATTATTAATTACAATAAATTAATAGCATATGGCATTTTTTTTTCTGGAGCGGAGTAACTCAGTGATAGAACATTGAATCCTGGTTGAAATCCCGCTGCTGGCAAGACTTGTATTTAGTCTGCAGTCGGAGATGGGTCATATATGGATAGGATCTAGTCATATAGGGGGAGAGGATCTAGGACCCTCCTGGGGCCTCCTATAAAAATAGGGTATCCAATCTAGGACAAATAACCTCCATGCAGAACCTTTGTCCATGAAGCACTTTGTTTCTAGCATGTACTGAAATCCAGTCCCATTCACAGGCTTATAGCATCTTTAAAAAAAAAAATTGTGAAATGTCTATGATTATGTAATTGTATCACAACAACCCGTGAATGGGTCTGGATTTCAGTACATCATCATCATCATCATTCGTGGCGCTACAACTCCTGTAGAGTCAAGGCCTCCTGCAGCTTGGTTCGCCAGTCTTCTCTATTGGTTGTCACTGCTCTCCAATTGCGGATTCCCAAGATGGGCCTGGCATCCGCCGCCACTCCATCGATTTCAGTACATGCTAGAAACAAAGTGCTTCATGGACAAAGGTTCTGCATGGAGGTTATTTGTCCTAGATTGGATACCCTATTTTTATAGGAGGCCCCAGGAGGGTCCTAGATCCTCTCCCCCTATATGACTAGATCCTATCCATATATGACCCATCTCCGACTGCAGACTAAATACAAGTCTTGCCAGCAGCGGGATTTCAACCAGGATTCAATGTTCTATCACTGAGTTACTCCGCTCCCGAAAAAAAGATGCCATATGCTATTAATTTATTGTAATTAATAATGAAAAGTAAAATGATTGTCCTTTTATATTAATTATTTATATCTTAATCCCCATAAGATAATTCGTAATATTAAACACATTAACCGAAACCTTTTCTCTAAATAAATATTTTATAATTATAACATATATCTAAGAATAATTTTAAACTGACCGAATATATCGATTTATTACAAGCATTTCTCAATGAAGAAATACTTATTCAGGATGGTTTCATACAACACATATTATTTGTATAATGAAATCCGACGTTCTGCCCTGAATTTAAAGGAAAATCACGGAAATGGGCTGCAATAATATAAGATACATAAAATATATTTAGTATAAAGATATTCCTATATAATTATTTAATATCTTCCAAATAGTATAAAATAATATTTCTGTAAAACCCATTATATATTTGACAGATCTCCATCCATGCCCAGTAATAATAATAATAAAAGTAATAGGTGCGATATGTACCTAAATTGAAGTTATTAATTTTTTTAAAGTGCCTTTAACAATAATTTGTTTTAAATAAAGATATTGAATTTATTACATTGGTTTTTGTTATTAAGTATTACTAAAAATATTACATTATATTAAATCATAATGAATTAATCTGCAGTGCGATATTTGCCAATCCAGACTTTGTAACCCCCATTTTACGTCTCTTAAAATAGATTAATTTTCTAAATCAAGGAATCAGCTTTTGCGTACGATCGAAGGATTCAGTTTCAAACTTCAAAGTTGGGGGATAAGGTCGCAAATTTTTAACCTTAAAAACTTTTTTATACAAATTGAACCTTGTACTCTACTTTATATATAAAGTGAAACTCACATTCCTTCATAAATTTCATAACTCGTGTAAATCGAAATTTTTTATGAGACTTTCGTAGCTGACTGAATTTCCAAGCTCTTTATGTAATGCTCAACTCTAATCTAGCTCTTTCCTTACTTCCAGCCACTTCTTCTCGCTTGGTATCTTCCACTTTTTTTTTCGTTCTTGTAGTCGTTCCAAGGCGAAGAGTATGGGTATGAGATGAGATCGAAATTAAATTGTAAATGTTCAATTTAAGCCCTAGCAAGTTGGTTCGCCTCCACCCCCTACTCTCCGTAAGATTGTATAATAACATTTCCAGAGAAAATGGGGAAAAGAAACACATCATGAGAATTTTCCATTTCCCTTCTCTTCTCCTCAGCCGCCACAATAAGAAGGACCATCCGTGCGGAAAGCAGATTTTCAATTATCAAGCGGACCAGAAATATCTAGAAGGGAGATCCTAGGCAACATCTCTCCCATTCTAATTTCGAAAAGGGTCGATATTAGATTATATCAATTCATCGTCTGTCGCACGAAAAACAAATAAATATTTTTTTTTCTTTTACTTCCTTAAAAGCTTTACTCGTACCTGTCAGAAGGGTGACAATAAGCAAACGTTAATACAATATTGATGTTTAAGGCTTAAGAAAGTATAGTACCCAAGAGTATAGCTATAAAATCTTCACCACTACAACCCATGAAGGGTCTTGGGTTCAGTATTGTGTAAGAAAATGATTGTCCACCGGGTTTCTCCCCATCAAGGTTGGGGATGGGTGCGCCCCAGGAAGAACTCAATATCCCACAGAATCCATCCCCTGCTGTTAACAGATCACATAAATTATCTTCCACAGTTGGATTTGAACCAGGTAGAAGGATTGAGAGAGGATGCCCGCAGGGGTCGGTCCTCGGACCGGCCCTGTGGAAGCTCGTTTTCGACCCGTTGCTGGGGGAGTTAGAACAGGAAGGGTTCCTTGCCACGGCCTACGTCGACAACCTGGCAGTCATCGTGGCGGAAAACAACAGAGCCAGAGTGAAGACACAAGCGGAGAGGTGCGCCGGTCTCGTAGCGGAATGGTGCGTGGGGAAAAAGTTGAGTATGGCCGCAGCCAAGACCCAGGCCATACTCCTGAGAGGCTCCACCGACAGGGCTCACCCTGTCATACTAGATGTTCGGGGAGAAAGGGTGAGGCTGGGTGAGGAGGTCAGGTACCTGGGTGTGAAGTTCAGAAGGAACTTCGACGCCACCCCTCACCTGGTGTACCTGAAGGACAGGGTGACCCTGTCACTCAATGGCCTATCAAGAATAGGGGGTGCATTTTGGGGCCTCAGGTACCCAGCAACGATGACCATTTATAAAGGCGTGGTCCTGGGTATCCTGAGGTATGCATCCCCAATGTGGAGCCGAAACCTCACGCAGCTACAGAGGAGGAGATTGGCCACCATCCAGAGACTGGCTCTGCTGCGAGTCACGAAGGCGTACCGAACGGTGTCGCACGAGGCGGTGCAGGTGCTGGCGGGAGCGATGCCCCTGGACCTCGTCCTTGAGGAGGACGCGATGGTCTACGAGGTGAAGAGACAGGGGCTAGCGGCGCTCCCGGAGGGACTCCGAGAAAGGATCGGCGAGACCCCCAACAGATGGAGGAGGATTGTTAGGGAGGACTCGATCGAGGCGTGGAACGGACGGTGGGTGGGAAGCCAGAAAGGCTCCACCTTGAGGAAGTTCTTCCCCACCGTCCAGTCGAGAATGACCGCGACATGGGTCCTCCCGGACTACTGGGTCTCGCAGATGTTGACAGGACATGGCGGGTTCCGGGGAAAGGTTAGCGAGCATAAGAGAGAAATCGACCCCCGGTGCCCTGCCTGTGGAGTCCCTGAGACAGCGGAGCACGTTATTGTTTCCTGCACCGCGATGGAAGGACACCGTGCCAGGTTGTCGCGGAAAACCGGGATTTTCGCCCTCGCCGAGGAGGACTTCCCCCGTTTGATGGAGGAAGGGAAGTACCCCTTCTTCAAGGAGTTTGTCTACGGGTGGAAGGAAGTGGTCGGGCCTGCGCATTTCACTATTAGCAGGATCCGGCCCCTCGGCGAGCCACCAGACGAGGAGCCACCAGATGAGGAGCCAGATGGGGAGCCCCCCCCGGAGGAGAGAGACGCAGTTGAGGACCGGGCGGATGCGGACCGGGAGGGCTGGACGGCATCCGGACGGATGGAGACCGGCCAGGAGACCTAAAGGTGCTGCCCCAACAGTAAGGTGCACATCCGTGCACCGGGCAGCACCACAGATTAACAAAAAAAAATGTACCCACAAAAATAAATGGTACCCCCCCATTTAATGTAGTTTTTTTTAAAATAAAGATTAAAAAAAAAAAAAAAAAAAAAAAAAAAAAAAAAAAAAAAGATTTGAACCAGGGGTACTCTTGGCACGACGGCTCAGCGATATTCCAATAAGCTATCCTGCTTGCTATCTACCAATCTTTCGTTAGTCTCTTGATGCAGGAGATCTCTCATCCAGTTTCTTATTTTTTCTACTGCTAATAATCATGTCAGATGTTGCCACAAACTCTACGAATATTGGTTTTATAAGATTCTGCGTTACGAGAAGCTTATTTTGTTTAAAAAGTCTTTTTCTAACCGACTAGTACGCCTATTTGCATTTAAGGGTGTTTGGTATGTTTCTAGTTCCTACCTAGTTTTGGCTTTTGACGGTTTGGAATAAAAAGGATCCATTAATTCAAGTGATTTGTAATATTATAAGTATAACAGTCCTGCACGGAAGAAATTCTAAATCAACAGTAGTTCCTTGATCCAGTGCTAGGCAACGCAGATAAAATATTACTAAAACATTTTAAATTATTAAGAGATATGAATCATAGCATATAAGATAGACCAATGAGAGATCCGATATGATAATATAATCATATCTGTAAATATGACTCTTAAAATATTATATTCTACTGAAGGAGGTCTATTTACAAACGAGACAACCACAATATTTGATGAGAATAAAAATCTATGAATCTATTATAGAAACTATAAATAACAAATGATTTTACCCTTCATTTTATTTTATTAGTTATTGATTTTATTAATTTTTAAATATTTTACCTTTCATTCAGTCCATCGCACATCGTGTTGGCTGAGAGATTTGAGAGTATTGAAAGAGCACTTTGTAAATTATTGGTTTTATAAGCTCTTGGCATGACGAATGTTTGGCATACTATCCCTGTTAGTGCGAATGATGTCGTTAGAACCCAACACACACATGTGTGTTTGTATAATTATATCGGTTACTACTGTTCTTGACTGTTATAAATTATTTATGCTTGAGGTTCTCGAGCTTCAGTCAGTTCTTTGAACTTCTTTTTGGTGACGTTTCGAGTGAAAAAATGAGTTTTTAGTGCATAAATTAAAGAAAACACTATTCTAAATATAAATTGGACGTGTAAGATGTTAATACATAATTGGTAATTACAAATTGATGAAGAATGGATACTAAATCATCAATCTGTCAAATACCTTTCAATACTTGCATATAATGTAAATGAATCTTGCACGTGATCTCAATAAATATGAGACTAACATTGTCACGAAACGTCGCCAAAGAGGAGTTTAAAAAACAGATTAAAGCTAGAGAAGATCAAGTATAAATAAATATATTAAGGTATAACCATCAGCTTTTTTCCCCTAAAAACCAAACAACAGAAGTTGTATTTAAAATTTTTAATATTTTATTTGTTTTTCTTACTTAATCCTACCTTATGGAGCTGTGGCTAATATGTGCTTGTTTTGGTATAGTTAGAATAGGAATCTTTAACGAGTACCTGGCACCGTTCAGGCTAAGGAACCCCATTTTACGTTTTTTACGCACTTTTGAAAAATGCTGGGGTCACCTGCCGGAATGCGAAATCGCAAATTGAATTATTTTATTCGTCATAAGTTAATTAAAAAAGAAAAAGAAGAAATGACTTGCCATAAACCATGAGTTATAAATGAGGAGCGGAATTTGTATTCTGCAGGACTCTCTAGCTAGCTAATTACCAAAAAAGGTCCAAAAACAGCACGAAGTAACTTAACCAAAGAACATAAACATACCATATGATTAAGGACACGCTAATGGGACACTTATCCATATTATACCGAAAGATAAATAGATAAGCTTGATTGGTACATAAGAGATTCTGCAAGCTGCAAGATTAGAATTGACACCACTTAATATGTAGATGTGATGTACCCCCCAACTTTGTGGTTATCCGACAAGTTAGTGACTCTAATGGAGATGATGCGTTTCGTAAACTAATCAATTTAACAAGTTTGTACCCTTTAGAGATTACAGTAATTAATTTATTTCATCAGATTCATTTAAAAAAATAATATAAAAACAACCAGATAATAATATTGAAAAAAATGGCATTAATCGATGTGAGTCAAGGAGTGATAAGGTAGGGGTTTGTAGAGTTTTTTCTTGTGATGGAGTTAGGGTAGGTTACTGAAGAAGCCAGTTTTGAAGTCCTCACCAGTTACTCTGTAACGGACTCAGATAATTTAAGTTAGTTATAATTTATTAAATGTTAAGGAATGTTAGTAGGGTATTGTCTGCCTGCGGCGATGCCGAATCATCACTCCAAAACGGAAATTACGTCAGCATTCCCGTCAGCTACAAGTCGATTCGGATCGAATATTTAAAAAGTTAGATTTAATTTAAGAGATTCTCGGGATAACTATGACCACCAGGGGGCAGCACCTCACGGACTCCGGGATAAGAATGATGACGTTAGCTCGAATAAGCCTTCAAATTTCCCCCAAAAGTCAGAGTTGAAGACTGGTGCCAGTGAGAAGCCGAGGGACCTGAGCAAGAAACCAGATGGAAGGTAGGAACTCTGCTTTATATTGCAGTCAGACTTTTATTCTGGGTGAAGCCCGCTTGTAGTTCAGTTGTAATTAGCATCACTCAACTCTGACAATTAACTATTTTCTTTGCCAGTCGGCGCGTTTCGGCCACTGAAAAAAATGGGAATCTTTTATCTAAGCATAATCCTTATTAGTGTATATGATTAGGGTTGTATGTGAGGGATCGAGTTTGATTAATTAGCAGTTAGGAGGTACTGATTACTGATGGGGAATAATTAAATTTGTAATTATTGTTAGTGCATAAGATTATTGTCATAGATTAAGGAAATTGTTTTATTATTAATTTATTAGTGGTTCTTAGCAATTATTATGATTATTGAGGGAGAATCTGGGATATGATTTCGTTCTGATCGCATGTTATTATTTAGTACTATTATTGAAGGTGAATCTTATATGTAATTAGTTTTATTTTTGACTGGATATTACGGTTTAAAATTGTAATTATCATTATTATTAACACCCTATTAATAATAGTGAATGTAATTTTTATTTCAATATAATAGCACTTTATTTTGATAGATGAATGTTTTGGGTTTATTTCTTCCCCTAGTGTCCCTAGGTGTCCTCGACTATACCCTGTCCTCTCCCAGCCCCTTTTAGGTGTCCTCTAAGTCCTATACGAGACGGAGGTAACAACTCAATTAACAAAATACTAATTCATCCATAAAGGGTCTTGAATTCAATACATTGTTAAAAAGATTGAGTAAGGAAGGAAACATAAATCACCCAGTCTAGCCTCAGCTTCAATTGGCCCTGAAGATGACCTACAAAGTAGGTCGAAACGTAGGCACAAAATAAGAAATAAGTACCCACTTATTTAGTGTTTAATTTGACTGCACCCTCAACTATTTCCTTCCTTTATCAGATCTTCCAGTCAACTATCTCCTCGCTAACATAAAAAGATTGAGATTTGATTTAACAGAAATCAATCCCATCATGTTTTTTCTCTCAATTAAGGGTACCCACTTTATGAAAGTATTAATTTAGTTGTGTACAGTGTGATTTCAAATAAACCAAGGAGAATTTAGTTTTCCTTAGAATTCGCTGAACCACAAAGTTGAGCTCGTTTGTTTCGTAAGTCCAGTGAAGATCTATAGTCCAGTAGATGTTATAGTTGTTTGTAGCGTCTTGTCAGTTCTTGTCTTTTTATTTTTATATATATGTTTCATTAAAGCTTTTCTTTTTTTTTTTTTTTTTTTTTTAAGCCCCTTTGGGTTTGAAGGTTTCTAAGTAGGATGGAGAGGTATCTTTTGTACTGTACGATGTACATTTTAAGAGGAGGATGAGAAGATGGAAGGTTCTAATTTATTTATTTATTTATTAACTTTAGATTTTTCCGGTGATGGGGCTCACCGTGTCCTTTTCCTTTTATTTGTATATTTTATTAATTTCTCAGACTGAGACTTTGTTCGTGATCTTGCCACGTTTGTGGCCGTCCTGCTGGCGTGTGTCCGAAAAAGAGGTTTAGTACAGTGTTTCAGGCTGTCAAAAAATTTAATGTGTCTACGTTTAATAAAGTCTGTAAATGTCGGTATGTCGAGAGTAGTGTGTAGGAGGTCCGTTTTTGTTTTGTTTAATGTTGTGTGTTTCACTATGCGTTTCAGTACGCCATTCTTAAATTGTTGGAGCTATTTCGCTTTTTCGCGTAAACGAGGGGCTTAGGATATAAGCCTTTTATCCAAGTATAAATTTTGATTGTTAGACATGAAGCTTTTTGTGGGGAAGGTAAGGAAATTTTGTGACATTAATTTTGATATTCCACGTGTGGAAACATTTTTTAAATAAAAATTGTAGTTTTTGTTATTTATTTTTTTATTCAGATTGTTCTTAAAGAAAAGGATATATTATTTTCGGCAGGGGGACATTAATTTTAAAGTTTTATTTCTAATTTATTATAAGTAGTAATAAAACCAAAGATTTATTTCGTTATAAATATATCCTAACCTAAACCTGAACTCTACGAGGGCGATGACGTCTCATTGACCGATAAGTACCCGGTTTCCTCCATCCCGACATCTTATTATTTCTGGAAAAAAATCAATAAAATTTATTGTCAGATAATATTATTAATAGAATAAAATGAATTTTGATTTTGTGATGATTGAATTGGAACTACATTCCGCAAGATGATTTATGTTCGCCCTCGGAAATAGACCCTCATCCCAGGACTTGATAGGGCAGAGTGGGCTAAACCAATCAGGTAATGAGGCACCTGCACCTGCTCAATCGCTATTGGCTTCTGCGAATTAATTGATCCTTCGCTCTCAACGATTAAGGATATTCCTAGTTACCGTATTTAGTCCTGCTTCTCAAAGGACTTCCATCTGTAACCACACTTTTACTTAGTCATAATTCAACACTCATGTATCCTTTTGCCGAAAGAGATTTCAGTAAACGACAATATATTACTACGATAAAAAAAATGGTCATAACACTGCTATAATTAAAATATATTTATAAACCAATAGTTATGTTTTAACCATTTACCCTAAGCAGATTTTATTCGAATATAAAAAATAGGACTATTATGAAACTAAAAATGGGGTGGGGATGTGTCATGGACACGGCCGTGTATTGTACCTGAATATGGTTATATATAACAGATAATATTTTTTTGCACAAAATATTATTATTTATGTATTCAGGAAAAAATCAAGTAAACAAAAAATAACTGTGGTACAATATAGCATTATTAATTATAGGTCTGTGATTCGAAAAGTACGACACAAATGTAAACACGATACACCGTGATTTCTAGTAACCACCACAACTTCCAGCATTTTGCAAGTGATATTGACGGCATGTGGTATCCATCGAAACATACTAAATGCCTTCGAAGACACGCATAATTTTTATAGTCATGTATAAAATGTGGTCGGACGTGACACCGTGACGATCGCTTCTTATCTCGCTTGTTGCAATCATGGACAGATGAATAGCGCACATCCGATTTGATATGCCTGCCAGTACCGTAGTATATCAAAGGAAACGATAGTTCTTCGACATAGATGTCGAAAATAATGTTCATTGATGTTGAATACTGGCCCGGATCAATGTCGAGACAATGTTCTTTATTCCAAACCATAGTGTGCTGTCTTGCAAGCAGAATCTCCAACTCCGGTGCACTTCTGTCACACGGTAGATGATCGGTCGGATCATCATCGGTGGCGCTGACTGACACATGACTGGCTATTGTGTACCACTATCTTTATTCCAGTGTACTGTAATCTTGAAATATTATAATGGCTGACTAAGTATTAATCGTAGCATAGGTTTTACAACTGAATTTTCGTCCACGAAGCTCAGATACGTTGATTTATGATCATGTTCTTCTTTTTGTTAACATTGAACGCCTGATCATCGTCCGATTGACGCGGTAGCTGTTGCGTAATTCTGTCCACATCCACGGGTACATTAATGACTTGTCAAGTGATACCCTATCTGCCGTAATGAGGGAATCTACGCATATATATGAATGGCAGTCAGACGTGGACTGATCGGATCTGATGCTGGCAATCTGTGTTGCTTAGGTGGATACACAAATCCATTATAACATGACAGCGTGGGTACTTTGTCTGAGTACAGTGATTTTTTACATGTACCTCACAGTTTAAAGTCCACTACTGGCTCTTCAGGAAATGTACTAGTAGGGAGCGGTAAATGTTTTTATTTTGTTGGCTTTAATGAGCGCAGAAACCATCGGCGATCACACCCTTATTCTTATGTCCGAATGGATTGTTAACAAACGTCTTGGGCATGACTATGAAAATAAGAGTTTTTATTCACGGAATATTTGTACATATGTATTTAATCGATGTGTTTCCATCAGGAGAGCGTTAGAACATGTCAATAATACAACTTAAACGTTCTTCCTATCTTTTATCTTTCAAATGCCTCTTCACTAACTCACCACATTTTATTTTAATCTGTCCTTTTCCCTGTTAACTTCTTTCTTTTCCATTTCAATTCACTTTTTTTCTTTTTGATCATGTTTATAAATTTTAATCTTCAATTTCTTTATCCTGTACCTCAAACATCTTTACATTTTCGAGTTTTATCTAAACTTTACTTTACTAAACTTCTGATTGTAAAATTTTTTTGTGAATACCTAACCTTTAAATAACCATATATATTTGGTTCTTTCTTGTAAATCCGATGGTTTTTAAATAGCTGGAAAACTATACCAGTTATGGGTGTACGTTTACTAAAATTGAAATACCAACGAGGTAATCTACGGTTTAGAACTAGGTCAGAATAAATTAAACGAGTTTTTTACTCAGTTTTTATCCCTTAAAATAAAACGAAATATTAAAAATGAGGATAGGGACGACTCGACTCACCCCTTTTGTATATTACAGTCCGTTGCGATTCCGCTCACATACTGATAACAGCAACTCCATCCAACCACTCTCGACACAGGGAACTCCTCCTACACTTTAGATATATCTTCACTGATCTACTCCGAGGATCACATATATCCTCCAGTGGTGAACAAACAAAGGACCCCCCGCTATAAAACAAATTCACTCAGAGCTAGAAGGCAATCCATTGGGGAAGGAAGCCAGCTCTAAGGGGACCATTTGTTCACAGTAAGGCTAGTATCGTCTCTAGTCCTCTCCACGTCGCAATAAACAGATGACCCTAGAGATCTCCCGACCAACTCCTTTAGGTTGCCAGTTTTTACTTCTTAAAGTCTAACTGTGATAGATAGGATATAGTATTAAGTAATATTTATATTATAGTACTGTTACTTAATTCCATAACACTTATAGCTTATTAACACGTTTTATTAGCTTTTCCTATAGCTATGTACGAATTTATTATTCGGAATCTTTGAACTCCATTTTAGACCACTTTAAAACATCGGATTAAATTGAAAATTTGTACACATCTCAAGAATCGGTGATAATGCAATAATTCAATATGTTTGTCTCATTTGATCTTAACCAGGACCTGAGTTCATCGGGCTTACCCATTTTTCATATTCGATACAGTGTCTTGTGCCAAGTACTCAGGCGATTACTAAGGCTTAATAATTAAGACAAACACATGAATACTAGCAGTATCAACTGGATATTTTTGAATAGTTTGTTACAAAAAAAAAAATTAGTTCTAAAATTAAAATACACGCTTTTGTAGCTAGTCAAACTATAAAGTAAAAAATGAATATTAGTTGTTTTTTTTTTAACAACTGAAGAACACGCCTTTATAGCTAGCCGAAGTTAAAAGTAGAAAAAAAGTAATTTAAAACCATACATTAATGTAAGACCAGACTAAAAAGGAGAAAGTAATTTTCCTTAAGTGTATACTCAGAATAAGGTGGTGAGCTAAAAAGTTTTCTATATTAAGATAAGCATTCGGTGGTCCTTTTATTACAAATGGTTGATGTGTAAGTGTAAAATATGAAGAAATTATATCTAGTTTCAGACATTATTATATTTAGAACAATAAGTTTGTTATTTTTAAGTTTGCGGATAAATTTAAGCGTGCGCAAGATGGGTGACAGAAGATGATAGGCTCATGATAGTATGCCAGCCGTAAGTATTTTGTTGGCATAAATAAAAAAAAAATGATATAAATTCATTTTTACTGCAATTCATTAAACAATTTTACATTTGATTTAATAATTTTGCTTGACCTATTTCTTCTCCAGAGCGGAGAGTATTTGAAGGCTATCCTGAAATGTTACTCGTGTTGCTCCTAATGAAGGACGCTGCGGGTACTTATGCGGATAAAAAAGGATTTTATTACCTGATTTATCAAAAATTACACTCTTTTACTGTCCTCAGCATACCAATAACGGACCAATTAATGATCTCAGGGAAAATAAAAGGTTCATTATTAAAATAAATTTTCAAAATAGAAACCTGGGTTGCCATCCTGAGATCGCCACAACCGATGTACAGAACATTACTTAGCACTTGTGTTCATAATAATAATATATAATAAATAATTTTTTATAAAACATCTCGGATGAGTGATCCGTTTTATGACAGCCATGGCCGAATATTACTAGAGATAAAGGAAGCCTTTGTCCCGACCGCCCCGGCTGACATTATCTGGACTGAAGGGGGCGGCAAAACCTCAAGAGGCCTGTTTTTGCCGACGGTCCCGAGTCATGTTGGAACGCTTCTCTCCGAGAATTAACACTATTAGGCCGCTCTTTGTCTTATCTGACAGCGGGGCTTCGATGAGTTCTCAGCCTTTGGTCGAAATATACGCTCTATTCCTACTCTCTTCACCGATTTTCCCTCTGTGTTGTAAAGTTAGAGTGTTTGCTCTACTTTTTAGTATCAAATTATAAATATTTTTGAAGTGTTTAAGAAAATAGCTTACAATATAGTATTTGTGATTGCTTAATATCAGCACTCTAGAAGAATATTATCTTCAATTAATTATTATAAATTAAAGAAATATCTTAACCAATTACATCGCATGAAAGGCCTTGAGTTCGCCTCATAACATGCTGTTAAAACATTAATCGAAAAATAAATAAAACATATTATTTTGTTTGATTACACTGGTCAATAGTATTTTTGTTAAATGGGTAAATGTGGCTGTCTCAGATGTATTTTGCTATGGTTATTCCGAATATGACCATCATAGTTGTCTCAGATTTTTTGTAATTTTAAATTTTGTAAAAAAAAAAAGTGATATTTCATAGCGATGAACGTTTCTTGTGAGAAGATTTTACTGTCCGAGATACTATACCAGAAGCATTCTTGGAATGTGTGTGGAGACCTCAAAGTGTTAGGACTTTTGTTAGGTCCTCTATTCGGTTATACAAAATTTTGTAGTTTTCTGTGTGAGTGGCACAGCAGAGATCGCAAAATCATTATATACAGAAGGAATGGCCCAAAAGAAATCTTTTACCTGGAGAAAAAAATATAGTTTTCGAACCACTAGTAAACTCAGAAAACGTTTATCTTCCGCCATTGCACAACAGACTCGGTTTGATGAAAAGTTTTGTTAAGGCACTGTATAAAAGTGCCCCTGGATTTCTATATTCAAAAGCCACATTTCCTTGGATCAGCGATGCAAAAATAAAAGGTGTATTTGTTGTCCACAAATAAGGGAGCTTATGAAACATCAAGACTTTGAGGAATGTTTGAATGGAGCCGCAAAATTAGCATGGATTTCTATTAAAAATATTGTGAAAGAATTTCTTGGAAATAAAAAATCAGAAAACTACAAAGAGCTAGTTTCTGATCTTCTACAAAATTATAAGGCTTCAGGATGTAATATGTCTCTAAAAATACATTTTGTTGACTCGCATTTGGATTTCTTTCCTAAAAATCTTGGGACTGTGAGTGATGAACACGGTGAGCGATTCCATCAAGAAATATCCTCACTGGAGAAACGATACCAGGGAAAGTGGAATCCAAATATGTTGGTCTTTGAAAAGAGATTTACCAGCCGCAAAATACAGCAGGAAATCATTAAAGGCTACATTTTGATTTAAATTACGGTATGAAAGCTGCCTAAATAAAATTGCTTGTTTTATTAACATATTATTTTTTTAAATTTTAGATTACACAACATCCTTGCCCTTGAGACAAAAATGCATTTCAAATATGCAATCAGAGCACCAAATTATAAAAGAAATAGCCGTTGTAATTGATTTAAAAGACAAAAAGTTAAATTTTGTTGTCCAGTTTTATTAGAACGATTAGTAGTTTCTAGTTATATTGAGTTATTGCAGAGCTGTAATAGTTTGGTTGTGTATAGAATGAAAGAAACTAAGCCAGTTATGGCAGAGCAGAATGAGGACAGGTGTGTAGGATGCTGCCATCAATTCTTCTATTGTTCCACGACTTCCCATTGGCTCTCGCATTGTACGGGCAGTTTTGATTGGCCCGCTTCTGTTAGCTCTACTCTAGGCTCGTGCAATCCATCTTACTCTACAGCACTAACTGTCTCCAGCTATGTTGAGGGTCCAAAGCACTCCCTTTGAGAACTTTCATAGATCCACGCTATAGTTTAGATATCATCTCAGCTTATGTTTAAAACTTTTATTCAATGCTGTTGTGCTACGTCTAATTATATAATTGGATTTTATAAGAACTAAAACAGAAAAATATTAACAAACATCATGAATGAGAGGAGTTTTCATTTATATAAATATTGGTAAATATTGGATCAACAGAATGGCATTAATAAAATTACTAGAAGTGGAAATGAGAGGATAAACGTTAGTTAACTCGGACACAGACGCCATCGCCGACCGAGATTGGACCGAAATAAAATTCAATTTAATACAGAACAGCAATTGTTACCAAACATCATATAGAGACGACGAACTGGAGCTGCATGCATTATTGATATGCAGGTCAGTTCCGACTGCAATAAAGTGCAGCCAGCGCGGTGCATTACCTAATTAATGAGAGCCGTTCATCAGAAGTGCAGGTCTTCCGCTTCCTCGTACTGCCGTTACATCCTGAACTCTCTCTGTCCACGCTTCCGGAAATTTTCCGAACTATTGCACCCTTTCAGGACGATCCTCTCGTCATCCCTACAACAGACGATGGACGAGAATTATTTCCCTAGATTCACCATCGCTGCTGTGGTTGTACGCTTCCTCGCTTGCTGTAGTACTGCCGCATCCAGCGGTAGGCCTATTTCCTGCTCTTTGTGCCTGAGGTCGACTGTAATATCTAAATTGATTTTAGAATAATAGTATTTCAGAGGAAATCTATACATTATAGGATGTTAGTTTTAATTATATGTCAAAGGTCAATATTATATACAATAAATGTCGTTATAATGATATAACTATGTCGGTACAGATCTTATTTTAGGAAATGTAGTGCAGTTAGTTGACTATATAATCTGAAATATTATCCGATGTAATTTTAAATTTTACTTACTTTTGGAGGTTGCAAAAGTTTTATAAGTCACATAGCTACAATATGTATCCCATTTTTATTACATTTATACTACATAAAATATTTTTTTAAATACATTTCTTAAAATCAGTCTATTTTTCGGGTTTTACTTTTTTCACATAATTATAGGCAAGCGTTTTAAAAGGAATTTTTATAACCTTTGTTGTTGATTCATTTTAAGGGCAAACAACTACAATTGATTATTATTGCCCTCACCACTAGAGAATATACATATACATATAGATTACCTACAAAATTACATTTATACATTCTTCTAACATTAGTACCTAGTAAAAATATTGTTACATATTAAAATATTAACATAATATACCATATTGAACCTTATGCAAAAGCATAGCTTATACATATATGTATGCTTGGGTCATAATTGAATAATTGAAATATTGTTTCATAGTATACTATTACACACACACATACATATACTGGATATGTAGGTACTCATATACACATATACATGCATACACATATTTATATGTCAAATTGACTGAAATATCTTGATGCTTTAAATAAATTCTAAGGTATTATTTCTACATTGTTCGTTATCGCCCAACGTCTTAAGCATCTGCCGAGGCACACCACACCTTTCCATAACACTACTGTACCTAGGACCATCCTCGAAGATATGGCGCACTGTAACTGTCACCTTACACAGTGTACGTTGAGGTGGGTCTCTCTTTGTTATGAGGCATTCGTGGGTCAAACGACTGTGGCCAATCCTAAGGCGGGTAATAACCACTTCTTCTCTTCTACACTGCCTGGAAGAAGATGTCCAGCTACTGATATGTTTATGACCTTTGTAATACGATTTTTTAAAGATCACTTTTGTGTACTCTTTTCACTAGAATAATAAGACTCTGTGGTGTTTTTTAATATAGTATGCTTTAATGGACTCGCTAATAATACAATTAATAAATTGTTCAGTTCTATGGATAATAACTGAATGTGTGGAATAGTTTTATAGCTTTCGTATATACTGACCTTGCAAGTCTTTGTAACCGAACTGACGAACTGAATTGAATCTACCCATTATTTGATATTAATTATTATCTTATATAATAATTGTATCACTCTTACAGAACGAGGAACCTTTAGTTTGGAACTTGGATAAAATCTACAAACAGGATTCTGTAGAGAGTCCTGGGAATGACAATCCTCGTGCCTGCTTTTGTTATTTATTTTCCTCCCCTTTTGAAGTTCCTTATTATTATTTGCTCTATCTTTGTAATATTTTTCTATACATTTTTTCTGCTTCAGCTGTATAATAAGGACGATCCCAATTGCAATGCTAGGAGAAAAACTACCTCTTAAATACATTCATTCTATTTTAAAGAAATATTTTTAAAAAACACGTGGGTATAAAGAGTCTAGGTATTTTAATTTAATTTATGTAATGTATTAGAAGAAGTATGAGTTTTACCTCACTTTTGATTTCCCATTCAATGATCTGTATTGAAAGTGTTCGCAAAATAATATGTTAACAAAAATGAAAGCGAACTGAGGAAACGTTGATATTAAGATATTAAGACGAAAACAATGGTAACGCAACGCAACACAACACTCAACACGCAAAATCCTCCTATTTACTCCTCGGGCGTTTACGATTCGGATTAAAAAAACAACTTTAATTTATTATTTTATTTTTCAGCTTATTTGAGAGATTTTTCTAAACGAGGCCATCTCAATCTTATCATATCAATTTTATGCATGCTCCTTACTTAGGTGTTGCTTAAACTTCTATATTTCCAAGTGTACTCGTCCTTTTTGGAGCAAATATTCTACTCAGGATTGTATTTTCGATTACCTATAGACGTTGTTCATTCTTCAAGGATAGGTTTAATACCCTATGAAGAACAGTTGGAAGGATTATGGTTTTGTAAATTCTTATTTTTATGTTTCTAAACAAGAGGCCTGACCTAAGTAACGTCTTGGCTGAAAAAAACAAGCATTATAACTGCACCTTTAATTATTCTTGGCGATAATAGATTACTAAATTTT
The DNA here is from genome assembly GCA_964056705.1 of Troilus luridus. Classification (NCBI taxonomy): domain Eukaryota; kingdom Metazoa; phylum Arthropoda; class Insecta; order Hemiptera; family Pentatomidae; genus Troilus; species Troilus luridus. Next base: position 20,684,072 of record OZ057416.1, on the reverse strand, counting down.
GGCGTGAAATGTTCATGCACAGATCTTGTTGATATGAAGTCAGCATCATAGGGGATATTTATAGGAATTGTTAGTTTAACATTGAATAAGAAATTCAATAGTGGGTAATTATTATAATACGTTATATAATGGTATTATATAATGCTCCTCCCAAGCGAGCTGGTCCATATTTCGCCTCCAAATGCTGAACTTCTTTCGTATTCGCCTTCTCTCCGGAACTGTCTTGCGACCTCTTACCTAGAGAGACGCCTCTTCAGGAAACTCTTCAAATCATGCCCTTCCGCTGCTCCGTTCCATGTCCTTCGGGCATTCTCTTCGACTCTTCTTTAGCCCATGAACTCTGGTGAGGGGTCTTGCTTGAGGAGCATTTTAAGAGAGGGATGTGGATAGGAATTTATGGATTTCAATTGGATGCTAGGAGTGGGGGTCTAGTGATGGGGCTCACTAGTTCTTTCTGATTGGAGTTAGTAGTTTACTCAGTACATGTCGAGTATGTGTACATGTTTTTGCCAGCGCAGAGGTCGACCTGTCGGGGTAAGTGTGTTGAATAGTGGGTGTGTGCATTTGATATGCCTCCGTGTGACGAAGTCTGTTACCGTCGGGGTTCCGAGGGGTGTATTATATCTGAGTTCATACTTTGTAGAGAGGTATAGCTTACTATACGCCTCAGTATACTGTTTTGAAATTGTTAGAGCATTTATGAAGTTGTGAGCGACATATAATTAAATATAGGGGCCCCATAAAGGAGTTCTGGTCTAATAATTACCTTATTGATGATTAGTTTGATCGGTGAAATTAAAAGGTGGTTAAGTCTATAAGGTTTGTTTCGACATGGTCGTCTAGTGCCGGTCGAGAGTGACACCGAGATACGTTATCCTATTGGCTTGCTTGTTTTCTGTAGTCGCTATTCTATATGTTTTAGGTAGAGGGTGCTTATTCTTTAGGAAAGAGAAAATAATACAATCATTTAGTAATTTACTAAGTCATTTTTAGACCAAATAATGACTTTATATTTACTCCTCGAAAATTCTAAAACCTCCGAGAATCGACTCTCTCAGCAGAGGCAGGCCTCCGTGACTCTAACGGATGACTCGGCTGCTATAGCCCCCTGCCATCGGACGGAAGTGTAGGCCGTCCCCCGGCAGATTGATGGGGAGGCGCTAGAATATTTTGCCCCATCGAGGGGGGGGGGTGATGGAGTATTATGACACTGCTCGACCTCACAAACAATGGAATCCTCCAATAATTCACTCCGGGCCACTCTTTTCAATCGCCTATTTGTATCGTTCCTCTCTCAATGAAACATTTCCATCGTAAATCCCTGTTCAGTTTTATTATTTCTATCTGTAAAGCACTGAAGTTTATTTTATGTCTCGTTGCCTGTCGTTATATTTAACGTGGGAATTTCCAATCACTTGTATATATTTTTTTCACTCTGTAAAAAGAAATATGCAATTTTAAATTTAATTATAATTACTAAACAGAGGGGATTGTGAAACTTGTATTAGGCTGTAGCTCTATTGTTATGTGTGCAATTATGATTATTGTAATTTACCGTTGTTCTTTGTATCTTTGGTTTAGAATATAAGTTGTTTTTTTAGATTTTAGGATCAGAATTGGAGAATTAAAATCAATTCCAACAAGTCCCATCAAATTACCTTTGCCCTTCTCTGAAAACCCATGACTTCCTGTCCTACTGTATCCTTTAAAATTACTCCACTTATCCCTGTTGAACAGATTCCCTACCTAGGACTCAACTTAGACAAACGTCTTACTTGGAACCCTCACACAAGACTGAAAAGGCAATCAACAGCTAGACGCTTCCGACTACTTCAACACATACTAGACAAACACTCAAAGCTTCAGATCAATTACAAAAGACTTATTTATGTGACTGTTGTAAGACATATATGGACTTACGGAATTGAACTATGGGGCTCCACCAAAACATCGAATTCCTCTCGTATTCAATCCATGCAATCCAAAATCCTTCGCAAAATCCTAAACGCTCCTTACTTTGTCACAAATAAAACCATCCTTAAAGACCTTAACGTTCCATATGTTACCGATTTAGCCCATTCGAGATATCTATCATTCCATAATAAACTCCAGGCCCATCCAAACCCACTAGTTTCCATCCTCGCATCCAATTCCACCCCGGACAATCCTCCTAGAAGTCTAAAGAGAAGATGACCTCGGGACCTTCTATTATAGAAATGTTATAAGAGTGCTGCCAGTGGGTAGTGCCTCTACATGCCCTTTCATGTATCTATTTATTCATATAGCCCTTGTACTAGATGTATATATTTCAGTTGTACAATTCAATAAAATAATTTTTAAAAAAAAGAAAAGATTTTAGGATGATTATTATAAGACCTATTTGGACTGATAATAGTTTATTGGACTTAGTAGAGCTTTGAAGCTCCATCCAACTAACGAATCCCTCTCGTATCCAAAACCTACAATCCAAAATCCTTATTAAAATCCTTTGTTACGAATAAAGTCATTCATATGATCTTAATGTACCATGGCTGATTGGGCTCGAACCCTTACCGATCCTGTCATGACGAACTTTATTTCCACTCAAATCCACTATTTTCAATCCTAGCAACCTCTTCAATTCGTGATTATCCGTATGAAAAGAAAATGGAATCGAGATCTTTTAAGTTCTCTAAGTTAAGAATTGTTATAATTCGGGTGTAAAATTCTCAATGACTAAAATAATATAAAAATTACTATTAATATTATCATTCATGGATGTACTTACAGCATACATAGACATTATTCCCACTCAAACCCACTAGTTTCAAACATAGCAACCTCGTCATTTCTGATAATTCTCCGAGGCGTCTGAAAAGAAGATGACCTCGTGACCTATTAGTTTGAATTTTCTATTCGAGTACTAACATTGGCCAGTTGCAATGTTTCATATAGTTTTTTCTATTTCTTTTTACACAGCCCTGGTGATGGCCTTAATCTTAGGCCGAAACATTGGCATAATAAAAAAAGTTATTCTCATTTAGTGTAATTCATTTACTCGGCCCCTGACCATATTACACTATTGTGAGAATTATCTTGTCAAATATTTCCATTTAAATACTTGAATTTGTTTTTCATGTGTTGAATATTGGGAATATTTTCAATTTAATTATAAATAAAAACGAGTAAATTTGACGGATTTTAGCTTTTATATTCACCTTCATTTTAGATATCCGATATGACAATTCGACGACGAGTCCTGTTGATAGAGAGTACTCTGGCAGATCCAACACTGGAACTTCTAGACCAAACCTGTCATGCTCGTTTTGAAACTGTTTCTTTTATATAATTTATTTAGTCCCCAATTCATCATCATTTTTTTTATTGTATCTTAAATTCGAATTTCTTTCTTTTATCTTTCACAAGCTTCATATTTTTTTATATTAGATATAAAATTATATATTCTAAACATCAGTAATTGAATAGTTTCCTGAAAGAAGGGCGTATGTTACGTTTTTCAGTTTTGGTTTTATAGAAGGTCCGTATGATGGCCCCTACCGCTCTCTTGTCAAGAAATACCCGCCCGCAAGTGAAATTTCTGTATACTCTTCGGTTTTTCAATTTCATGTCAAAATAAACATTTTGACCAAAGCATCCGATGTCGCAATTTTTGTTTTATTTTTTTATTTTTTTACTTGTTGTACAAGGGCGTAAGTGCACGATCTATAAAATGTAAGAAGGAGCTTTGTGACAGTCGCCTAATTAAATGACCCGTTCTCTTATTTTGGCTCTCCCGTAAACTTTGAAAAATGTTATTACATGCGCCCTTCTTCCAGGCAACTATTCAATTAATGTTTACTGTTTTATTTGTAAGTATAAACAATATTGTTAAAATGACTCATTAATGTATGTCCGATCTTGATTATACTATGGTATTTACTTTCTGCTCATACTCTGCTATTATTAAACCCAAATCTGTACCTTTATAACCCATGAAGGATCTTCCGTCATGAAGGACTGTTTCTAGGGCAACGGTTGTCCAGGGATGTGATTAGTCCTAAATCAAACTCAACCGCCCAGTCCCCCCCTCCAACTTAGGATATCTACTTTATAGAGGTTGGGTTAGCCCAAGGATAGGTCTATAGGTCTCGTAAGCTGTTACCAGATTAAATAATTTATCTGCCACTGCCGGATTTGAACCTAAAAACAAGCGTAACACCTGAAACCCTCTGCTATTAATATTGTGAATAATATAAAACGGCAATAAAATTGTTATTAATATGATATTGATTTTCACTTTATTATTCATCGACAGCAATCATCTAGATTTAGTAGCCTTTATAGGAAAAGCTTTATATATATAATACCCCTGACTATGGAAAACTCATTATGAAAATGAAAATGGTATTTATATAATCCTTTACCATGTTCAAACGAAAATAAAACAATTATCCTGAAATGGATCTCTGCAGCTAATACAGCCTCTGAGTTTTAGAGTATCCCTGGTTTATTTATTTTTATTTATAAAAAAAAAAAAAAAAATTTAACATCTAATCATTTATAAATATCAGCAGATATTTAAAATCTGATCTAAGAATATTGGGTAAGGTACTGTCGAAGATAATTCGGAGTAAATCTCAACTCAAAAGCTTGGGATTTGTCTTAAGATGGATCTCGTAAATATTTATTTTCCAATAGATATACTGTAAGGAATGTCTATCAGCGGTTATATGGTAGAGATGTCATTACAGAATATTAAATATATATATATATATATATATATATATATATATATATATATATATATATATATGTATATATTTTTAATATACTTATTTCTAATATAACTTTCTACAATTCACAAAAGTAATATACTGTACCAAACAGACCAGTCTCAAACTTCAAAACCTTTGAAAAATTTATATATATCTATACAGAGTCACATATACAATGAAAGAAAAAAAAATGTACAAAAAACTTTTATCAGAGAGAGAAAAAAATTAATAATCAAAATAAACAAAAATTATATCTACACATTCTTAATAACTTATATACATCTATATAGATAATAATAAAATAAATTGGTATCCTACCATAGTAAATGCTTTGTTCTTTTATGTACATATCGCTTTGTACCATTTTTTGTGTAGTTCCCAATATTTTTTATAAGTGGGTTTTATTGTGATTACACTTAAAAATGATTTTTTTGCATAATTTATAGATGAAAACATTCAGATACGCTATACATAATTATTTATGCATAATTTTAACTTTTGTGTAATATGCATAATTTCCAGCATTTCTTAGGCATTTTTTTTTGGAATATGTTTAGTTTTTTAATAATTTTTTTTCAACGTACAACTAAATATTGAAAATGCATATGTTTGAATAGATCGGAAGTAGGCTTTATATAATAATAACTATTTTCAGAATATTAATAATATAATATGTTTGTCTTTAATAAAGAATTTATCTTTTTTAAGAGTTAAGGCTCTCATGATTAAAAATTAAACCGTGTTTCAAAAATTGATATCGATGCATCTTGAGCAATAATTATTTTTAGATATACTAAAAAGTATTTGAGCCAAAGGGCGGAAAGAGGCCCATTTTACGTATTACACAACTGGTACATTTTATTATACTACAATAAGTATTTAATATTTTAGTATATTAAACAGAGTATAAATAGAGGATTATATAAATTGAACTTCAGTTTAAGAGTTATTTTGTACACCCCCAGTGAGCCTATTAAAATATGTGTACCCACTTAGTATTGGATTGTTTTAAAATAACCAAATGCTCCATCTTTGATTACAGATAAAAAAAATATAACTTACTGTTTATATGAAACATGTATTAATATTATTTTACTGGATTCTCAGATTGAAAGAACAGTCATAAAATCGAAATATTGGAACAAGATTTGGCTTGAGTAACGGCTGAAAAAAGGCGTAGGCAGTGACTTTGTAATTTACCAATTTTTGAAAATAGATATAATTTAACTAATCGACAAAAGATGAACAAAAATGAGTTCCTAAATCCGTTGTTATGCAAGGCCGATAGATTAATATATTACCGAAAAAATTGTTATAATTTAAGAATCATTTTATGAACTAATCATTTTGTATGTTGTATCCTGTAAATTGCTAATAACGTTATTTAATTTTTATAAATCTGACTAAAATTATTTTAAATCGTAAAATACTAGTCGTGATTGTTTTATAACAAATTGTTTTAATAGTCTAGGTTATCTATTTGATTATCATATAAATTAAATATATAACTGCGTATTAAAACAAGTTTCAAAGAAAATTATTTTGTTTTTTACGTTGGAATATATATCGCTGATAAAAACACATTTATTCTCGGATTTAATTTAATTATTCGGTTTTATTTCGTTGGTTTCCATCTCTTTAATCACTGTAATGGTTTGAAATGAACTCGACTCATCCGGATTAAACCATTCAGCAAGCGTTTAAAGAATAAATATTTTAAATTACACGTAGACGTTATGACGTTCCAATACGAAAGCTATTTGAATTGGTTTTAATTTAATTTGGTTTTCGATTTTTATGATTTTGAATGTATGGTTTGATTGGTTTCTCATTAATAAAAATAATTACGTTACTTTAATAATACGAAACAATTATTGCTAAAGTAATATGGGATGTTATTCTTGAAAGTGGTATACACCCTTTTGGATATAAAGAAATCGTTTATTCTTTAAAATTATTTTATGGTTATTATTTCATAATAAAATTTAAAAGGTATACAAGCATTTAAACCATTACTCTTTCCTGAGTGCAAAATAATATAAACATTCTCTCGTTTGTCTACATTTAAATTAATTCAATGTTACTCAAATAATATTAACAATAGTTACGTTTTTCACTCTTTTCAAGTGTTGAAGTTTAAAAAAATATCCGATTGTTTAAAATAGGAGGATATTTAAAAAATTCCAACTTTTTTTTTTAAATTTTACTATAAATATTTATAATTAATTGATATTTGAACAAGATAAAAATGCATACATTTCATGTGAAAAAGAGTACAAAACGAATATGGAAATTATGAATCTATTAATACTTTCACCCCTCTGTGTGAATTCGGCTCCTTGTAAACGGCCCCAGTGTTTCGTGAAGTGTGTAATATATGGCCCAAGTTGTGCAGGAACCCTCTCCCATTTCCCTCAAATTCTTTTTAACAATCTCGTTTTTTTTTCTCTAACTAGCTTTATATTTTAATATTCTCTGAATGTTTCCGTGAGGCCACTTGTCCTTTAAGCATCCGAATCTAGTTGGCAATATTACAATCCACTTAATGACTTAAAATGATATAAGTTATTAAAATATTATGTAGTACAGGATTAAAGAGAATTTTAATGTTATTTCAATGTAGCCAAATGCTAAATATTATGGTAATGGATAAATACATAAAAACTTTTAAAAAACGGTTTAATACAAAAGAATACTAAAAAGTAGAAAATAATTTTTAACAAGTTTAAATAGAACTAGCTTTTGCCCACGGCTCGCCACATAAAGTTTCGTGACAGATCAAATTCCTCGAAATCCATAAATAATTTAATTTTGTTAAACTATATTTAAGTTACTCGTACATCCGAAATTTCAAATGTCTAACTTCAAAACATACGGATACCATACAATCTTTGAACCCCTATTATATTAAGGGCGAAACCCTTGGGGGTGGAATTGTCCAAATTCCTTTCTTAGTGCTCATTTAAGCTATAAAAAGAACCTATCTGCGAATTTCAAGATCCTAAGTTCAGTGGCTTCTGCTGTGCATTGACCGCAGGGTGTGTTGGTCAATCAGGTTACAGTTTTATATAAACTTCGCCTATGTGGTGTGTTGATAAAAAGTAGCCTTCCCCAGGTATTAAAAAAACGGTTTAATACAAAAGAATACTAAAAAGTAGAATAGTCCTTCCCCAGGCTTGAGATTATCCATATCAAATTTCATCACAGACGGATCAGCACAGCCGTGAAACATACATTAACACTGATTAACAAACGGGACGGACAGAAATTTACTGTTGTTCCTGTCAGTAAAGGATCAGAGTATGCAATGTTATTGAAAAGGATTACTTAGTAAAACGGTTTAACTTGTCGTACGGCAGCAGCGAGAAGTGAAATATGTTACTTTATTTGTTTTGTTCAGCGAAAATTTTCTGCGTGTAGATTTTACGAGTAAGAACCACGTGAGGAAGGATACACAATTTGCCCCATTTTTCTCCCCCTTAGGGGTAGAATTTCAGAAAATCCTTTCTTATCGGATTCCTAAAAAAACAAAACAAAAAAACCAAAAAAAAACAACAACCTGTACCATTACGACCCGTGAACGAGTCTGGGGGTTCAGTACATGGTTGAGACTGTACTGTTTCATGGACAACGGTTTTGCAAGGAGATGACTTGTCCTAGGTCACGCTCAACCGCCAGGTTTTTCCCCCTTATTATGGGTACCCTATTTTTATAATATTTTATAGAGGCTGGGTGAGCCCCAGGAGGGTCCTAGATCCTACATGATCCATCTCCGGCTGCAAACAGACTAAATAAAAGTGCCCGCAGCGGGATTTGAACCAGGATTTCCGGCATGGCAACTCAGTACTCAACCACTGAGTCACTCCGCTCCCCCCCCGCCGCTTATAGGATGCCTACGTCATACAACGAACATACCCTCCAAGTTTCAGGTCTCTACGATTAGCGGTTTAGGCTGTGCGTTGATACCTCAGTCATTCAGGACAAAGCATTTTATATATATAGATTAAAATGATGAACAAAACAATCACTCTATCATTAAAAAAGCGTTTCTTTTATGATATTTTCATAAAAGTTCTACTTTTACCACTGCCAGTATTACCAATACTTACAAAAATTAACATCCTTGACTATACAATTATTTTTTTATTATATAATGCGGTTTCTTGTTCACAACTCTTTTCCAATTTTAAACATTTTGTAAACATTTTTTTGTTTTGTTTTCCATTTAAGCTTGTTTTTAAACTAATATTCCTTTTATAATTTTATTTCGACTAAATACAAAAGAGAATTTTTTTAACTATTATTATTTTTTGTTACAAAAAAATTTACGGTAATTGGTTAAGTCGGATTTTGTTCAGAGAGAGTTACCTGCTTTCGGATAACCGGAATCGTATCATTCACGTAGTTTTTGGCTTGACATAAGGTTGCAATATAAACAATAACTCCTTTTCAAGCCAATGCCTTACTTACTAATAACTCGATTTTGCTTACATAAGTACAAGAAACTCATTTTGGAGAATAACTTAACCACTTATTCGACGATGCTGTATATATACGCGTCTAAATGATTTATCATACCTTTTGTTGAGCAATATAATAGTTTGTTGAACAAACACACTTATCTAACGACTATACATAACGACTTACCTATCAACTCCTGTTGTTTCGGTAGGGAGTAATATATAATAATATTAATCCGGCTTAGCGAATAAGAAGGCTGCAATCTCAGCTTAATTACTTCCGTTCAAATACTACTATCCAACCTTAACTATATACTCCCACTTACGTCTCGGTCCCTAATAGGTTAAACATTTCTGGAATTTATTCGTTGCTAAGACCAATCGATAAAGAACTGTTGGCTAGATAATAATTTTATCATTTTTTTTTAAATTTTAAACAAAAAGCATTAGCTGAGCAATGTAGAGACCAGAAAAAACACGAATTTTCTGGCTTTAGCCGCGTATTTATTCCCTCTTGAATGTCGTAGTTTATCTGTTATCATTGACCTATGGTACTTCAAATTCTCGTTATTCAAGTTCAAACTTATTCCCTGCTTTAACAATATCACCACCGTCTCTACAAATAATAATATACTTAGTCTTATTGGAATTTACTTTGACCTCTATTTCATTAATGAGTCTTCGATCATCGAATTATAATGATATAGAAAAAGTGATTATAATAAATAAATTCTAACCCACAGTCTATCTAATGGTTGGAAAATTAACGTACTAGGGTTCTTACAATGATCCGTAACTTAGAATAAGTATCTATCTGGAAGAAACACATTAATAACAGTGATGCCCGCAGAACGGCAACTCTAGATCTGGTGGATGAAAGAGTGACGTCATACCAGCTGTATTGCGGATAGCCCAAAGTTTAAAATTAAGATAACTTATTAAAGAATAATCATTATTTTTAATTATATTCTTTGATAAAACTGCATATAGATATCATTAGTAGTTAAATAGGTGGATTATTATTACCACATATAGTTATTATTGCTCCATATACTCTATTTTTACTGTATATACTCTATTATTGCTCCATATACTCTATTATTACTATATATACTATATTATTACTCCATATACTCTATTATTACACCATATACTGTATTATTACTGTTACGGGCTACCGGGTGTAAAATGGACTAAACTATTACTTAATTCAAGAATCTAATATTTATTAACAAATTAAAAAGAATACAATCAGATTATTAAATTATTAAACTAATGTCAATTTACAATAACAATATTCTACTAAATGTTATCTAATTTCTAAAATAATATACAAACAGTATAAGATATTGGTAATACTAAATAACTAAACTATTTATATATATAAATTTGTACAAATACAATAATATTACACTATAGTTTACAATTACAAATTAACACTTACAGTTCGCTAACTAAAGTCCACCGACCGTAAGACTCTCCAAATATGACAAACTGCCACACAGTTCATTACACTTATTACACGGCCACTAATTGTCACTGTTGCTCACTAAGCACTTATTACAGACTAATACTAACTCACACACACTGCCACTAGTTAACGACTGCTTATTACTGAATGCTTATTACTGAATGCTTATTACTGACTGCTTATTACTCACTGGCTTATTACTGACTGGGGCCGGCCGAACAGCTGGCCTTTTTATATAGGCAAGGTAGGTCGGGGTGGGACAATTCTCGGAAGGACGAGGACCACCTAGACCAATCCAGAAGGTTCTACGCCATTCTATAATCCCTTCCGCTTAATCCCATTGTTTGCCTAATCCTCTCAGCCGGTCCTCCTTCCCGCTCTTACTATATCTGAGCTGTGGTATAAGTTCAATTTTTCATATTTCCGATATCTAAAGGTTTCCATCTTATATTTTTTAGCGTCATTTCTGTTAATTTTTTTTCTTTATGTTTTTCTACTTAAATATACTGTAAATAAATTCTTATTACTATCATAGTTATCTTTGCATATGACAGATTTTCAATAAAAAAAAAAAAATTGTACTACGCCATATCGAAATCAACCATCCGCTCAACCATCGACTTTATAGAATAGAATAGAATAGAATAGAAAAGTAACTTTATTCTGGGACAAAGTCCCTTTAGAATAACATATATGAACAGGAATAAAAAACATAATATTTATCTGGCCAGAAGGCTAAATGTTACAAATCATAAAGCGTGAAAACATGACAGAAAACAATTTAAAAGGAAATATATAAACAAAAATAATAGTAAGTAAATAAATAGTACAGATCTTGACAGGATATTAAGCAATTACAGAGAATAGATAAATCCATAGCTTTTGAAATTAAATGCATGAGCTAGCATTCAATAATTTGTTTACATGATGTACATCTTTTCAAAGAGCAGAATTAAAAGAACTAGATAACACAATGAGTTATTATATACATTGTATTCTAAGCAAATGACTAACCTACCTAGAGACTATCCTTTTGGGAAGCTAATAGATGTTGATACAGCAAGGATTGGAATAATGATAGAGAGGGAGTATGACGGATATTAGGAGGGATTGAGGAGCGGGCGAGAAAGGAACGTTCGAATGCTTTAGTTCTGTGTGAACGTATATAGAGATCAGAAAGGCGGGATCTTGTTTTATGGTGTTGAACTGATGATTTGAATTGGAGGAGACTGTAGATATATGAAGGGTGTTGAGAGTGAATGGATTGGTATAAGAATGAACAGAGGAAATATTGTCTTCGGAAGGGAGGGAAGAGCCACTTTAACCCATCATAGAGGTGGGAGACGCGCGATCGCTTCGGAGTACCAAACACAAATCTTAGAGAGCAGTTCATTATTCTCTTTAATCTGTCTTCAAGCATTTTAGAGAGGCCTCCATATACCACGCTACAATAGTCAAAGTGGGGGAAGATGAGAGAAGATACGAGAAGCTTACGGGAAGATTGTGTACATCACTGTTTAGAATTCACGATCCCATAAGCAGAAATATTGTCACCCTCTTAATAGTAAAATTAATAAATATTAATAAAAAATATTTTTTTAGTGTTTTTTAAATATTCTTTAATAAAGAGATATTTTTTCAAATTAAACGAAAAAAAATACAAAACATAATATTAATGAAATTATTTATCCTAATACGTAGCGGTAAAAAAAAAAAAAATGGAAAACAGATTTTAACAAACTTTATTATTAAATAACCCGTGCATAATGAGCTTATTGAGTCTAATAATTCCCCAGAATATGAAATTACCTAATGTATAAAAATTTAATAAACATCTGCCTGAAGTTACTTATTATCATTGTTTCTAATATTATTTGAATAACATTAACCTGATATTTTTTATTGTTAGGTTCGTTCATTTTTTTTTCTCTATGTCATAATGCTTAATTTTTTTTTTATACACTTTATTGAAATATTATTGCAATCTGCCCCTTGTAGGCAATAAGTAATAGCGGTAAGTAGCTATACAATCATACAATAAAAACAAAAAATTAAATAAAAATATAAACATGCGGATAATAAAAACGAAATGAATACTTGCGAACATGATAAAAATAAATTCTAAAAATAAAATAATTGCTCACATTTATACCATAATTCCAATATTTACAATTTTCCTGGGGTCCCCGAACTAAGCTTCTTTCCCAGGAATGGGGGCAAAGCAAGAGTCCGGGAGGCCCCTGCGCCCTTTCCCAGCCGCGTCACTGGCTTAAGCGCCAATGGAAGCTGGTTAAGGGAATGGGTAAATGTATTATGAAAATATAATTATATCTATAACACCTGTCTTTGCCTATGACATATCTTCAATAGAAAAAAATGTACCGCGCCATATCGAACTCAAACATCCATGTATTGATGTTACACATCACTTTTTAGAATTCATGATCCCATAAGCATTAATCTTTACAAAATCAAATTTAAGTAGACAATTACAAATTTATTCTGAATGGCAAAGAATGGTTATAGTATTTAAGTAATATTGTATTAGCTTTAGTTCTTATACATTGTAAATCATGTAAATAAATATGGAAGGAAGAGGAAAAAAACTAGCTTTTAAGACTACACTTATCGCAAATGCGTGGGGGGATTTTAATATGTCTTCATAATGACTCTACTTTTACTAACATCAGTAAATCAAATATTTATATATACTTTATTATTATTAAATAAATTCTGTAGGAAAACAAATGCGACTCTGTACAAGACGTTGATTCGTCCAGTCCGTACATACGGGCGGAAACATGGAGCTTCTCCAAAACAGATGAAATTAAGCTGCTCGTCTTTGAAAGAAAAGTACTACGTCGCATTTATGGACCAGTACGCTCATAAAACGATTGAGGAAGAGGAGTAATGCAGAATTAGCCGCTATACACGGAATTAGTCCAGTTAATCAGGCTTCAGCGTCTAAAATGGGCGGGCCATGTTGCCAGGATGGACGAGTGTAACCAGCAAAATTATGCTGACGGGTCTAGGGAGGAAAACAAGAGTTTGAAGGCCCAGATTGTGCTGGATGGATGAAGTCGACGCAGATGGTAGAGCTCTTCTTTGACTGGCTAACTGGAGAACCGTTGCAAGATAGAGGTACCAATTGGCGAAACTAATTGAGGAGGCCAGGACTCAGTGTTGAGTTGTAGCGCCGATAAAGAAGAAGATTAAATAGAATATTTACAGCAATTAATACAAAGTACCCTCGATATTTTACCATAAAATAAATCTTTTCGTTCATCACTCTATTATTAATTTAACCTTTTTAAAAATTAGTTTCTACAATTTAGTTTTATTTACTATTAAAGCATGTTTTGTTTTTAAACGATTTATGTTGGGTTTCTTAGCTATAAAATCATGTATTTTATTTATTTTATTTTTTTTACAAAAATATACGAAACTCCCCAGTTTTTTGTTTCGAAATCATATTTTTTTTAGTTTCAAATTGTGTTTTAAAAATGGCTAATCCTGAAGATCCTAGTCACGTTAACGAAACAAACTTATTAAATCATTGTATTTTCATAAGTTTGTGAGATATGTGTAACTTTATTCGATGTTTTAAAGTGGCCGAAAATCGAGTTCAATGATTCCGTCACTTACATACATGCATTAGCTAATAAAAGCGTGCTAAAAAAATTAGAGTATCTACATAAAAAGGGGCCATGAGAGTAGGCAAAATCCCAAAAAATCATATTAGATTTGAGTTACCGTTAAAACATAATTTTAACGAGTATAGAGATACAAAAGTAACTCATAAGACTTTATTATTGTAGAAAAGATAAATTTATTATTAATTACCTCAAAACCTTTAGTAATTAATCCCTTCGATAAAAATGGAAAAACAGGGACTATTTTTTCCAATTTTAATTCCAATAACATTTTTCGGTGGAGCGTGATCTAGGACAAATCACCTCCCAGCAAAACTGTTGTTGTAGAATATTCGGTCCAAAAAAGGATGATACCACTGGAGCATTAAGTAGATTACACAGCACGAAATTGAGGAGCATTCACCCGATTAAGTTTATTCAAGTTATAGCTAATCACGAGGATTAAGATGGGCTAGTAAAGTGGCTTGGCTGTAGTAAAGTGGTAATAAGCGCTAAGCCGACTGGGAAGCGTCTGAGTGGTAGACCGAGACATAGATGGGAAGATTTATGAGTGATCTTGCGGATTTGGGTTTGTGTAGTTGTTTGTGTAGGACGGAACTTTGTAAACAGAGGTTGGTGGCATCGGAATCGAGCTTTCGGTTTCGCACACCCTTATTATTATTATGATTCTTACGAAATATGTCTCTGAATATTTTCTAAAGTATTTCGGTAAACATCTGGACTTGCGGAGTAGAGCTTTGGATCTCTACTAAGCCATTGATTTCCTCTCGTATTCAATCCTCCCAATCCAAAATCTTCAAATATCCTAACTTTGTTACGAACAAAGTTACCCATAATTTCCCATTTGTTACTAATTTGGCCCGAACCTGATGTAAATCATTTCATGACAAGCTTTATTCCCACTCAACCCCACTAGGTTCAAACCTAGCAACCTCTTCCATTCCTGATAATCGTCAAAAAGAAGATGGCCTCGTGACCTTCTAAGTTGAATTTGTTATTTGAGTAATAGCACTGGCAAGATACTTGTCTTTATCTATGCCATTATATTTCATTCCATCCATTTACTTGTAGTACTGTTATAATTCGGTTGTAAATTGCAATGAAGCAATTAATATAAAGTTTATGCTAATACTATCATTCATGGATGAACTACAGCATTAATCTATTATGAATAAACTGCTAGGAAAGCGTTGATATAAATACACAAAATGCGCAGTTATAAATTTGTCGGAGGAGATAAAGTAGACGGATAACAGATTGCTGGAGCGCGCTAATCCGTTGATTCAAGCTAATACAGCGATAAAACCGCAAAACCAGGGGGTGGTGGGGTGGTGAGCACCGCGGGGGTGCTTGCAGGGACCTCCCCGTGGATTAGGGAAGCATTAGCAGATTGGTCGAGAAGGACTATTCAAATTCCCGATCCGTGAGCTGGCTGGCATCTCCTTGCTCTTGATATACAGCCTCCACCCTAGCTGCTACCTACCCTACTTCGGTTCTTTATCCAACCTGCAATTAGGTAACTGCCAACTCGAGTGGAGGATTACTCGCTATGTATTATAACATTTCATGTTCGGTTAGTTAATGTTTGACAATTGCGTATCTAATTTTTTATAATCGGATATTTTGGCTGTTCAATTAGATTGTTTGAATACGCTTTTATTAGCTTCGCCTGTATGTAACCCAATTTAAACTCGATTTCCAGTCACAAAAACGGATAATTATATGTAATTGATAACATTATAAACTTGAGTTGATGACCTTAGGTTATTGTGTATATTTATGGGTTCCTAATCCTTAAGTTGTGAAATATCTTCCGTGTTGTCAGTAGTATAACTTCCTTGGCCTCCCCAGTTCTTATAACCGCTCAAAGACTAGAATAGAATCAAGAGATATGAGAGAGAGAAAGAGTAGAAAGTAGATGGTGTAGTTATTTTATAGTCTGTAAGGAATTACTAAGTTAGGTCTTAAGTAGTCAATATAATTGTTGCCTGCGGCCCATCTCTAGGACCATATGGAGACCTAAAAAGGGCTGGGAGAGGACAAGGTATAGTCGAGGACACGTTGGGAAACGGGGTAAAGAAATAACCAAAACATTCATCTATCAAAAATAAAACGCAATTATATTGAACCAATTAATATACAATTAAACCTAACATTTAATAATGATAATAAGAATAGGCCTAAAGTCGTTAGGAAAATAATAAATTACAACTAAAAAATATTCATCATCAATAATCATTATCCCATAACCCCCTAATAATAATAATAATTTCAATATAGAAAAAGATCCACAATCCATAACAATAATCATATAGAACCTAATAATAATTACCATTTAAACAAGTTCCATCCTCTCTAACCATAATTCTATATGGACTAATAATAATTACAACTTAAATAAAAGATTCCCACCTGTTTTGTGGCCGAAACGCGACGAACGACAAAGAAAATATTTAACTGGATCTAACAACAACTGAGCTACCGTCTGGCTTCACCCCAAATCTAGTCTGACTACAGTATAGAGAATATTTCCTACCTTCCATCTGGCTTCTTGCTCAGGTCCCGATACTTCTCACTGATACCAGTCTTCACTCTGATCAGCTCATCTTCCTTCCGGTAGACCTGCTCGCCGAAAGTAACTGTTCTCAACTCTGACTTTTGAGGGAAAACGGTCGGGTATTTAAAGGCTTATTCGAGCTAGCGTTAACATTTAACTCTTGAATTAAATCTAACTTTTTAAATATTCGATTAAGGTCGACTAGAACGACAAAAGCCCCAAGTCATTCCCGACATTATTCCCGAATTGACCTATGAACTGACTACGCAGCGCGGCCTCAATGACAGATGGAACCTTCTAACAATAATTAAATTTTATAATATATCTAAATTAATTTTTCTCAGTCCGTTACACCGTGTTAGTTAATAATTAATAAGTCACCTAGTTAGTTCATATAAGCAATGTCTCTAGTATATCCATATCTATTCAATATCTCAATAAATCTATAATCTTCTTGCAGGTCGTCCACCGTTAATTAACTCATCGTATTAAATTGCACACTTCTTAAGTAACGGTGACAACAGAATTAGCGTTTTTATAGGCATGGAGTATTAGTACTTTGTACCAAGCTAAGATGCATGACTTAATCTTTTGAAGCATATTACTACCGGTATGATCAACTGGAGGGTTTCATATATATCGTTACAATTAACATAGTAATTAGAAAAATGAAAATCCTCGTTCGGCTGGATAATTTTCATTTCATACTTTTTAGTTCGGCTGGCTACAAAACCAATTTTTTTTTAACTACAATTTTTTAAAATTAATATGTAAATATGTTGCTAGTAACCATATGCGTATCTCAAAGAATAAGCCATGTACGCCTTATAACACTACCGTGTCTTCCTATCCTATATTCCTATATTTCCCGTTTAGGGATATAAAAAATCGATAAACCCGAATATCCTGTTAAGGATAATGACAGAAATGTATTGCATTATTTTATTATACATTGATAAAGGCTAAGCCAATAAAAGAGTGTTAAAAATATAAGAATGAATCTCTGAACCATCGCACATATACCCATAGATATTTAGGATACGGTTCTTTAGCAGTGTTGGATTCCAAAGCAATCAACGGATGATATGCATTTCATTTTTTCAGAATAATTATTCGGGAGTAATTAACGGTATACAGTGTCCATCTCATTAACCTTTCGGCCCTCGGCATCTCTCGAAACGGATTTACCTAAAACCGATATTACTTAATCCCTTCGACCGACATATGTTAAATTATTAATAAGATCAGCTTCAGTTCCAACAAAAATATCTCATTCGATGTTTTATGCTCATGCATATGCAATTTTTACGGATTTTGAGTATTATACACATATGTATCTTTTGCGATATTTTCCTGATGATTCTACTTTTACCATAATTAGTCGAAAAATTTAATATCAATGATCACACTTTTTAATGATTAAATGAATCTTTTTGTACATCACTCTATTTTTATTTTAAATTTATTCTAAATCATTTTCTAATTCTTAGTTTTCTTTCCTGTTACAGCTCGTTTTTTAAAGTATTGTTTAGTTCCTGTAACTACTAAAGCGTGGACAGAATGTTGAGTTGTCCTGAAGTTCCTAGATTTAAATGGGGCTGTGGCAGAGAAATTACTCTATCTTTTAACAAATATGGATCGACCCAGATTTATAGACTTTCTGAAGCGCACTTAACATATAATGCCGTAAAACAGTTTAAAAAAATACGAAACGAAATGAATAAGTATTAAGAACGAGAATTTAATATTAAAACGATATTTATAACTAATGCTGCGGAAATCGGGGATGAGGTAGCTCAGTTGCAGATTATCCTTGGTCTCACCCAGCCTCTGTAAAGTGGGAGATATTAATTTGGGAACAAACCTGGTAGAGTTTGATGCCAATCCACCTTTTTATGTACAAAAGATCTTTCATGCACTGTAGTGGTAAACGCTTTTACATATTATAACGTATATAATACATTATATATATATACACTCGCGGACAAAAAAACTTGCAGTCCTCAGCTCTTGGAGGTCCCTTAGGCGGGTTCAATTGTCGATGTCCCAAGTTGGCCCCAAAGATGTTCAATCGGGTTGAGGCCGGGGCTGCGAGCTGGCCAGCCCAAGGTTCGGATACCGACCTCGTTCAGGTACTCCCGCAACGTGTGGTCGTCCATTATCGTGCATTAAAAGGAAATTGGGGCCTATGAACGGGGCAAATGGTACCACATATTCCTCTAGAATGTCCAAAACGTACGTGCCTGCATCAAGGGTTGGCCTCCGGAACACATAGAGCTCTGTCATAGCATCTAAAGAATTCCCTCTCCAAACCATCAGGGACCCTCCTCCGAACACAACTCTTCCCGTTACGTTGCACTGAGCAAATCGCTCTTCTCGTATTCTCCACACTCTAAATCGGCCATCTGCACCATATAGGCTGTACCTGGACTCATCTGAAAAAAGAAGAGTTAATGTTATTCAAATAATATTAATAATAATAAATATTATTATTATCTTCAGGCACATGTTTATTCATTTTTATATTTTGGTGGATTAATAAAACCAATAAGTTTATAAAGTACGGATCATTTAATAATGATGGTTGCCTGTTAAAATCTGTTTTCCAATTTTTTTTATAGCTATGAATTTAAAGTAAAGTTACTTTAAATACGTATAGATGTTACCTTCTTCTAATTATAGATTTGACTTTGTTGCAATGAAAATCGAAAATTTTAAATAAGGCGTTCTTATCAGATCATTAGCATCTTATATGAGGGCTATACTTAAAATTTTATTTCTTTTCTTGACCAATATCACTTAAGAGGGACATATAGCTACAACAGCCTACACACACGAGGAGTGAAGCAATTATGAGCATGCTGGACCCCGCCATATTGGACCGCAGAGCAGAAGCAATATCCCATACAACCATCTTCCTTCCAACTTTTACAGCTAGATTCAATATCAACTTTTCGGCAGGAAGGTGCTGTAGCAGGTGCCTTCCTAAACTTTGTCACATTTAATTTTCTTCGACCATTTTTGATGGAGGCATTAGAGCTATGACGGCCAGGTGTCGCACTATCGAAGAGTCACCTGCCTTGGAGGGAATTGCCCTCGTGCCCATTACAGGCTACGATATCTTCTCGATCGCTTTTCCTATCTCCTTTGTAATTTCAATTCCGATCGCTGGAAATATGGTTTTGAATTTTGCCATTGATTCAAACAAAATTGTACTTTAGTAGTACTAAGTTATTTCTTTTGCTAAAAACAAAAACATTCTTTAACATAAAATAAATGAAAAAAATAAAAATCTGTATCACTAAAATACTTGAAGGGTTCATTACTTGGTAATTACAGTACTGTTTAGAAGAAAACGGTTGTGATTTTATATATATATTATATAGATGATAGAGATGATTTTTCCAAAATCACGTTCAACAGCAAGGTTTTCACTCCAATTAAGAACGCCTCATAGATAATAGGAATTTAAGATCCGTAAATTACATTGCAATATTTTAAAAATTTGATCAGTTGTAGCATCCCGAAAATCTAGTAACGACTGCCTACATAGCGTGGGCTGGGTCATATGGGTGCTAGAATGATCATAGTGTTTCAATCATATATGTGGTGTAAATTATTGTATACTAATATAAGTTAATATATTGATATTCCAATGATTATAATTTTCAATATTTCCAATGAAATGAGACCCTGTTGGCTCTGCAACTGCGCCGATGTTTTTTTCTATAAAATGCTTTTAAAAATAATTACATTTTTTTTATTGAAATTAAGAACTGCATTATAACAATTAGAGAAACTACCCACTGTTAATACTCAAATTACAAATTTAAATTTAAAAACACAAGGCCATCTGCCTTTCAGATGTTTCAAGGAATTATCGGAAATTCAAGAGGAAGCTAGGTCAAAAAGAAGGGGGTTTGAGTGATAAAGTTTGTCATAAAAGGATTGAATCGGTTTGGGACATGAGGGTCATTACGGATAATATTCCTGATGAAATGAGGAGAATTAAGGATTTAACGCTGTACTACGTTAGTCAAAATGCGTCTTATAACAGCTTTGTATATAAGTCTTTTGTAATTAATTGGGAAGTCCGTTTATCTAGTATGAGGATTCAAAGGTAAACGTTTGTCAAGATGTAATTTTATGTATCATATATTTTTTTACCGGAGTCTGTGGGATGTTACTAAAAGATTAAGGAGTATAGGGAGTCATTGATTTAGAATGGGGGGGTATTCATTTTAATTTTAATTTCATATATTATTTATTTTCTATTCTTTATTTCGGCTGGCTACAAAAGCGTGTTTTATACATTTTTTTATTTGGAAAATAAATGGTCCGGCTATTGGTCGAAAAATTCTCTTATGTAGGAATAACTGTTTATTTGGAAGCCGACGTTTCGACCCACATTGCAGGTCTTCTTCAGGGCTATTGAGTGGGATCACACTTGAAAATTGATATTTTTAATAAAATAAGGATAATTAAGGATTTATTGAAGGATTTTAGATTGTAATGATTGGATGCGAGAAGAACTCGACGTCTCAGTGGATCCCCAAAGCTCTACTCCGTAAGTCAAAATGGGTCTTCATGTATATAAGTCAAGAGTAAGTAATAGGGACCTTGGGGTGTTTTTCTGGTAAGTATTGAAGTATCCTCAAATGGTGTGGCTTGGTTTATTATTGGTTTATATTAAAAATTTATATTTTTGGCGGAAGCAGGGGATCGATATCTACCTTTCCGCTACGGTAAGAATAGTTTGGTAACATTTAAGAATAACCCCCTGCTTTTTCGAAATGAAGTATTCAACTTCAATCCAGTATTTGGAATCGGGAATGCTTTCAGAAGTCAGGTGATTAGAAGTCCTTTAGCTGATCCATTATATCGTCATTAAATATTTCTTAAAATTATTTACCCGTGTAGCCGATCTGAAATTGTTTATAATACATTTAATTATTAACGTTACTATGTTTTAATTGACTCGCTCTTAGCGAGCTTGATATTTAATCGCTAACCTTGTCAAAGAGATTAAGGGAGTCGCTAATGGATTAGGTTAATTAAACCGTCCTATATATCCGCGCTTTACTAATGATTTATTGTTAAATAATATCGAGCAGCTTCCTTGTTCAGTTTGATTTTAAATTTATAATCTGTTAAACAAATTTATAATATGCGTTTGGTTGGTAGGGTTCGTTAGTCGTTATTTGCGACCATCGGTTTAAGTTTAAATTGTATTAAGTTCTAATACACTGATATACCTGGACACTACAAGTTCCATTCTTGGGTTTGCAGACGATTTGGTACTGTTGGTTGAATTCGCGGAAACTATAGAACTAAATACAGAAACGTTGACGAGGGTGGGTACAGAGATAGGGCTACAAAAAAATCGGTAATTTTTCTAATTACTGTATGTAACAGTAACAGAAAAAGAAGCAGTTTCTTCAAGGTCATAGGGTCTATGATAACTAAAACAAAAACCGAAATCCAAGAGGAAATAAAGGCACGGTTCAAGTCAGGAATTCTTTTTATTGTTCGATCTCGATATTACCAAGCTCGCTGCTTTTGACCAGAAATTAAAAATTAAGATTTATAAAACGTATCACCCTTGCAGAATCTCTCTATGGTTTGGGCATAGTAACGACCACATTACTAGAATGTTAAGCGGAGGGTGTAGATGGAGACGTTAGTTCCATATTCGCAAGACAACTAAAAAAATAAATTAAAAATAATCCATAAATTTGAAAATAATAAAAAAAAGTTCATATTTTTATAATATTTATAAATTTGAAAGTATTATTGATTAATATAAACTAGTAAAGATAAAATTATTAAAAATTACCTTGAAAAAATCCAAGAAGTCGCACAAGTACTGAGGTTTAGTCCGCGGGACCAGTCTTTGTTTATATTTTGTTAACAAACTTTGAAGATAGGAAGGTACTGAGCAAAGGAGGATTTCTCATGATTTCAGGAAATGGCTGCCATAAGGTCCCGGGGCCACACCTCAGTACTTTAGGGTAAATGGTGCTTCAATGGATTAGGGTTTGATTAGTAGACTGTGAATGGACATCATTTTTTTAAAGGATTCAAATGGACTTTTAGAAATGTGTTCGTTGCCACGCCCATCTTGATATTCCTGACGCTTTAATTTTAATACCATTAACCGTGTGCATGCTCAGCGATTCCACGTTGTATAATCTCCCAAATTCTCCAGTGGACTCATCCTTTTTTGCCCAAGTGCTATACAGCAAAGGTTATGCTGGGAGGTGATTTGTTCTAGATCACACTCGACCGAAAATTTTACAGGCCTGAAATAAAAAAATAGACCCTGTTTTTAATTTTTTATCACTGGGATTAATTACTCAATAATCAATCCATTCCTTTTTTCTACAATAATAAAATCTTATAAGTTAAAATTGTATCTGCGGTTACTATGTTAAGATGGGAAATTGTTATCAACACAATGATGGAGGGATGAATGCTCAGGTACAGTTTAAATGCAGATCTAGATCCGCCCTTAGGAAAACCAGATCACGACCGACCCTTAACAGTTGAAAATCCCTTCAGAGCCCTTAGACCACCGCGGCCCAACCCTTAGGCCCTGAATACTGTCCCATCACAGTGATAGTACCTATCGCCTGTAGGGCTTCCCGATCTACCAGCTGTTACTTGCTGTTTGGAATGCCTGATGAGGGAAGGTACGAGGCCCGGGATAGATAGCAGCTTGGAGGCTTTTAGGAAATCACTTGCCTTATTACAGTCATATTAATAAGTTTAATAAATAATATTAAGTCAATTAAACTTGTACGGTTTAGTAATAAAACATAAATATCCTCCTTATATATTAATACAATTGTATTGGCAGATTTCTTTCCCATAAATATTGTTTCTCCTACAATATTGGATTGAAGGTTGATCAATAAGAAATGTTACCAATAAGTGGCGAATAATAAATTCAATTATTAAAGTATTACTATTATTATTGGCATTTCGAGGTAAGCCTTCAGTAGTAATTGTAGTTAAAACTTTTTAATTCAGGAACGACATATCTGATATTCACTTTCGAAAATGGCTTTTTTAAATTTTCATGATCATATTTTGTGTTGTAAGATGTTTGAACTCGAAGTTTTTTTTGAATAATTATAAGGTGTAACTGTTGAGTCACTTGTCGAAATTGCAGTCAGTCTTGAAAGGACCCTCTCTACTTCCATCTCTGACTTGACCAATCTGATGGTCTTTTGGAATTCCGAAAGACTATGGATACTATAAGGACTGTAAGGACTATATTTCTATCCCTTTAATTTCAGTCGCCTTTTCCCTGTTAATGTGACTTCATTCCCGTGACTGTATATCCTACGATTCTGTCACAAACTTTTATTGAAAACTAGTACCGAACGACCAGTCTTTCGATTCTAAGACTTATTAGTTCATGAAATAGTCCTCCACTGAGAGGGTAGGCCAGAATATAGTGAAGGGTCTTAACTCTGCCTTATAATTTGTTAACTATAATTTAATGTATTTCCTAAATATATATATATATATATATATATATATATATATATTTTACTCCTCTATCGAAGGTATCCTGCCATACTCTCAGGTACGTTCTCCCTCTTCTTTTACCTCCTTCACAGACTCTCATAGCAATAAAATAAGAAGTGTAGATAACTAAAGTAGTTATTAATTAGGGAATAGGCAATATGGTTCATTAGTGTGATAAGCAACTTAGTGCCGGCTAATCGCTGTTTCCAAACTCTCTAACTTCTAATTACCATGGGTCGATCGATAAAGCCCCTTCACCCAGTCTGTGTCAATGTACTGGAAGAACATGTCGCATTATATAGATGTGATATATAATATACTGATTGTATGATTATATATAGATTACTCCTATTACAAAGCAAGAACTTATGAAGACCTGTCCTTCACTGTATGTTTCTTAGTTCTTCGCTTAAGATTCACTAACACTCGTTCTTTCATTCCAACTGTTAAATAAAACATTTTGAATTTAAGGGATTAGAATATTCTTGTGCAATATATCAAGGTGAATATATCATCAGATGTGATAGCCATTGACTAAACGACAACGTCAAGATATAAACAAAAATGAGGTATTGCGTTGAATATTCGGTCCAAAAATGTAGTGCATGAACGTTTGTGGGCAATATTTCGTTGGATGTGGAATCGTCCCAGAGATTTTCCCTTCCTTCCTTCTTCTAGCAATTTATCATTTTCTGAAACAAACCTGAGGTGCTCAAAGATCCTACATCTATCTAGGGTAAGAGAAGTTGGTGTTTGGATGTTGGTTGATATTGCCTAAATGGAAAGTAAAATTTATTATAACACGCGTTTCGGCCTAACTTTTAAATAAACACCAGAACTAAAAAAAATGAATATAAAAATATTAACAGGGATCATATATGGTAAATATAACACATAACGTATAGTAACATATAATAAAAAAAAGAAGGTAATTATCAATATTCAATAGCAAAATAGCGTTATGATATATAAGTATAGAATATATATTATATTAAAACAAATAAGATACATAATCAAACAAAAGTATTAGTAGAAAATCATAAATATAATGAATTCTATATTTTATTAAAATTGGGAATTATGAATAAAATTTAGTCAAATATACATAATGAAATTAAAGAATAGGAGATATAATAATACACGAGATGTTAATATTCTGTTAAATAGAAAAATAATAAAGATAAGAAGTAGAAGAATATGAGTGATAACATCGACAAATATTTAGTCCAACGATCCGATATTAATAATACTTTTCATTTTGTGATTGGCTGTTCTTGAACAATTCTTTATTTATTTTTTTTTTATATTTAATTTATTGATATTTACAACTATAATATGATTATAACTCGTAAATCTGCTGATAGGTACATTATGACATGAAAAACACATGTGGAGTAACTAACCATCGGCAGCACTCCAATAAAGTTCTATAGTAGATGATCTCGAGGCCATCTTCTTTTCAGACGCCTCGGAGGGTTGTCAGGAATAGTATGGGAAGCAAGTTGAGAGACTAGAGGATTCGAGTGTGTATGGAGCTTGTCGTGGAAGGATAGGTATCTAGTTTGGGCCAAATCAGTAACATATGGGATATTAAGATCACGATGGATGAGTTTGTTTGTGACATAATAGGGAGCATTGAGGATTTTACGAAGGATTTTGGATTGTAAGGATTGGATACGAGATGAATTGGATGGTTTAGTAGAGCCTCAAAGCTTAACTCCGTATGTCCAAATAGGTCTGATAACTGTCATGTAAATGAGTCTTTTGTAATTAATTGGTAGCTTAGAGCGTTTGCCCAGTAAGTGTTGAAGTAGGCGAAAACGTCGAGCAGTTTCTTGTCTTTTCAGTCTTTTATGAGGATTCCAAGTGAGACGTTTGTCCAGCTTTATTTATTTAATGTCAAATAATGCTACTTTTGCTCATAGGACGATGCTACAGAAGGAGTCCTAAATTTTATCTGTCCACGTTTAACTAGAATTATAGAATAAGGGGGCGGAGCAGCTCAAAGGCAGAGCGCAGAGTTGCCGTGCCGAATATCCCTAACTGCTTGAGATAGATCTTCTGGATTCGAGAAACCATCTTAGGGCTAACCCAGCCTCCATAAATTGAGTACCCTTAATCAGACGCAAAATCAGACACAGAACCGTTGTCCTTGAACGAGTACAGCCTCTACCGCGTCCTGAAGCCTGAAGCCAATAACCTTCATGAGCTGTAGTGCCTGACACCGCAGAAGTAAAATATCACAATTTTACGTACCCCCTTAAGTACGGCATAACTAACGATTTTTCTATCTCTTGAATAAACCTAAAACCACCTGCGGTACTGCGAACACTCGAACATTGCCATAGATGGTCTAACCACTAGACCACACTTGCATATATTTATTTTTAAAATTCTTAAAGGTACATGGACGGAAGATTAGATATTTTAATACAAAGAGACACTGCCCTGAAATACTGTTCAATGTCTCACCGTATCAATAATGGCTATGCAGTGCCCAAGTCCACCCTGGTAATGGGCTTAGCTATCGAGCTTCCGAATAAATGGATTCTTAAGCTTCTAAAGCTCCATTAATAAGCTTTTATTTTTAAAAGGGTTTGTTAGAAATTCTTGGACCTGTAGTACATTCGTCGATAACCTCCCACGGCCGGGCATTGTTTTATTTTGAAGTTTGCTTATTGATGAAACATTCTTGTACACAAAAGAATTGCGAATCTTCATATTTAAAATCCTTCTATTGAATATCATACCTGGCAAAGTTTTAAGGTATACTTGAGTGCTCGATCTTTAGGTCTTTCCTAGTAGCCTTAATAACAATTCAATGAACAAATAACTAAATTGTGTTCATCATTAATTATATGTATTAATATATTAATCCATATGTTATCGAAGTCGAAGAAAATCCTTGAAAATTTTTTATTAAGCAAAACTGTGTTTACATGACAAACATAACTGATCGAATACCAGCTAACAATAGATATATTAATTTAATTCTAGGTGTTTATATATATATCGCATCCCTTCTAAGACATAATCTTTTCTCTTAAAAAAATATATATTTAAAAAATAATCAAAAGAACAATAAATAAAAAATAATTTATAAAAATAAAATTGACGTAAGTCAACGAGATCCCGATTAATGTAAAGTTCAATGAACATTCTTCCCTTTGTATACATCGCAATAATTGCGAGAATACGGGGATATAGGATCGGTGAAGAGAATGGATTAGTCTGGCTTGAATGCGAGCCTTGGTAGCTCAGTGGTTAGAGCACCGCGCTAGAGACGCGGGCGACCCGGGTTTGACTCCCGGCCAAGACATAATCTTTTCTCTTCAAAAAAAAAAAAAATAAAAAATAAAAAAAAAAAAAAAAAAAAAAAAAATATATATATATATATATATATATATATATATATAAATAGATAGTGTATGGGGAAGGAATGAAGAAGTTGCAGTGTCTCCCTGGAGCTATGGACTTATTTATAAACAACTTTTTCAATAACTATATTCAGTGATCACAACTTACTGCTTTGTGGACTCATGTGATGACGATATATATTTTCATAATACTCATTTTTAGCCATAAAAATACATGGTTTTTGACATGTTAATATTATCATTATTATTTTGTCACTACAGCCCGCTAGTCATGGCCTCCTCTATTAGCAACGTCCCACTTTATCATCCAGCTTTCTTAGCGTTATTTGCTACGAAATCCGTTCATTTATATCTTGGAGTGGCACTTAATTGAATTCTAGTGACATTCATTTCACTTGAAATGAAACTTTTCAGTCCAAAGTTGGGTTTTTTGGCGACCATTAGTCTGTTTTTATTTCTGTTCCTATCATATTGGCATAATTTTAATATGAATTGTAAAATATACGTTCCTGGGCTTGCGGACGATTTGGTACTATTGGGTAAAGACGCGTAAACTATAAAGCTAAATACAGAAAAATTGATGAATGCAGGTAAGGAAATAGGGCTGGAAGTATATTTGGTTAAGACTAAGTATATCGTTAGTAGCAGAAACGGGAGACATTTTGGCGATATTGTTGTAGGAGGGAATAACTTCGAACATGTGGAGAATTTTTTGAACTTAGGGTCTAAGGGAGCTAGAAAACACGAAATTCAAGAGGCGCGAATGAATGCGGGATTTGCTTGTTATTATTCGGTCTCGACATTACTAAGCTCGCGTCTCTTATCCAGAAATCTAAAAATCACAATTTATAAAATTATCATTCTTCCAATTCTTCATTAAAGATGATATTAAATATCATCGTCCAATAAAGGATGAGATCACTTGGGGATGTAGGAGATTACATAGCGCGGAATTGCGAAGCGTGTATCCAATAAATATTATTAAAGTGATAGCGCCATTGAGATTTAGATTGATCTGTAAAGTTGCTGGGCTTAGTAAGGAACGAATTCCTAAGATATTAATATGGGCTGAAGCGTAGACTGAGGCGTAGGTGAGAGTTTTGCGTTGAAGTGTGATCTGGCTTATTAGGGGTTGGTTAATGGTCAGTGGGCAGAAGTTTGTAAGCGGAGATTGATGGTATCGGCATCGAGTCTCCGTATTCGCTAATCCTTATTATAGTTATCTTGACTACTCATTTTGTCTGTAATTCAACATAGAAAATAATATAAAGACTTTTTATAATTTAAGATTATAGTTTTTAATATTTTTTCGTCCCTTCGTTTCAATAAAAGTTTATTCTATTTTATGAGGTTAAATTAATCCTGCATAGACAATTCGTGGCTAGGAACCCCTGGTAAAAGTGCGGCCAACATAAGATTCTATTCTCTCTCTGCCGTGATGAAGAGAGCGCAATATCCTGAAGCGATAAGTGATCCGAATCCTCTCTACAGCGATGACAAAGGACCTCTTGGAGATTGGCCGATAATTCCACTCCTTGATGCCTCCTGATCCTTCCTCCCGAAGACTATATATTCCCTTTCCAGTTATCCAGCCGCTTCCAGGCAGAGGAGTTCGAGAAGTAGCGAGTATATTAAAGCCATAAATTCCGCTGCTAGCAATGGCTTCCATCTTATTCCTTATTACATCGTATCCGTCGGTTTCTTATCGACTTAATTGTCAATTCCCGATATCTTCGGCGATAGCTCAGAATATGCCAGGCCAGGACTATCATTTATGCTTGTTATACTTTATAAACGTAATATCTTTACATATTTTTATTGGCAAAAATCCTCTTCAAACACTTCAGAATACGAGATCATGTAGAAAATATAACGATAAACTAAAATTAAAATAATACTATTTGATAGATTGATAATGTTTTGTTAAATTGAAATAATGTTTAGTTTTAGTAGTTGAAGATTAAAATTACTCCGAAAAAATGTCATTTAAAATGTTATAAAAAGTGCCTAAATTTAAAAATAAATTATTATCAAATTTAACATTTTGGCTTATTAGCGTTCCTTTCTCGCTCGTTCTACTTCTCTTTGGAGCTCACTCCCACCTGATATCCATCATGCATCTTCTTTATCCATATTCAAGTCCAAACTATTCCCACAGCTCCTAACTTCCGAAATAGATGCTCTCTAATCAATGAAAATCAATAGTTACATTCAACAAAATTGATTGATAAATTATTGTAAATATTCTTCACTCATAATGATTTTTTTTATATTGTTAGATGTTCTTATCTACTTATTTATTTTTCTATTGGTCAATTTCTTTTTAATGTAAATTTTAATAGTATTTTTTTAAATACATTTTTATTCTCTATCAGAACATACCTTTTAGTTCATATTTATTCTCATGTTATTATGTAAGTATTGTAGTATTCTAATAATGTCGGCAAGTATTAATGTTTGGCCAGATATATTTTTATTAATTTCTGTACACTTTAGTTATTCTTAAAGGACCTGGACCCAGAGGAAAATTATTTTTCTATTATGTTCTATTTAATAAAATGACTCATATATAAATATTGAAGTATTAAAATAAAATTTCGAGATAGAAAAATGGGTTTCAAGGCAATTGACAATAATTAGATCTAGAAACATAATAACGTATTTTTAAAATGCAATTTACAAAATACATGCATTTATTTGTCACATGATATTATTATATTTATAACAATTGTTATCTACATAAAGTACGCATCGTTGTAGAATAATGATAATTTATAATAATTGCATATTCATGTGTACAAAACATCGAATAAGATAATTTTGCTGAAATTGAGGGAGATATAATGAGTGATATACATATTTCAGTCGAAGGGATTAAGTAATATTGGTTTTATTCACGGTCATGTTTAAACGACCTTTCGAGAGATACTGAGGGCCGAAAGGTTAATGAGATGTACACTGGATACTGTTTGAATATCCCCGCATAATTAGTCTGAAAAAATGAAATGGGCATCATCGGTTGATTACTTTGGAATCCCACGCTTATCATGAACTGAAACCATGATCTCCATGTGCGCTATGGTTTAGCTGTCCGTTCTTTTTTTTTTTTTAACACGCTTCTGTTAGCTTCAACTGCATCGACGTTCAATATATGTGACGGAAGCTTTAAACTCGATTTTCAGGCACATTAAAATCGAAACTTTGTACACTTCTCAAGAGCCGATGATAATACAGTAATGTAATATGTATGCCTCAATTACCTTAATAAGATAGTCTTAATGTTTTTATAATAATAATTGTATTAATCGAAATCATTAGGACTACAGATCTCACTAGACATACGAAACATTCGTATAATCAGCATTATTA
The DNA here is from genome assembly GCA_964056705.1 of Troilus luridus. Classification (NCBI taxonomy): domain Eukaryota; kingdom Metazoa; phylum Arthropoda; class Insecta; order Hemiptera; family Pentatomidae; genus Troilus; species Troilus luridus. The sequence goes on along the minus strand of OZ057416.1, from coordinate 20,652,895 downwards.
TAGCATTAATTTAGAAGAATAGTGCAAATATTTGTGGTTTTCCAAAACACCTCCATATACATAAAATACTTACAAAACAGTCCCAAATCATAAGAAAAGTTGTAAATGCTCTTTGGATCACACTATAAAACGGGTTGGAATAAAAAATAAGTTTATGCCGTGACCAGGTTCCTTGAGAATAACAGATATGTGCAAATTTTCATGAATATGTAACTTGGTAGGGGGCTACATTATACACAACAACATGAACATGTAAAATCTTACAACCATACACCACATTTCGCTGGTTAACGCATATACGTCATCCACTAGCTTTTACTTTTCTCTTCTCGGTTACCCGGAATAGCCTATAAGAATAGCCTATTGGAAAGACAGTGGCCTTACGATCTGATCAGGCTTACAACTTCAAAAATGATACAACAAACTCAAAACCGTACACTCAGGCACACCCCTCTACAAAGGACGAAATCAGGCATAATACAAGAGACTCTCGGATTGCCGACGGTAACGGACTTCATCGGACAGAGACATATCACATTCTTTCACTATTCAACAGTTACCGACAGGCCTACCTAAGCGCCGGGAAACACATGTAAAGACACTCAAAATGGACTGTCATTATTATTCACTAACGTCAAATTAGCTGGCCGCGATGCTACACAGGTGCAAATTAAAAATAAAAGAACAATAAGCAATAAAAAATTTAATTTACTAATTATTAAAAAACATTGCTCATAAATACGATAAATAACACAACACATATAAAAAACTGATATGTTCATCCTATGGATTGGCTTTGGCAGATGGAGATCACGCCTAACCGCCTGGTTTACAATGTACAAAATAAATTCTAGAGGGTCTATTCAGGATCGTAAATAGAATAAAAAATTGATATGTCATAGCTCTTCTCGAATTTTGATTAATTATTGCAACACGTCATACTGTTATTTTTTTTCTTTTATAGTTCTAATTGGATGGGTATGGTGATCAATATCATCATATTGAAATATATATTTTAAATTTTTTCCCTAATTTTTCATTATGATCAGCGATTCTCTTCCATCAATGATGTCCTCATAATCGTAATGGTCATTATAATATAAATGTTTGAAATGAAACTAAGAAGTCCATTTTAGGACCTCTCTGAATGATTTTTTTCTATTTATGATCTGAGCCAATTAATTAATGTAAAAAGAGAACTTTAACCTTTTCTCGATTTTTCGGAACTTTATTGACCAGTTCTCCTTTTATTATTATTTTTTTTATTGTTTTATTGTTTATTGTTTAAATAATACGAGTTTATTGGTAGGTTATTGTTAACTGATGTTTGTAGAGCATAGAAAGTCGAATAAAGGATTAAATTAACATCCATTCAGAAATTAATATCCCTAATGAAGACTAAGTATATTTAAATTGTTAAGAAATATTTATTTAGAACTGTTTAATAAATAATAATTTAAATTAACTAAAGTATGTTTATACTACTAATGAGAAACTACAAATTGAGGTAAATAGGTTTGCAGTTGAGGGTTAAATAAATTTATTTATTCATTATAGTAAGAGGAGAAAACATGTTGAACGTGTTGGGGTTTATTTCGTATCTTGATTTTACTCAACCATCACCTAAATAGAAAACCGCTATAGGGTGTAGGAAATAATAAGCCGTAAGATTGGCTTTTACTTTAATTTTTACATAATTCGTTGGTTTCATTGAAGGATGATTTATTACGATTGGGATAGACGTGCTAAAGCAATTCATTCAATTAGTAATTGAGATAATTAAAAAATTACTAATGAACTGGGGGGTGATGAAGGCTCAGGTATCCGTTCTTTTTCAGCGAGGGATCCCAAAGCAATCAACCGATGATCTGCAGCTCGTTTTTTTCAGACTAATTAAGCGGGAATAATCAAACAGTATCTAGTGTCCATCTCATTAGTCTGTCAGCTCTGAGCGTCCCTCCAAAGGGCGAATAATTACGGCAGTAAACAAAACTGTTATTGCTTTGTAACCTTCGTTATCGTCGGTAATTCCAAATGCTTTTGCTATTATTTGTGAGCGGGGTAGCTCTGTTTGTAGTTTGTGTGCTCCAAGGCCATTCTAGTTATTGTTAATTAACATCAAATATAACATAACTCACGGAGTGCCTTAAAATGCAATAAATTGCAGAATGAATACAAGGCAATACAATGAGAAGAAGAAGAAGAAGCACTTCAAAAATATTTATTTATATGAGTTTTGGAAAGAAGTTTGTAGATCGCTGAATTGCTAAGCTGAAGGTCCAGAGTTGAAATCTAGCTGTAGCAGTTAAATTATTTAATCAGAAACAGATAGACTCTGTGGGACCTGCGGATAGGGCTCTACTAGGCTCTAGGGCTCGCCTATTCTCTAAAAAGTGGGTCCCAGCAATTAAGAAACAAATCTGACGGTTGAGCGTGATCTGGAAAACATCACCTCCCTGCTCAACCGTTATAATCCTAGAACTAGTATAGTCTCTTCCATGTAATGAGCCCAAGACCCTTCATGGGTTGCTAGTAATAAAAATAAAATTGTTATAATATAAATAAGGGTTGAAATAACATTAAATGTACTGCAATGGTAAAATTATAATAATTGAGTCAAAAAATCCCAAACAAGAAGTCTTAAACCTCAGAAATAGCGTAGGCTATGTTGGAGATGGGGTACTATTTCTAGTAGGCTTTTTGGACTGCAATGTTGGAATATGCTTAATTTGTTTCTTTTTTTACTGTATAAATAAATAATGATTTAAATGATGTTATTGCTTAATAAATGTAACGCCCTAAATGTTTAGACTTAAACTCTCGCCCTGTAACTGTATGTTTATTGGCATGTAATTGTCCAATACAGTTTTAGACTATATATATTAGACAGGCTCTCTAGAACCATTTTTTGTGTCTGTCTGACTTCGATAAATGTTATTAATTTTTTTTAACATAACAAGAAGAACAGTTTTAAAAACTTTGTGGTAAAATAATATGAATATAAGATAATTTATCTTTTCATTATTACAAGATGTATTATATTATTTTAAATTTGATTTAAGCGAGGAGGTACTTATAAAAGAACAAATAAAAATAAATAATTTCATAAACTTATTCCATTGGAAGTTTTTTTTATTTTACTGAACAGAAACTTTTTTATGTTCTTTAGGTAATAAAACTTTTATACCACCACCTACTTACCTACTTATGCTACAACGTTTTGAATTTCAAATAACCATTTCAACTTAACCACAGTAAGCGGTTGTGCTTCTGGTTGCTCCAAGTCGTGAAGAGTGATGCTTCTGCCCGAATTGTCGCCTTAGAGGAATATCCGATTTATGCCTGTGAGGTTGGAATTTATGCCAGGTGTTGGGTAAATCGACCTAAACATTATAAAGACATTACAGCTCTGTTACCTCTGTCAGTAAGATGGTTCGCGTCCTTATCTTGGCTCTTTGTAATTCAAGAAATAGTATTTTAGCTCGAGTTACGTACTCATTAAAGACCGTAATTATACCTGGATAGGCAAAACCAATGACTCCTACTGTAGCACCGTCCGATTAGCCATAGCATCGTAAAGTTACGTTTAAAATAAATAAATTAATGAAATCAAGGATATAAAAAATTTTGTTGTGAAAAATACCGTCAAATACAACCACAACAGAAACTCACCAATACCAAGGCTTCATGCGATTTTTGAGACATTAGACTCTTGTATGAAATAACCTTTAAAATCAGCATTATAATATTTTTGTTTTAAATATTTGTACTTATAAATTAATATATTTTTTTAAATCTTAAAACGTCTTCTTTGGTCCAAACTAAGCAAACAGTATTGTGTATTGTTTTGAATATAGAAAATTATTGGTACAATACAAAATAATAAATTTACTTTCATATTAATACTACGTCCATTTAATAATAATATTAATAAAGTCTTTATTTATTCTGGGACAAGTCCCTTTAGAATAACAATACAGGTTTCTAGACAGGGTATTATGATGTCTTAGAGTATAATGTGATTAGATTTAATTAATTAATACAATTAAATTTACAAATGATAAAGAATTAATGAGAAAAAAAAATGCGTATTACTTCCAGTGGTAACATTTAAAGAAAAAAAAAAAACAGTGTACAAGAAATAAAAATAATATAGAAATAAGATTACAATAATTATAGAGAGAGAAACAATATATATTTACATATGAATGCAAATTACAGTGTCATATAGAAAAAAACAAAGCAAATAATGGAACATAAATACAAACAATCTCAACTAAGATAACTAGTTTTTTTTTTAAATTTACCATTTACAAAATTTACCATAACTTATCAATATATTTATTTAAATATAAATAGGCGATTACTTTAGTAATGACAATTGAGACAAGTTCTGTCAATATGTCTAATTAACTAAATTTATCTGCCTTTTTTTTTTTTTTATAAATTTAGATTCACATACGGACTTTTATTTATTTTTTATAACTTTTAAATATTGTTATACTCAAATTACAAAGTTGAAAGTCAATATAATTATTTATTATTAGAATGTCCACTACAATAAGGTCTGAAAACATCAAAAAAAGGACTGAAAACGTAGAGAATGGGAGATCTGGTATTTTCTCCTACAACCAAATAACAAAGCCCCCTGGGATCCTCTTCGTGTCTGACATGTTATTATGGCAATAAGCTAGTCGTCAATTTTGTACAACTTGCATAACTGATGGATGAAAAAATAAATAAGAAATGCATATGTGTGCATATACATATATCTTCGTGATGTTTCAATAATAAAAATTTACCCTTCGTTTCTTTATGAAAAATCACGGTGTATATAAATAGTGCTTTTAACGCATTTCAGTTAATTAAAAATCACAATTCTTGCCCCAGAAACTTGTAGAGAGAGAAAGCTGATATAGGGTAGTTATTTAATAGCAGCAATAGTATAGTTTCTTCCCAAGCCACAAATAATATTAAAACGGCATGATTGCTTGTTGAGTTTTAAGAAAAAAAATATCTTAAGTCTTTATTAAATATTATTGGAAATTTCCCGTGAATACTAATTATACTTTTAGCCAAGACTGGAATAAATTATCGGAATTCTAACTGAATTAAAATTAAAATCGTAAAGTTTTAAAGCAAACTGTAACGGACGACTGAGCCTTAGGAAAAGATACTGTAAGTGAAATGAGAATTTATGAAGGAAGAAGTTTGATGAAGAGGTGAATCAATAACAGCTCGGGTTTTATCTCTCTTTTCTTCTTCATTCCCATCAATATTTCATGCCTCTCTCTCCGCACGCATTCGATATCATTCTACAGTTAGGCTTAATGTATTCAAACTTAGCAAAGTCCCTAATCAAGGACTTTTGAGGCTCGGTGTCATTCTTATTCAAGAGCCAGGCTACTTGTTCCTAAACAAGTATACTCTTGTTTAAATAAGTTTAGTGCGAAATCAGATTATATTTTTAAATTATGTCTGTCAGGATTTATGCCATTGTATTATTTTGAAGGGAATTACAAAATGTTTGGAATATATAACATTTCTAAAGAGAGTTTTAAGTTTAAAAAAAGAGTGTGTTTAAAAATGAAAATATAAGAAACTAGTTGTTTGGAGCGGAGTGGCTCAGTGGTAAAGCTCTGAGTTGTCATGCCGGAAATCCTGGTTCTAATCCCGCTGCAGGCCATGACTTTTATTTAGTCTGTTTGCAGCGGGAGATGGATAAAATATAATAAAAATAGGGTACCCAAAATAAGGGGGGGGAATCTGGCGGTTGGGCGTGACCTGGGACAAGTCATCTCCTTGCAGAACCGTTGTCCATGAAACTGCACAGTCTCTACCATGTACTGAACCCCAGACCCGTTCACGGGTTGTAGTGGTACAGGTTTTTTTTTTTAGTTGTTATTCATTGGAGTCCAGTAACCAAAACTATATTTGTTTAAAACATTTTCTTCATTCGTTTCCGTTTTATTTTCCTAGAAAATTAAAATAATTTAATATTTACTGACTACTGATAGAGACTATTACTGGCCGTATGGAGATTAATGATGACTTACTCATACTGTTTAGGTCATTATCATCATCTGTAGTTCGAAATGTTTATTGAAACGTTCATTTCTTGATGAAATTGTTTCCGAAATATACATCCTTCCCATAATGACACTGTAAAGGGGCCCATACACTGTCAGTATTACTAGACAGTACAGTCAGATACTGTCCGTAATACTGATCGTGTAATGGCAATACTGATGTACTGAATTGGGGTATTGATGAGTGATGGTTCACTCCATCATTTCTCAGTTCAACCCAGCGTAGGGGAGAGGATTCTGACAGTATCAATGATCTTGTATGCCCGTTTCTTTCATTCCAAAGTATTTTGTAGCTGTTGAGTGCGACGTATCGACTGATTTCCGATGCAATAATAAAAACATGGTCTTTTGTTTCTTAAAACTTCAATTTTTTCTTATTAACAACAGGATGGAACTTAATTTTATACGTAAAATTGCGTATTTTATATGGAAAAAATTATATTTTTCCTAGTGTCTAAATGAAAGCTTCACAGGTTTTTATCACAATCCAGCTGATGGAGAAATTACCGTTGAAAACTTTAAGTCCTAAAAATTTCGGCCTGTTGCTAAATAGCGTAGGGTAACTGCCAACCGCTGGTTTGGGCATATACTTTCCCTCATATTTGTATCTTGTTTTTTAATATGAGGAGAAACCATAAATTATTGAATACGTTTTCATTCATCTGAAAATAATTATAGTAATCTGATTGTCCCTCTACTGAAATCTCGTTGATTAAGCTTAAATGGGTGAACTTATCCCTGTCCTTTACCCGCAAGCGTCTTTTCCTCTTTTTTTTCCAATGCCATAGCGATCGCAATGCTGAACACGCTCTATCCATTTAAAAAGTAGGTATAAATCTGCGTAAGAAAAATATGACTGTTCTTTCCGCGAGCTATCAGTGAACTGTGTTTCTTTATTTTTTTATTTCTGATTTTTACATTTGTAAAATACAGAGATAGTTTGGTTAGAAGTTTGAAAAAAAATTATAGTACATAAAAATAACAGAATAGTAAACTAACAGAAAAATAAAGTAGATAATTATAATACTAAACATTGTAATGATGATAAAATAAAAAATTTGGACTTGAGTCGACAATACATCTAAATTTGGAAAATGAGTTACATACTAACAGTAATCTTGACCGTGTAAGCTGTAGAAACTTCAGTAACACTGACAATAATATTGATCGTGTATGGTGTAAAAATACTGGAGTGTGACTCCTCAGTATTTTCGTCAATCCAATACTGTCAGTAATATTGACAGTGCATGGGCCCCTTAACGATGTTAATAAGCTTAACAGAATAAATACCGCGATTACCTACTTGACCATATGTTGGAGGTAAATATGTGTAATGTTAGGTTATGTGTTAGTGCAGGTTATTAAAAGAATTATAACTGGACAATTTGAAGTAGTAAATGTGTATTATAAGTGTAGTAATAGAAAATTGAAGTTGTAAGCATATCATAAAAGTTTATTTACTAAAAGAATTAACATTATTTTGCCCGACGAGGCAAAATAATGTTAATTTTGCATGAGTGTTGTGAGGTAACAACACTATTTTTTTTTCATTTTGAAACTCACGATTACTTTTATTTTCCAGAATATTTAAAAGGAAACGAATGGAAGGTTAAAAATAGTTTTGATTTAACTCGATAGTTTTTTTTTTAGACACTATTCCATGATAAGAAACGTAAATAGTTTGTAAAATAGTGTAGGTCCGGCCGGTACTTCCTGGTATATATATACATTTAAGAAAAAATAAACAGGAATAAAAAAAAAAAAAAGAGTGTGTACATATATATATATATATATATATATAGTAAATAATATTATGTATTATGGAGTATTATTATAAATCGTATTAGTAGATTAAATGGGAAACAAGTCAGACATTAAAAGTTAGTATTTATTTAATTCTATATAAATCAAGTTATTTATTTTCTTTTTCGTATTCTACAAAAGATACGATGGGTTTCTGATAACTAAAATAAGAAATGAATACTTTTGATTGAATTTTTACCTATATATCTAGAAAAAAACTCCATCAATTGTAGCTCCGTATTTTATTGTACTTTCATTTTTATTATTTGACATATTTAAATCCAATGTGATCTTTAAAAAATCAATTAAAGGTTTGATGTTTCTTGTGAAAAATCAATATTTAAATCTCCACTTAAGATCATAGCTAATTTTTCAAGTTCCGATTAAGCAAAGCAGACCCTGCTGCTGTATAAATGAGTAAATTTTCATGGATGAATTCAATTATTTTATTTACACTTTGTTTATGTAAGATGTAAATGGTAAAGCATTTACCAGCATGGGCTTCTTCGCGGGTTTTTTTACGATGTTTTGTTAAGCATGCATTAGCTAATTTCCTCTTTCGTATTAATTCGTCATCGAGTTTGTTGTTTTGATCCATCATCGATTTCGCAATCTGAAAATGACAGTATTCAAGCATTCATACGCCATATTATTATTACTCATAAAAAGAACTTGTGTCTCAAACATATTTATTTTTTAATATGTGAAAGTAAAAGGTAACAAATAATAAAATAATAAAAGTGAGGTTAATCCTTAATTATATTATGTATACCTAAATTTATAAGTATGCGTGTAGGTATATATATCTATATATAAACGTGAAGTGACTTACCTAAACGATCGAATCACTCATACAATAACAGTAACAATAATTATGTTTTTTATAATGTTTAATGTTTATAATGTTACGGGCTACTGGGTGTAAAATGGACTAAACTATTACTTAATTCAAGAATCTAATATTTATTAACAAATTAGCAAGAATACAATGAGATTATTAAAAACAACTAAATTATTAAACTAATATCAATTTACAATAACAATATTCTACTAAATGTTATCTATTTCTAAAATAATATACAAACAATATAAGATATTGGTAATACTAAATAACTAAACTATTTATATATAAATTAGTACAAATACAATAATATTACACTATAGTTTACAATTACAAATTAACACTTACAGTTCGCTAACTAAAGTCCACCGACCGTAAGACTCTCCAAATATGACAAACTGCCACACAGTTTATTACACTTATTACACGGTCACTAATTGTCACTGTTGCTCACTAAGCACTTATTACAGACTGATACTAATACTAACTAACTCACACACACTGCCACTAGTTAACGACTGCTACTCACTGGCTTATTACAGACTCGTCTTATTACTACTGCCGCGGCCGAAAACGCTGTCCTTTTTATATAGGCAAGGTAGGTCGTGGTGGGGCATTACTCGGAATACGGACGAGGACCACCTAGACCGATCTAGAAGGTTCTACGCCATTCTATAATCCCTTCCGCTTAATCCCATTGTTTGCCTAATCCGCTCTAGGCAGATCAGAAGCCGGTCCTGCTTTCCGCTCTGACCGTAACACTGCCCCCTCCTTAAAAGTGCTCTGCCCCAGAGCATAGTCCGGAGAAATCGGGCGGTCATGAGCTTCCCTCGATGGAGACGCATTTCCTTTCCAGGGGTTGAACGTGCACACCAATATGGCGACTCCAGAGTTGGCGAATATCTGTTCAAGCATGTTCCTGACAACCTTCCACTCCAGGCCGTCATATCCACAGCCCAACTTAGGGATCGCGAGCTTGGTGACACGCAGTCTCAGAAGCTTGCTCCGCAGGTCGTCGAGGCTTCGCCGCAGTGCGTCATATGTGGGCTTCTGATCAGTAGCACACTTGGTAACTAAGTAGAACAGGTGTCGTCCTTCGTGCGTATGGTGGAGTGCTTTCCCGACGCGTGGTCCTTGGCGTTCCAGTTCCTCAGTTCCAGCAAACTTCTTCCTGAAGACGGTTGCAATCCCTCGGGAAGTCCTCAGATCTTCGGCTACACAATGGGCCAGAGAATAGTCCGCGGGTAACGAGAAGATATCTCTGTATACTGCCTGAGTTACTCCACGGGAACCTTGTACCTTAGGTTGTGCAACTGATACCTTACTGGCCTCCACGTTGTTGAGGTACCTGACTTGCTGGTCTTTTGTCGGGCCATGGTCTCCTTTGTATGGGGCCAGTCTATTAAAATGGACTACCCTGGGTTTTCCTTTTGGCTGCTTCCTGACCCTATAGATGACGTCGTTTATCCTATTGATGATCTCAAACGGGCCATCCCAGGAGTTCTGAAGTTTAGGTGAGTAGCCTCGCCTCCTTCGAGGGTCATGTAGCCAGACCAAATCTCCAGGTTGGAAGCCACCTTTCTCTGCCCTGATGTCGTAACGCTCCTTCATTCTGTCACTGGCTCCCTGGATGTTTGCACGAACCTGCCGAAGGATGACTTCTTCGTCTCCCATCGTCAGCACACCTCTCGACATGTCCAGCTTGATCCCGTATGCCATCATGAAGTCCATGCCCAATATGACATCTTCATCGATCTCTGCCGCGAGAGCGCGGTGCTTCAGATGTTGACCCCCGATGACGAAGGTGGCAACTGTTTCCCCGTAGACCTTGGCTGGCTGTCCCGTGGCAGTCCGTAATGCCCAAGTTGTTGGTAAGATCTTCTCAGCTGGAAGTGTCTTGGAGTTCAAGATTGTCATGCTCGCGCCAGTATCCACTAGAAGGCTTCGCAGCTGCCCGTTCACCATCCCATCAACGTAGAAGCTGTTCGTTCTGCTTCCTATCGACGCAACTCTGATGGCCTTCCTGGGGGCTTTGACGTTACGGGTTGGACATTTGCTTCTAGGATGTCCAAGCTGGCCGCAGCCCCAACAGCGTATCTCCTTCTTATGGGTCCTGAGAGCATCCAAAACTTTCGTCACAATTTCCTCGACGCTGGGGACCGCATTTGGCTCCGCTTCTGCTGCTCGTACTCGCGTATGGCCCCGTACAGACTGTCTAACAGCCTCGAACTCCATGGCCTGGGATAATGCGTCTCCTAAAGTTTTTGGCCTGGCGAGCTTCACTGCTTGCTGTGTCTCTGGGTCCCGAAGTCCATCCAGGAATTTGTCGACAGCCAAGCTTTCGTAGACATCGTCGGTGACCGATGGGTAGGCGTTCCTTACCAGCCGGGCAATATCCGCTTCAAATTCCTGCAAAGTCTCGTTGGTCTTCTGGACCCTACTTCTCAGCTGTGAGCGATACAGCTGGTCCATGTGGCGGTGGCCAAAACGCATCTCCAGTCTTCTGATCAGCTCCCCGTAGTTGGACCGCTCCGACATGGGTATCCCCTGCAGAACTCCCAAGGCGTCTCCACGCAAGGCCAGGCACAACGCTGAAGCTTGGGTCTCCTGTGACCACACGTGGATCGAAGCCGCTGTCTCGAAGAGAGTCATGTAGTCCTCCCACGGCGTCTTTCCGTCGAATACTGGAATGGTGTTGTGAGCTGGTGGCGTCCCATTATTGGCGGGCAGAATAGTTTTATGAAGACTGGCCTCGGGGGAACGGTCGGTGTCGTTCGTCGGTGGGTTGCTCATACGTCCCTCTAGAGCCTCTACTCTTTGCCTAAGTTTGCTTTCAATTGAATTCAATTTTTCTCCTAACCTAGATTCTACATCAGCTACTTTTATATTTACATCGGCTAACTTATTATCTACATTAGCTAACTTATTATCTACATTAGCTAGCTTATTATCTACATTTTCCATTAACTTAGTCTCTAATGTGCCTAACTTAGACTCTAATGTATCCATTAAATCATTTTTTACAGTACCTAGCTCATTTTTAACAGTTCCTAAATCATTCTGTAAATTACCTAGCTTATTTTCTACATTGCCTAGTTCATTTTTAACAGTACCTAATTCATTTTTAAAAGTTGCAGACAACTTGCTTAAATCAGTTTCAAACAGAACGTCATCTGGATTTTCCCCTAACTCTACAAAAAATTGACGCAAGCGATGTTGCAGTACACTTTTATTTCCGGAAGAATCCAGATCACGTTCTTCTAATTCCCGTATTAAATCAGCAACTTTTAAATCCATCAATTTAAGACTTTGAGAAGCCATTTTTCAAACAGTAGCCCAATTATTACAAAATGCAAGACAAAATAACAATTACACAAGACCCCACACCTGACACCAATTTGTTACGGGCTACTGGGTGTAAAATGGACTAAACTATTACTTAATTCAAGAATCTAATATTTATTAACAAATTAGCAAGAATACAATGAGATTATTAAAAACAACTAAATTATTAAACTAATATCAATTTACAATAACAATATTCTACTAAATGTTATCTATTTCTAAAATAATATACAAACAATATAAGATATTGGTAATACTAAATAACTAAACTATTTATATATAAATTAGTACAAATACAATAATATTACACTATAGTTTACAATTACAAATTAACACTTACAGTTCGCTAACTAAAGTCCACCGACCGTAAGACTCTCCAAATATGACAAACTGCCACACAGTTTATTACACTTATTACACGGTCACTAATTGTCACTGTTGCTCACTAAGCACTTATTACAGACTGATACTAATACTAACTAACTCACACACACTGCCACTAGTTAACGACTGCTACTCACTGGCTTATTACAGACTCGTCTTATTACTACTGCCGCGGCCGAAAACGCTGTCCTTTTTATATAGGCAAGGTAGGTCGTGGTGGGGCATTACTCGGAATACGGACGAGGACCACCTAGACCGATCTAGAAGGTTCTACGCCATTCTATAATCCCTTCCGCTTAATCCCATTGTTTGCCTAATCCGCTCTAGGCAGATCAGAAGCCGGTCCTGCTTTCCGCTCTGACCGTAACAATAATGTTTTTTTAATATATATTAGCACAATAAACCACCACCTACATCTACACTATCCTCACAATGTAAACCAAGTAATTGTTACAATAATCAGTAATTGTTATTACGTATGGATAATAACTATTAATGATTGAACTATAATCATTTAGATGCCTTAGTTCACTATGTGTTAAGTGCCAAAACAAAATTTTACACGAGTCAACTTAGATAATAATTTAACACAAGAAATACAGTTGAAGTTTAAGCACACAATATATTTTTGTAACCTTTACAGCTTCTCTATTAATTTTATATCAACATATGATCGAGCGTTTCACCTCAGAGCGTGACGAGTCAGGCTAACTTACTACCTACGAAAAAATGTGGGTTCTTGTGCCAAAAGAAGTTTTCACTTCAAAAATAAAAAAAACTCTATTTCCTATTTGCTAAAGACCAGTTATTTCTCTTTTACTTTGATGAAATTAAATAATGTCTCACAGGTATCACTAACGACTAAAACCGTTAGTAAGCGACTCGGCTTTTAAGAAGTTTGAATTTTATTAATTTTCTTTCGGCTGCTAGGACCAAGCCGGTTCGGCAAAGTGAACCGTGAAAAATTACTTTCCAAAACTGAGATTGAACAAGTTGGCGGCTTGAGAGCTTTTCAAAAATTGGATTTCTTTAGCCTCGAGTTAAATCATTAATCAGTCCGACCTCTATCCGACGCTGGGAAGGTTAGAGACCTGTTTGGCAAAATAACACCGCTAATGGATATCCGATTGTTAATTAGGTTTTTAGCGAAGCGAGGTTCGGGCGAATGTTAATTTGGAGAAAGTTAAACAGTTCGCTCGCAATTAATCCTCAGGAACAATAGACAAGCTAGAACGTAAATTGCCAAAATAGAAGGCGAGTTGCTTTTTACACGATTCTGAGGGATCGAATCTGATAAGTCTCGGTGTAATAACGTTTGGAAGAACTTTTTTTATGTCTATATTTTATGACAGTCGTCGATGAGAGTAACATTAACATCTACTCAGCTCATGGCGCATCGTTAACTGCAAGGAGTTCAATACAAATATTGTGTAGTTTGATTTTTTATTATGGGCCACTAAAAAAGTTTAAGAAAGTGTTTGTTTGCTTTGGAATATTTAATTTTTAGCGAGAATGATCCCGTTATATCTAGAATTGTAGAAGAACTTTTATATTGGAAAGTTATTTAAGTCTATTATTCATATTCATTATATCTTAAGGTTTCCATTTGAATTACTTTTAAAATATGGGAAACGGGCAAATGTTTTTATCACTTTGCACTTAATAAAGAGAGACATTTTTTAAACCCTATACATCTCTTAAATTTTACTATCAATGACATAATAACCCTCAAAACCATTTAAAAGAAGAAAAGGTTTTATATTCAAAACGGACTTTTCCACTTTTTAATATAACAGCTCATATTATTATAGAGAAATAAAATAATATACCATAATTGCATTACCAAAATATAAAGCTTTAAGTTTTCCTAAGAATTTTTGATAATTGCTCATTAATTTAACAACACTTTATGCTGATTTGGGTAATCGGTCGATGCTACAGCGGGAGTCCAAAATTTTACCTATAATTAGAATAGGCGAATATCTGACATAGTACAGGCTCGGAACCCCCGTTTTACGTCCCTTACTAAGGACGGTATAACAAAGGATTTTTTACTGCCTTTTAAAAAATCCTAGGGCCACCTGTCGGGCTACTAACCCGCGATCTTGGGTATAGTAAGTTGTTTTGTGGTAATAATCCCGTGGGTTGTCGATTCCAGTTGAGTCACAATTTTTAACATTTCATTTTTAATATTCTCCAAAACTACAAACTATCTGTGAGCTTTAGTATGGAAATATAATGTGATTATGGTATATGAGTGTATTTCCGTAATCAGTTCATTAGGCATTGAACGTTTCAACAATCATAGATCATCTATACTTCGGAATGTTAGTAGAAACGTTTATTCTTTGATGAAATCATTACTTGAACCTACTTATAACTCATAATAACTTGTATTGCTAGATTATATTAAAAATTAAAGGAATAAACTGATAAAACTCAACTGGAAGCGGCAACCTGCGGCAAAGATACCCAAATTTCAGTTTTATTAATCTAACTTAATACTGCATATTTAGCATGCATGTTTAGTACGCAACATCATAATTTTTAATCTATAAATTTGTAAAATTTATTGTAATAAAAAGGCTTAAGGTACGTCTGATAATTATAACATGATACACACCAGAGAGTGTAGCTACATTGTTGTTAGAGTTTCTTGATACGGTGCTAATGTTTAATTTCTCTCTCTGAAATTGTTTTTATTTTTCCATTGTAAAACATTTAATGTAAAATTAATTTTTAGTTTGTTATGACCTGTGTTCAACTGGGTTGATTAATATGGCAGGTTCTTTAAGCTTTGTATTTTTTGAAATTTGTATATTTATTTTTAGCTTCACGAAAATTTTTATATCCTTCTAAATTAAAAAAAAAAAAGAGTCAGATTCTACAAAATATTTTTTTTAAAACACCAACACCACTTCTCTCTATTCCTTCCTTTATTTTTTTTAATACACTTTTCGTTTACTTTGTTTTACTCTTTATATTTTTTTATTTATTTAACTTTTAAAAATTTTTGGAAATTAAATTTTTAAAAGGTTTGAAACTGGATAAAAGCTCTCCGCTGGGCTTTTTATCTAAGAGAAATTTATTTATGTTATTTGCTGGGATGAGGGCCGGTTTTTTACAAATGCTTCTTGATTCCGCATATCTCTAAAATGAATTTCTCTCCCTACATTTTTATTAAACTCTACAGGCTACCCGATGTTGGAAACAATGGAGTATGTAACTGTTTGGTTCATGGTATAAATACCTTAATATTGAATTCATATGACTTTTTTCCTGTTCTTATTTATTTTAAT
Source organism: Troilus luridus (assembly GCA_964056705.1). Lineage (NCBI taxonomy): Eukaryota > Metazoa > Arthropoda > Insecta > Hemiptera > Pentatomidae > Troilus > Troilus luridus. The sequence continues at coordinate 20,637,134 of OZ057416.1, read as the reverse complement.
ATTCATTTATTTACTTTTTTTAAATTAACACCACCTTTGGTTAACTTATAGTTAGCATTTATCGCATTTATTTTAACGTAAGAAATCTATAATTATTTTTTTCAAGTACTAATGTTTTTACTCCCGTTTTTAAAATTTTATATTGATATTTACTACTCTACTTTCATAATACAAGTAAATAGAATGAATGTTACGTAATAGAATGATACATAGGTATGTAGAGAAACTACCCACTGGCAGTACTCAAATAATAAATTCAACTTAGAGGGTCACGAGGCCACCTTCTTTTTATACGTCTGTGAGGATTATCGGGGATTGAGGAAGTAGCTAGGCTTGGACCTGTGGATTTGAGTAGGAATAAAATTTGCATGAATATATATATATCGGGTTCAGACCATATCAGCAACAAATAGAACATTAGGATCATTTTGTTCTTAACAAGCATTCAGAAGTTAATGAAGGGTTTTGGAATTAATGAAGGCTATATATTCTTACCATTTTTTTTTTTTATAAAAAAGATTAACTAATTTTTGATTATTCCTCGATATACCTTAAATCAAATTGTGAATTTTCGTTTTGAAAAAAAAAACATGGTCGTTTAGAGTTAATCTATACTAAAGACGCGTATTAACAAAAATGAAACTTAATAATTAATTTATCAACTAAATGTAATTAAATATTATTAATACTTTATTATTACCTTCATCGACAAAGTTTTCATTACATTTTAGGCTGTTAGCCTTATCCGCGGGAGCGGAGAGGCTCAGTAGTAGAGCAATGAGTTGCCATGCTGGAAATCTTGGTGGAAACCCCGCTGCAGGCAAGACTATTATTTAGTATGTTTTCCAGCAGGAGACGGATCATATATGGATCTAGGAACTTCCTGGGGCTCACCCAGTCTCTACAAAACGTTATAAAATAGGGTACCCAGAATAAGGGGGGAGGGAGAATCCGACGGTTGAGCCTGTTCTAGAGCAAGTCACCTCCTTGCAGAACTGTTGTCCATGAAGCAGTGCAGTCTCTGTCATGTACTGAACCCCAGACACGTTCACGGGTTGACGTGGTGCAGGCTTTTTAAATTTTTTATATTACCCTATTAAATGCTCAACAAACTTTATTTTTTTAAGCTGAGTTATAAACTAAAAAATTAAATTTATTCGGGAAAAATATATACTCATATGCGTCACTAGACTACATGCATAAAGACATTTAATTTTTTTTTTCCGTACTGTTTCCATTACCATTTTTTAAATATTGTATGTTGGATTTCAACGTGTAAATGAAAGGATGTTGAGATTAGTCATATACCCTGTAAATAAATTTTAAAAAAATGATTTTTAATTTTATACAAACTAATAGTCTTTTGTTCAATTTTATGTTATATATAGAACCATCGCTGTTCATTTAAAAGTTATTAATAGAATAACAAAACATATTATAAATATCTGTATACTTCCACTGCTTCATGATGCTTTTTCATGAAGCTATCTGAGATTAAATGGACTAACTAAAAAAAGGATTCATTGAACAATATTTAATCAAGAGATTTATCCTATCGTTGGTATAGTATATATAATATAGTAGAAACTATGTTTCTTTTTATGTTAATGTTTGTTATTCAAAAGGGACTCGGTCCCAGAATAAAGTTACTTTCTATCCAATTCTATAATAATTATATCTAAATGTTTTCTCTTTATAAATAACATTTTTTTTTTTTTTGCAGGTAAGAATGATTGTTGAAAATGCATCTGCGATTTGCTTATTTTACCTGAAAGGAGGGTGAGATATAATTGTTATTTTAATTGTTTTAATGCCTTACTGTTAGTATTTTTTCATTAAGGTTTTAAATATTTGATATCCTTATTTGATTTATGAAGTATATCAAGCTGATTATCTTGGTGGTTTAGAGAATGAAACTAATGTTAATAAATGTCTCAATGGCAACTCTTAATGTTTAATTTTTATTGTGATTATAAAATTACTGTCATCAAGCAGAATAAATAATCGTGTGAATCTTTAATTGTAAAATAAAACACTCAAGATATATTTACAATTTATTTCTACATATTATTTTTAACAAATATATACGCATTGAGTTTAACAAAACGTTGGCTTGAAAAATATAAATTAAAGCTAATATTCATAAAAAGTAGTTTGCTAAAATAATATCACCTTATAAATCCTAATGACTGAAATGATGGCTTTCCTCTTCAGAACTGGAACCACCATTCCCGTGACTGTAGTGTTCTGAATGTACTGGGACGGGTACTTTGACGTACTCAGGAACTTTGACGGGATAAGGTACTCTCATTTCGACAATATAAGGTACCTTCTTCTCTACGGTCACTGGGTATGGTTTGGGTACTTCGACTGGGTACGGCTTCTCCACTGGTACTTGCACTTGGACTGGTACTTTCTTCTCAACGATATAAGGCACTTTCTTCTCGACTGTGACCGGTACGTGGTAAGGCTTCGGTACTTCTACGTACTCCTTTACTGGTACCCGGATTTCTTTCTCTACTGGATAAGGTACCTTCTTCTCCACAGTGACTGGGTACGGTTTGGGTACGTGGTAGGGTACAGGGTGTTCGAAAGGGACTTCTACGGGCACTTTGACTTCTTTGTACACCGGGTACGGTTGAGGCACTTGAACATGAACGGGAACTGGAACCTTCTTTTCGACTTCTACCGGGTAAGGCTTTGGTACGTGGAATGGGACCGGGTTATCGACTGGTACTTTAACAGGGTATGGGACGTGCTTGATAACTTCGACCGGCACTGGTACTGGTTCTTCCTTGTGTATGATTTCTGTCCTCACGTTGTGGATGTGCACGTCCTTGGGTTCGTGTCCGAAGACCACCGCTGCCGAAAAGAAGAATACTGCGAGAGCTCCTCGAAGACCCATGCTGGACGATGTTGGGACTGCTGTGTTGTGAAGGCAGATCGCTCCCGACTGTATATATATGCCCGACCCAGTGGGATAACGAGATTACTCAACGGCGGTTGGGCAATGGTTCGCGCCAGTCTCACGCTAATAATTATCCTTTCATTAGATCTTATCGAATTATATCATATCCGTCGTTTGACGAACAGATACCGCTGCCGCGTCTTCTGTAAGACGATAATGGATAAGTCGATACTTCGTGACAAAGGAGGTTTACCTGAACCAAAACTGAGATCCGACTTAGATTAGGATGGGTGTTGTAAAAGGATTAGCGGGAAGGGCGAAGTTGTTACTTTTCCGTTGCAGCAGCTCGTCATTAGCGGCCGGGAGGAAGTCTCATCATTGATTTCTGTTCTAAAATTCTGGAAGTTTTATATTGTATTTTACACTATGAGTGCGTAAATATTATTGTTAAGGCGCGGATTACATTAGTTGTTCACTTTATATCATTTATGTTAATTTACTTTATTAGATATTTTTAAACTTACAAAACCGCAATACTTAGACTCACATTTTACATAATTTTTTCATTAGCCTTTTTTTACAAATATGATGACGGAAATATAGAATTAACATCATCCCTACATACTAACTGTTTTTGAGGATATAATTATTAAAATATATAGAAAAATAAAATAATGTTTTGTTGCTATATAATTATTTTCTATTACTAGTCACTCCCTCATGAATCTTGGTTCATTATGATCTTTTATCTATCAAGTAATATGTATTAATAACATTTTTAATAGAATTATGTATTTTACTATTTTGTCACAGAAAGGAATAAGATATTTACCTATTTTTTTTTTTTTTAATTGCAGTATGGAGTTTATATACAAAAATGTCCCTCGGAATGTGGTAGCCAGTTTGTCACATTATCTTCCGCTGTGAATATTTATCTAGATTTTTTCTTGAATTTCGAATTCATTTAGTAAATGTGATCTTGTGTATATGACGATTAGTATCTTCTTCTTATCAATCAAGATTGTATCTCTAACATAAATTAGGCTTGAGAACTTATAAGACGATAGGCAGAGATTCAAAGAAAATGTAATTTAAAACAAAAGAATAACACTGAGTGTTTGAGCTCCCGCGAAGAAGTAGGACCTTTCGATGAGAGCTCTGAAATGGATAAGAAAAAAAAATTCTGATTCAATTACTCCGAGATGGAGCGAGGATGTTGGGACAATAGAGGTTGACATGATCGACTGGGTCAATTCGAATTGGTCGAATGTATGACGAAGTTTAAACTAATTACACCTGCAGGTGGGGAGCAAATTGTATCTTATTCAAATTCACAAAAACAATTCTTAGGCATAGCATGCGATGTGCACGTCAAGAGGCTCGTGCCAACACTGTCAAGGTTGAAATAGCCGGAGCGAACAAAAGCCGATCGAATTCTCTTCTGGTTTTCTTCCTTCACTTTTGTATCATACATATGTTTTTAAACTTATAACAAATAATTGTGAAAATAAACGTTTAAATTATTCTATTATAATAAAATGTGAAAAATAAGTAAAGAAAATGCTCTTTCTTATAGAAAAAAAAAAAATTAATTTTTATTATTAAAACTAATAATCTTTTGATACATTAGTGTAAAAATTCCAACTAAAAACCTTAAGTCTCTAAACTAAAACAGGAAATTGAAAATACTTGTCCAATACTTCGCCTATTCAGGTATTAACATTTATTTAATGTCTCTGTTGACCTTTTTCAATCTAATAATCTTTTATTTGTATTGTATCCGATAAATTGAGCACACTTCATCCTGCTTACTTTGTACTAATTTTAATCATTCAAAAAGTATCCTTTTTCTCTTCTTTTTTTTTTCTGAGATCTTTATAACTTGAGCCGCATCTCGTCAAATTCAAATCCTTGCAAAACTGTTGACTAGGAAGCCATATACTAAACCCAATACTCTTCATGAGGTTGTAGTGCTTTTTTATTATTTCTTTTAATATATATGAGTTTGTTTCTGTGTAGTTAGATTAGACTCCCACAGATTAGACACCTCCCTATAAATGGATTGTAACCCTTTGGCGATCGAGAGTAAGATCTAGCAAATATGGACCAATTCAAGGAAGGGATTAATCTGAAACATAGTTGCAAGTTGCTAACCGCGAGGGTCCCCAAGGCCCAACTATTCGAAAACTATTTATAATTGAAGCTCCTCCAGTCCGCTACAGTACTCCTGCTTCCTAATAATAACATCCTTGGTAACGGAATTTCATAATTGCATCAATCAACGCTAATGGAGAAAGCCAAGGAGTATGAATATGTTAATTGTGTTTATAGAAAGTTGAGTATATCTAATTATTTCTTAAATCTACTAAATAACTGTTAATCACTACCTACTTCTCACCAACTCTTAAATCATTTAGAAGTAAATAAATACAGTTATATAAAGTCGCTACTACATTCTGTGACATCTGAACAATGCTTTGCTTTTAGAGTTTTCTTTTTTTTTATCTTAGTTGAATTTTGCTTATGTTTTAATGGAATTTTGGTCTATTCAATTAAGTTATTTTTTATTGTAACAATATTTTAATACATTTATTTAAAGATAATATATTAGGTATCGGGGAGTGGAGGGACTCAGTTGTAGAGCGCTGAGTTGCCCTACCGTAAGTCATGGGGTCAAATCCCGCTTCTTGGCAGACATATATTTGATTTTGATTTTTGCCTAGCGGCCGGAGATGGATCCTATGGGATCTATGAACCTCTTGTGCCTCAACCAGTCTCTATAAAGTGGTTACCCAACATAGGAGGAAAAATCTGGCAGTTGAGCGTGATCTAGAGGAAATCACCTCCCTGCTCATCCGTGGTCCAAGAAACAGTATAATCTCTACCAAGTATTGAACCCAAGACCCTTCATAGGTTGTAGTTGTCCATGTTTTAAATTTTTTTTTGTAATACTATATATCACAATGAAGGAGCAATGTGCCTCATTGTGTAGTGGCCTGGAATGTGTACTGCTTGAAGAAATTTTAGATTTAGCTTCTATGTTAAAAATTAAAAAAATCTGCGTTTTTTAATTTTTTGAACATCGACCCGTATATAAAAAAGTTCTTCCTGATTGAAAAGACCATCGCAGAGCCAAAACGGCATACTCTACAGACTTGAAATTCGGACAGTAGATACATTTTATAAGGCCAACGCGCACTAAGAAAGGATTTGAAGAACGCATCTGAAATCAATTATATGCTAAGACATTTTATGGATTCGAGGCCGCCTTTGGGAGGATAAATTATTTATCCTTTAATCAATTGTATATCGAAATTGTGGGATCTTGGGACCCCGCCGGTCTCACCCAGCCTTTACAAAAAACGACTTATAAAATAGGGATGTATTGTGGTGGACTGCTACACAAGGTGAATTATTTTTTTTTCGAAGATTAATTTATGAAGTTAGGGATTGAAAACGATACAAACTAAGTGTGCTACTACACAAAAATGTATGATCAATTTAAATCAATAAAATTAAAATAAACAGAAAATTTAAAAAATCTTTTCTGTCTGGTGTCGAGTAAATTATAAATTACTTCCCGTCTAAAAATAGAAAACTATATCTTATACATTTAATTATGTAAATAATATTCAGATTTTAACATTAGATGAATTAAAGGTAATTTTTAGAAATTAAATAATTAGGGAATATACTTAAGACTAATATGTTCCAGGTGGTGTTTCTTAAACATAACAATAAATTTGGAAATTCAATTTTATATTGTCACCTAAGAATATAGTTTATATTAGTGCTATAGTATTTTCATTTTAATTGTGATATTTTCCTTTAAAAAAAAAGTTGTCCTCAGCATAGATTTTTCTGTTTTAAACAGAATTACGAATTCCATAGGAATAAAAAAAAAAAAGGTTTTTTACGACGTGTGGCTATTAAATAACGAGACTGACGTTGCAATAAAATTTATTTTTATTTTATACATAATTACTTACTATCACCTTCAATATATATCCCTTCTCTATCCCTAGAACGCTCCATGCGAATTTCCCATTGTTGGAAACAGTGCTGGAAGTCATCTTCTGCCAGCTCCTTCAGGACGCGTGCCACTTTATCTTTTACAGCTTCCACGGACTCAAATCTCGTCCTTTTTAATGATGATTTCACCTTAGGGAACAGATAGAAGTCACTTGGTGCAAGATCTGGTGAATAAGGTGGATGTTCTAACACTGGGATGCTGTACTGGGCTAGGAACCTCTAGACATATAACGCGGAATGAGCAGGCGCATTGTCTTGGTGGAGAACCCATGATTTGTCCTTCCATATTTCGGGTCGTTTTTTCCTTACTCTATCACGTTGTTTTGCAAGTACCTCAAGGTAGTATTGTTGATTAATAGTTTGATCTCCAGGAACCCAGTGAAGGTACACAATCCCATGAATATCGAAAAAAACTATCATCATTGCTCGTATACTTTCTTTTTTTTTTATGGAAGTAATTTTTTTTCACTAACGAAAACATTTGTAGGGAACACTAATTTCGCACCCAGTTTAGGATTCAGAAAAAATATCTTCATAATTGCTCAAAAATCTTGAATAGAAATAAAAAATTTCATATAAACCAACTGATATATATTATTTGGATGTGATAATTAATTAAGAATATTAATTAGATTTTTGTTATAATGGTCAGGTTTCCTGGTTCCTAGCGGCCAAAAAAGGCTTTATAAAATAGGGTCCATTATATTTATGTAAAATCTAGTGGTAAGGCGTTATCTCGACCATATCACCTGCCTGCAAAACCGTTGACAAGACAGCAGTGCGATCTACCATGTACTGAACCTATTCCCCCTCATGAGTTGCAGTGTACTGGTTTTCCTTTATTTTTTTTTTTGCAATACGTATTTGTAGTTAAAACCAACCGTTTAATTATGTTGTGTTTTATAACGAAACGATCGATGGTTGTCAGGTTTATTTAAAATAATGTTTCTCCTTACTGTTTCCATAAAATCGTTTTAAACCATATTTTTTTGTATGTCACAATCGTAGTAAAATAATGAGAATAGATAATAATACGTCTTTAATTAAGACAAATTTAGCTCACCCTTGCAAGCCAAATGTTTAGTTACTTTCATCACTTATTTTGAATTTTAAAATATTGATGTATTGGTAAATAATATATTTTTTTGCACTGTTTTTTTTCCAAAAATTAATTTTCGAAGTTAGGAAATAAAAATCATATTAGCTAAAGACACTGCAGTAATAAAAATGTTCGATCAATTACCAACGTTATAAACCTATATATAGTTATGAACAAGTATATATTTAAAAATCTATATAAATATATGAAAATACATAGAAAATAATGTATATAAAATACCATTCACTAGCGGTGTCGTGTAAACCGAGAATAAATGTACTTCTCGTCGGAATACTATGCATGGCGATCTTTAAAATAATAGAATACAATTGAATTATGTCAATATTATTCGGAAGATAACTATAAACAGAATTTTGCATAATTTTTTAAAGATTAAATCATTATAAAACGGTTTTAGATAATCGATATGCTAGACGATTGTTATTACACACGACAGTAAATTTGTGAAGTGAGATTATATATTCAACCTTCGATTTGACAATATACTTTTTCATTAAGATACAATATAGTTGTATCTACATTAACTGGTTACCGTGAACGGGTCTGGAGTTCAGTACATGGTAGAGACTGTAGTATTTCATGGACAACGGTTTTAAAGGAGGTGACTTGTCCTAGGTCACGCTCAAACGCAAGATTCCTCCCCCCCCCCTTATTTTAGATAACCTATTTTTAAAACAACCTACATTAATATAGTATGTATTTAAGTTTTTTTTCCCTCACATAACAAACAAGTATACTGTGAAAACTATTCTAATCCACATCTTATATTTTTCTTTTATTCTTTAAAGATACGTTTCTCATAACAAAAAAAAAATTGCATCATTAAAACTTATTTGTTATGAATATTATACATAATCCTAAGACTCTGCCTGAATATATTTTAGTTGTATGTATATATATATATATTTGTAACTGTTACGATGACAATATTTAGAGAATGAAAAAACTATTAGTCAATCCATGATCATTTGTAGATAAGAAGGCTACCACTTTTGCCCACAGCTTTAAATCCAGAACATCAACCGCCGTGATTACTCAAAAACCACGATTTAAGTTAATTAACAAATTCTATATAAAATAAATGCCGAATTATTTGAATTTTGTAATTACTTAAAATTAGAGTTTTGTAATAAACCTGCTTAAAGGGGGCCATATTTCCGGATCCCTTGCTCCGCTTCGGGTTATATTGCCGCGTAGTTATAGAGGTTGCTTCAATGGGTCAGCAGGAAGTCTACGTTTATTTTCTATTGAGGATGTGATTTGAAATTTACATTTTACAGAAATTACTTTAATGTTTAGGTCTACTTTTTTATTTACAAACGTATCAGTAATCCAGTTCAGATTAATGTGAAAATATTTGTCTTAATATCTCTAAATATATTTATATATTTATTTATAAGCATGTCATATAATAAAAAACGTAGCCATTTTTATCTATTAATGGCAAAAAACAAACAAAAATGAAACGATAAAATCTTTTATTAGTACCTAAAACATGCGGAGGTTCTGTATCATTAATACAAGGATTTTTGTAGAAAGAGTTCATGGAACGAATGCCTATATCAACACGAATTTTATGTTATCGCATTTTTACAAAATCCATGAAAACGAATTTTAGTGTGCAAGTGTCCTGCTTATTATTGTGTTAACTTATTCAGTGACTTGTTGTTTAGTTTTTGCTTATTCGAAATAAAATATGATGATGTCGGGGAACACCGATGTTTCAAATCATTTTATATTTACGAAATATATTGATAGACTTCACAAAACAAGACTAACAGGATTGCTACATCCATACAAAAAGCCAAGTCCATGGATTAGTCTCGTCCGGTAGAACGAAGCGATGTTTGGAAGCAAGTTAAAAAAGTGAATAGGAATGTCGAAGCATTGTAGAGGTTAGGAACGAAATGTATAGAGGAGGGAAAAGTAATACATGAAGAAAAAATGAAGTATGGATAAAAAGAATGCTTTTCTTGTTCCTCCTAGGATAATAAATATAAGTATGTGTGTGTACAGAACGAACCTTCGAATTCTATAAGTCAGGCCAAATGGAGTTCGATCAGAATGTGAGCATAGGTAGAAAATCCTTTTAAAATACCACTGGAATCTCCATGCATTAAGTTTTGACAATATATGTGTATTATTTAAAAGAGCCCTCATTTTGAAAACTTACAAAATATTTCACACATAAAAGTATGACGTGAATGATCGAGATGTACGATTATTAAATATTGAGGTAGGAGGTATGAAGAGGTTGAGATATGAAGGGAACACCATCCTGTCCGCTACAGAATTTCCCAAAGGAGCCCCTTGTGTGTATTCACAACGGGATATTTTTCCTTAACTTTATTCCAAGCCCTATTTCATTCCTTTATTTAATATATTTTATCACTCTTCCCTCTTTATTTATTTTTTTATCAAAGTCACATAAATTCACGTCGGAGGATTCAAGATAAACTGAAATTTGTAAATAATGTTACTCCAGAGGTTCAATACACTCGTATTATAGTACACAAATAATAAAATGAAGAAAATACGTCACTATCTATTCAGGAAAATGTAACTTTAAATTAATATCATAGGAATGAAAATTTTGGTTTTAATGCTTTGCTAGAACAAAGGAAAAAAATTATATATAATTATATATAAAAACAAATCATGAGATATTTTCAAAAATTTATAAATGGAAAAAAATGTAAATGGACATCTCTACTACTCATTAACGGTCTGGGGTCCAGAGAATAGTGCACTATTTTCTATGCAACGATTGGGGAGGGAAACGACTTGGTCGAGAATCGCACTCAACCACCAGATTTTATTTCCAGTTGATATTATAGTGGTAGGGTGAGCCCATGTAGAGTCTGCAGAAGCCAGTTGGAATCTACAGTTCAGTAAAACTACACTACACGTAGTGTGATGCCTCCCTCATTTTTCAAACCCGTTCTTCTTTGTTCTTCCTATATTTGTAGTGTGGTTTATTATTCTATTACTTTAGAGAGGCCGGGTGAGCTCCAGGGGGTCAAATCCTACATGAACGAACCCCAGTTGTTAACAACGGTTGTGTAAGGAGGCGATTTGTCCCAGATTACCCTCAACTACCAGCTTTCCCCGAATTTAAGATACTCACCAGTTTACATCAAGGCTATTAGCAGATTGAGTAATGTATCTACCATAGCCGAAGTTGAACCCGGATAACTCAGTCCTATCTCTACATCTGACCAACCCTGCTCCCTAAAAGAAAGATTTATTCACTAGATATTATGCCAAAACAGCAATCTTTCACATAACATCCAAAATTACAGTACCTCTCATATTAATATTACTATGAAACCTGAGAGATTGAATAATATTTTAATCAAGCAAGTAATTATGGAATATTCCATATTAGAAAGGCAAATTGTTTTGTTAGGATTTTAATAGTTGACGTATCCTAGTTAGTCCTGAATAACACGCCAACACAGAACAGCGAATACCACCCGAGAACTAAAATAAATCGAAGAGGGACCGAGAGGTTGGCATTTGTGCTCGGAACGGGCTTATACAATAAATTATCGGGGATAATCCGGGGGATTATTGGTTGGTTTGGTAGCACTGACTGCCTGTAATTCTACTTCCTGCCACTTTTCGAATAACCGCGCTAGTGTCATTCAGGTTGGCCAACTTCCCCTTGGGCTGCTAATCTAGACAAATGATGCCATTACAGTCTCAGAGTCCAACTGCACATTCGAGGTGGATTTATTATGGTTATAATAAAAATCGATTCGTATAAGAAAATCTTAAAGGAAGAACAGTTGAAGATAAATTTGTACTATTTTCTTGTCGGGATTGATTCTTCTATTCTATTGTAGAATTCTGCTATTTATATTAATTTTATTACTGACATATTGTTTATTTTAAAATTATAATAGTATAGTATTTTTTCTGATGATTAATTTTTACATTTATTAGATATAATGTTTTATTGAATATGAAATTTAGAAGTTATTAAAACTTTACCAGGGTGCATAAAAACTAGAAAAACAAATAAATTCAAGAGGAAATAAAGGCGCGATTACAGGAAGGAAATGTTTGTGATTATATGAACTATCATTATACCAACCCTTCTTTACGGTTGTGAGACGTGGCAGCTAACGCTGAAGGATGAACAACTTCTTAAGGTATTCGAAAATATGGTGTTGTGTAGAATAATCGTTCCAAAAAAAGGAAGAGACCACTGGTGAATTTAGAAGATTACAAAACGCGGAATTTCAGAACACGCATACTGTTAATATTATTAGAACGAAAGTATCACAAAGATTAAGGGATTGTAAAGATGCTGGGCTTTGTAACGAACGGATTCCTAAAAAGTTAATAAGGACTGTGCCGACTCGTGAACGTCTGAGAGGTAGACCGAGGCGTAGGTTTAGTGTGATCTGGCGGATTTGGTTTTGGGTAGTGGTCCGTGGACGGAAGTTTGTTGCTTTGTGGTATTGGTATGGAGACCTTGTCTTCCTCAATAATTCTCCTCCACTCAGAGCGATATTCTGCAGCTTTTCTCCATCTTCTCGCTCCCAGAAGCTGTAGGTCAGCCTCGAAATCTCAGATATATACGGGAACAAATTAGAACCGGATATACGAGATGTTTGGTATCACAACCAGATAACACCAAATTTAAAAAATTGACTTCTTCACATTTCTCGCCAATTTAGTAAACAATTTTATGCTGCCGAAAAATCAGAACCGGACCAGAACCATGAGAAATAAGTCGGTAAAGTTTTGTGTCAGACAAAATCGTGTAATCCCAGCATAAATAAAATTTATTTTTATTATTTATGCCATTTGCAAAATTGTTGGTGCTCCAGAAGCGAGGTCATTTCCAAGATGAGGTCCTATTTGTATCAAATAGCGTACCTTACTTCCTCATTGCGGCTATAAAGAGAAAATTATGTCGTCGGACTTGTTTCGGATAACTGGGAACATCACACGCTTTCGTGTACTTGAGATCAATGAAATTCGCTTGGGTTGTTTGAAATAGGTTTATATACCTGTACTAGGTCAAAACTAATTATTCGATATTGACTGAACTCTCAAATTATCAATAATTATTGTGCTTCTCTACTAATAAATTTGATTCAGCATTTTCTATAGACTAGACTCGCTATCGACGAATTTTCCTATTTTCGATCCAAAAAATGGAATAATTAATCCTAGTTTAAACTGTATCAAATTTTAACTTGGACTTAATAACCATTAAGTTAATTTACTGAAAATTTGAAAATGTATTTTATTAAATATTATTTTATAAATTTTAACGACAAGACAATAGAACGTACAGCAACCTTCATAAAACCTCTGAATACATTAAATTAAATATTAATTAATTGCGTAGCTAGCATTTATGAAGGCCTCACAAACCGCACTAGAGCCTCATAATGGTTCACGGGGACCGCTCTTTCCCCACGTGTGGTCTATACTAAAACTAGTTTATTGCTAGCAGGCTTCTAGAGATCGGATGCGATAACATATGCTATTATTATATATAACTAACATTAATAAAATTATTATTATAAACCTATGTGTATATATGTTTAGAGAGAAAGGTTCAGAGAGAGGGAGAGAGAGTGAGTGTGAGAGAGAGAGAGAGAGAGAGAGAGAGAGAAAGAGAGTGAGTGAGAGAGAGAGATAGAGATAGAGATAGATAGATATATATATATATAGAGAGAGAGAGAGAGAGAGAAAGAGAGAGAGTGTGATAGAGAGAGAGAGAGAGAGAGAGAGAGAGTGAAAGTGAGAGAGATTCGCGACAGAGATAGATAGAAGGAACAATATACTGGTACGTTATCCTATCCCTACCTGTCACTTTCTCCACATCCAATAATTTCCTGGTGTATTATTAATGTATGGTGATCACTGTGTACATATGATTGTTATCCTGGGAATGCAACTTCTTAAAAATGAATTTTTTAACTCATAATTAAACTCATTTTGTTATCAATCACGCGTAAAGCAATCCTTATTACACAGAATATATTTTAACAAACTGTTGAAAAATGATTACAGAGATATTAAATCTGTGAACGAGGTAATGATAAATTTAAAATATACCACGACAACCTATGAAGGTGTCGGGTTCAGTAAATGGTAGAGACCGTGATGTTTTGAAGACTATCGTTGTGCAGGGGGCTAGTTTGTCCAAGATCACACTCAACCTACAGGATTTCTCCTAATTTAAGGTATCTATTCTACAAGCTAGGGAGGTCGGCAGATCCTACAAGTTCAATACGTGTGTGTTAACAAATTAAATAATTTATCTGCCATGAGCGGACTTGAACCCGGAACACCCAGCATCTTCAGCACTCTACACACCGAGGTACCCCGCTCATATAATGCGTAATTAGCAACTAAAAATTTTAATTTTGATTAATAACATTGAAAAACTTCATCACGATGAAAGAGAAGAATTTGCATTGCATTTTAATGAGAATCTACTCATAAGTGCAGAGTTACATCTTTTAATATAATTTTTCAACACGTTAGTTTTGTACATCTATTCTTAAACATGCGCGATATGATTATTTGATGTATCTTTATCCTGCAATACGTTTTGTTGTATTATTTATTATAGTTATTCATAGCGTTACATAAATATATAATAGTTATCTGATAACTGCTCTTAGTTTTTCATTCATTATGTTAATTTTAATTTTAATGATATAGAAGTTTAATATTTACGGCTGTGGAAGAGATTTCCACCGGTTCCACCACACATTCCTGCCTCGCTTGATGTAGGGTTTTCTTCATTGATTACCTTTTTTGGATCTAAATTGGAAATCTCCTGTTTTCGAGAAGAAGCTTCTTTTGCTATCTGCTAATCTCTTTTTAATGCGCGATTTCTATGTAATATATATCCTGTTTTATACTTTTTTCTCTTTTGGCTAAGTTTTTCTCTTTCTGGTAATTTTGGTGTTTTGTAATAAAATTTGTTGCACGCCTCTATACTATATTATTATATATATATATATATATATATATATATATATATATATATAATAATAATATATATACATACACATAATATAATATAATAGAAAACAAAATTTATTCCGGGACCAAGTTCGTTAGGAATAACAAACAAGAAGAAAAAAACAAAACATAATATACATTCTGGCCAGAATGCTACATAATAATGCAGATAATGAAGTAATTAAAAAGTGACAAAACATAATAAAAATAAAAGTAGAAATGAAGTAACTATAAAGTTCGAAACTTGTCAGGATTTTAACTAATTGTCGAAAATAAATATATTAATAACAAAAATTACTAAATAAAATAAATGAATAGGTTAGCATGCTTTATATATGTATATATAATTGATATACTAATTGTTTATGATACTTTCTGAAGCCTTATTAGCAAAAATCAAAATGAAGCCCACCGACTGACACAGGGAAGAGAGTACACAGTTATAACGAGGATAACTGTATAAACAAATAAACTTCCCTCTGAGAGCTTCCCCAGTTTTTCCTCCAGGAATATCCTCGAGTGTGTCCTGATCCGAGGATCGGGGGATCGATACGTGAGTGGCTGGGGGACAATCGATATGTTAGACGTGGTGATATTATTATTCCGGTCGCAGCTTAGGTCCTGTTTCCCCTCTACACTTCAATCTAACGGCCACATTCAATTTCTCTCACCACAACATATTTAGCCCTCGTTACGTCCCTGGAATGTCATCTAGTATAGTTCAGTCTCTTCAGGGTAGAAAAAGTAATATATAATTAAAGTAATATAATTTTATAAGTGTACAATTTTCTTTTCCTTAATTTATTCAACTCTCACTTTGAACAGTTGTCCTCCAAAAATTCTGGTCGTGACTCAAACTACCTCTGAATCTCTGAGACCTAGGGAGGTAGCCTGAATTAGGCGAGAGGCGTAATTATTTAAGTTTTCATACTGTAAGTATATAAAGAATTTTTTTAGTATTTACTTGTAATGCGTTATTTTGTTTTATAAGGTGGAAAAATAATTAATGGGTCTTTAAAATTGAGTAATTCTGGTCTGATGAACATATTATATAGTACTTCATTTATTTGGGAAAAAAGAGACGCTACATTGAAGTACAAAATTAAATTCTGCAACGAAGGCTTGAAATTTATATTTCACTCCTTCTTCTTACCATGGCTGTACAGCCCTTGCAGGGCCCTGGCCTCCGCAACAACGCCTCTCCAGTCCTCCCTGTCAGCAGCTCGACCTCTCCTCTGTCTGATCCCCATCCTCTGCAGATCGTTCTCTACATCATCCAGCCATCGCAGTCTGGGCCTTCCTCTTCTTCTTTTGCCTCCTGGTTTGCCATATAATAGCTTCTTTGGGTACCTACCTTCTCCCATTCTTTCTACGTGCCCAAGCCATCTTATACGGGTAGATTTAATAAAGGTGATGTAACGAGTATTCTTTTGTTTGCTAAATTCGTCCGTCAGGTGTCTCTACCTATCTGACCTCACTTAACTGAGGACCGTCATTCCATACGGATGTGTATAAGTTGGTTATATGGCCAAGTAATTGCCAAATTTAATTGTTTTACCTTATCGTATCTTTGCGGCTCAGCGGTAAGCATCCTATTAATATTTGTAAATAAAAGTGTACATAATCTTTGTTTTTATTAATTATGTATCTATGATTTTTAGTTGGTGGTGTTACGTTGATGTTACAATATATATTATGGTCAAGTTTTGGAGTTGGCATTATGTTACCGTTGATGTATAATATAAGAATACAACATTTTTCTTTGGACAATAGTTTATTTAAATCAATTTGGACCTTGGACCGAAAACCCCGCAACCTGGTCACAAATATTATGGCGCTCGAATACAGGGACTACAAAAGAAAAATCTACAGATAAGTTATTAGTTGAAGATTTAATTATTATATTAACATTTTTTGAAATAGTTAAGTTAACTGATAATAGTTTATAATAATAGTAACAGAATAATTTTTCCAAACAATACTTTAATATTTTTTCTAATGTTTAAATATAATTTTCGTATTAATTGAAGGTACTAAATTTCTGTTGATTAAAGCAAAAGGTTTGTCTTAGACGCAATTTTGGAAATGTAAAGATAATTATTTTTAATTTATAATTTTGCATCAACAACAAAAATCAAGAATTTTTACTTAAGGTCGTAGAACGACTTAGTTTTGTTTAACACGTGTTTTGAAAATTAAGATATACTAATATATTATTTTATTTTGTATTTTTACCGTAAGTTTAAATAGTTGAATTGAAAATATGTTAGATTAGCAAGTAAGCATTAAGTTCACTTAGAGACAACAGCTGTTGTTTGTTTCTATTTAGCATTATCTTGTGTTTCCTTTTAAAAGGAAAATATTTGTTTATCTATGGCTGACGTATGAAAAAAAATTATATATTAAGTTTGTAAAGGACGCTTACCGATTTAATTTAATTTGTTAGTTTTAATATAATTTAATCAATTTAATTTTCAGTATTTTACGACTTTTAAAGGTTCTGTTGGTATTTTTTTCAACATTTAATTTCTTTGGCATTTTTTTTTGTAACTTTGGGTAACGTCTTGATTTATTGTCACGATGGGTGATCCAGTCGTTCTAGTGTCAGAGAGGGAGGATATTTTTGCCGCAGTTCAATCCATTTTCACAAAATCCAAATCTTTGAGTACCGATTCAGCATCCGCTTTTAAACCCGCTTATGACCGCTTACTCAAAAATGAAATCCGATTTGAAGAAATTCAATCAAAAATTCGGATATTTAATGCAAGTATAAAGAACATAAGTGAAAAACTCGAGACAACAGAAGTACAAAATTCATTTAACGATTTAGTCGATATTATTAAAGCGAATTATAACAAAGTGGTGCAATCTACCTGCCCTCCTGAGAATAAACCTGTGGTTGTCCATTCTCATTCTATTCCTCAGGAGCTACCGAAAATTGACTTGCCGATATTCACAGGGAAATTAGAGGACTGGAATGGATTCTATTCCCTATTTGATTCTATGGTTCATAGGGAAGAATCTATATCGACCATTAGGAAATTTTACTATCTACGAAGTAGCTTACGCGATGAAGCTCTGTCGCTTATCTCGGGCTTCGCATTAGACGAAGCTAATTATTCGCTCGCTTACGACGCATTGGTCTCTCGCTATCAAAATAAAAGGCGACTAGCCAGATTTTATATCAAGAAGGTGATGGATTTTACCCCTTTAAACAATTCTTCAGCGTCTAATTTGCAGAGATTTTTATCTGAGCATGAAAATAATTTGTCTGCGTTATCGGCTTTAGGCATTGAAGACATGGGGGATTTCATTAAACTTCATTTAGCTCTTAATAATTTAGACCCAGGGACTAGAAAAGCATTCGAAGAACGAATAAAATCAGCAGATATTCTCTCTTATAAGGATTTGATTGATTTCGTCACCGAACGAACTAGAGTATATGAGATGATGGCTCAAGAAGGCCGATCAGAAAAGCCTATTATAGAAAAATCCTGCTCTGCGAATTCCACTAGACGATATAACAAATCCAATTCCGGAAAAGAACAAATATCTCCGGGAATTTTTACTGTTTCGCCATTGGAAAAACAAACCGATTTTGCTGCTAACACAACGAATCACGATCCTCAATTCGACCAGTTCGAAATTCAGGCAGTTGGCTCTAAGAAACTGGTATTCTCTCCGACTGATGTACAATCAAGAAATAGTACCGAACCGATTCTCTACGAGAAAACGTGTCTAAAAGGCTCAAAACCGGCTCTAGCAGCTAAGAAATTAATTTGCTGGAATTGTGGTGGACCGCATGTTTATTCCAGGTGTCCGCTACCACGAAAGCTGTTTTGCTACCGTTGTGGTAACCCAGGAGTTTCCATTCACGCATGTCCTAAATGTACTCCGGGAAATGTGCAAGGGAATCGGAAGGGAGGGTCATTCCTATTCCCACGGTTTCAGCTGACCCACCAAGTACCGATTTACCTATTACCGTGCCTTATCGTTTACCTTTTTGTACCGCTAAATCTGATATCGTTTCTCCTTGTGTCGTATCGAATTCTCCCGAAAGTTCTACCGTATCTTGTTATCGTTTACCGTTTCCTAAACAGCACTATATTGATTTCCGAATAGGGAAACCTGACAAAGGAGGCCTGTCCTACTTGGCCCTGTTTGACCCTGGTTCCACTACCTCATTTGTTGGACCAGAAGGGGTTGAGATTCTCCTTAAATTGGGATATGAAGTTGAGAAAATTCCCGAATTTAATATTTGTGTCGCTAATGGAAGCTCTGGTATTGTTGATGAAAGATTCTCCATTTCAATTACCGTTGGGTATCGGTCATATGACACGAAGCTTTACGTTTTAACCAAGCTTCCGTTTATGTTTCTTTTAGGGTTAGATTTTATCGTTAACACAAATATGAGTACTAATCATCGTGAAGCGACATGGTGGTTTCAAGATGACCCCGACCATAAGTTCTCGTTTCGTCAAGATGTTCAATTAGTAGAAGAGAAAACATCAAAAATATGCGGCATTAGTTCACTTGATCCCTCAGAAAGGGTGGATCTGGATAGAATAGTCAGTGAAGGTTTGCGAATTCTCCAAGATTCTCCAGGATTAACGACGCGCATTAGCCATAAGGTAGATGTTCAGGATGCCCAACCTATCAAGCAGCGCTCCTACCATTACTCACCCAAAGTACTTGAGGCAATGCACCAGGAGTTAGACCGAATGTTGGATGAAGACTTAGTGGAACCTTGCCAATCTCCATGGTCTTCCCCGGTAGTCATGGTTCGTAAAGGATCAGGTTATCGTTTCTGTATAGACTTTCGTAAGGTTAATGAAGTCACTTGTAAAGATTCCTATCCTATGCCTAATATGACATCTCTCTTAGACGGACTTCGACAGGCTAGATATCTCTCCAAGTTTGACCTCAAGCAAGCATTTTTGCAAGTGCCCCTTGCCGACGAAACTAGTAAAGACATTACTGCGTTTACAGTTCCTGGCAGAGGACTATTCAGGTTTAAAGTTATGCCCTTTGGGCTGACGAATTCACCTGCTACTTTTCAGAGGTTAGCCGATGCTATATTTGGACCCGAACTTTACCCTTACGTAGTAGTTTTTCTTGATGATATTTTGGTTTGCACACCAACTTTCAAACTGCATTTGGATATGCTAATGGAAGTGTTCAGTCGACTTAAAGCCTCAGGTCTGCGTATCAACCCGGAAAAATGTGAATTTGGTTGTAATGAAGTTAGGTACTTGGGCTATCTGGTTAATAGTGATGGCTTGAGTGTAGATCCAGATAAGGTTGGTTCCGTTACTTCGATTCCTCCTCCCACCAACGCTGGGCAGCTCAGAAGATTCCTTGGAATGGCAGGATGGTATCGCCGTTTTATTAAAGACTTCTCTACAGTTGTCTCTCCGCTAACAGCTTTGCTTAAGCGTAACGCTAAATGGATCTGGTCAGAAGAGCAGGACACCTCTTTCAATGCTCTCAAGTCAGCACTGACTGAAGCACCAATATTAGCTAGGCCAGACTTTAAACAGCCTTTTCAATTACAGACTGACGCCAGTGATACAGGTCTTGGAGCGGTCTTGACTCAAATACAAGACGGCGAAGAAAGAGTCATCGCTTTTTGTTCTCGTACCTTAAGTTCAGCTGAAAGGAATTATACCGTAACCGAAAAGGAATGCCTCGCAGTTCTGTTTGGTATCGAGAAGAATAGGCATTACTTGGAAGGTTATCCATTCACTGTAATAACTGACCACGCCAGTCTGAAGTTGTTACTGAACTTGAAAAACCCTTCAGGTCGTTTGGCTAGATGGGCTCTTCGCTTGCAGCCTTACAACTACAAGGTGGAATCTCGAAAGGGGAAACTCAACACAGTGGCCGATGCCCTATCACGAATTGCTGCAATCACAGTATTGTCTACCAGTTCCGATCCTAATTCTTCTACCGATTCAGTTTCGACTTCAGGAACTTTCATAGCGACCGACGATTGGTATAATCAGAAATTTTATCGAGTTCAGAAGTTCCCAGAACTCCACCCTGGATGGTCGATAAAAGATGGACAGCTATTATACCATCGAAAGAATCCTTTGAAGGAAGAGCTAGAAGACCCCAGTGAGGAATGGAAAGTTGTCGTTCCTAGACATTTAAGGGGAGCAATAATATATGAAAATCATGATCTACCGCAGTCAGGCCACCTGGGGATAGATAAAACTGTTTCTAGGGTTAGTAGACTATATTATTGGCCTGGATTATACCGAGATATAAGCCAGTATGTGAGGCAGTGTGAGTTATGCCAGAAGGTCAAACCCAATAACACGCCACCTCGTGGGTTAATGTTCCCTCGCTATAACAAGCAGCCGTGGGAAATGGTGTCAGTTGACATTATGGGTCCTTATCCTAGGAGTTCTAGAGGCAATGTATATCTACTAGTGTTTGTAGATTTATTTAGTAGATGGGTGGAATTATGTCCCATCAGAAAAGCTACCTCTTCGGTTATTGTAAATAAATTAAAATCCCGCATAATATACAGATATGGCGCACCGCATAAAGTAATTTCCGACAATGCGAAGAACTTCGTTAGTAATCTTGTAACTGAAGTGGCTAAGGAGTTTGGAATCAAGAGAGAAACTACTCCTCTTTACCATTCACAGGCAAATCCGACAGAACGAGCGAATCGGAATATCAAGCAACTTATCGTAGCGTACCTAGGGAAGAAACACCAACGCTGGGACGAAAAACTAGGAGAGATCCAGTTTGCCTTAAATTCCGCCGTTCAAGATTCGACCAAGTTCAGTCCTGCCTTCTTAAATTTTGGTAGAGAACTGAGGCCTCTACATCAAGCTAACTACGATGATATCCTAGTGGCGGGCACAGACGAACATGCTGCTTGGGCCACTAAAGTGGGCAGACTGCCTGAAGTTCATCATATAGCCGAGGAAAACTCTCTGAAGGCAAGTCTAAATCAGAGCAGTCGTTATAACTTGAGACGCCGAAAAGATCGTTTCCAACCGGGGGACCAAGTCTTAAAGATGAGGTTTCAGCTATCTTCGGCACCTGATAAACTCGCTGCTAAACTGAACCCCAAATATGAAGGCCCTTTTACGGTTGTTTCCGTTACGGGTGGTGGATCCTGTAAACTGAGAGATGATGATGGAAAGATAATAGGCTTATGGCATCCCTCAAAACTTAAATTATTTTATCCAACCCGACGGACTTAATCGCTGGAGGGGAGTGTGTAACGAGTATTCTTTTGTTTGCTAAATTCGTCCGTCAGGTGTCTCTACCTATCTGACCTCACTTAACTGAGGACCGTCATTCCATACGGATGTGTATAAGTGGGTTATATGGCCAAGTAATTGCAAAATTTAATTGTTTTACCTTATCGTATCTTTGCGGCTCAGCGGTAAGCATCCTATTAATATTTGTAAATAAAAGTGTATATAATCTTTGTTTTTATTAATTATGTATCTATGATTTTTAGTTGGTGGTGTTACGTTGATGTTACAATATATATTATGGTCAAGTTTTGGAGTTGGCATTATGTTACCGTTGATGTATAATATAAGAATACAACATTTTTCTTTGGACAATAGTTTATTTAAATCAATTTGGACCTTGGACCGAAAACCCCGCAACCTGGTCACAGTGACTGGGTCTGGTGCATGGTATAGGTCCTGAAGCTCTCTATTATTTCTAGACCTCCATTGGCCTTCATTACATACTGGCCCAAATATCTGCCAAAGCAACTTCCTCTCCCAGATCTGCAGCATCTTTTCGCATTCCTGTGTCAGGACCCACGTTTCACTAGCGTATGTAACAATCGGTCTTAGGATTGTTTTATAAATCAATAATTTTGCCCCCCGTGACAAGTTTTGAAATCTTAATGCTTTTCGCAGTGCAAAGAGACATCTGTTCCCTGCTGAAATTTCACTCCTACTTAAACGATATCTAATGAAATAATAAAATTTTAAATTTATGTAAATTACTGTTATACAATATGGGTAACGAGTAGTAGCATGGGATTGTAGACGGGGGTAGATAGGAGCATTGGATTAAGAATGATCTTACGGGTCGGGGATTGGGTGGTAATCCATAAATGGAAGTTTGAAAGAACAATTGTTGGTATCGGCATCGGACCTTTGGAGCTTTTCATTATCGAACTGAAATTTAAATTATGTTTTTATCCAAATTTTAGTTCTTCAACCTTTTTTGAAGCGCCGCCCTACTTAAATTCTTTCAAAAAACTAGGAACATGTCTTATTTCTCAGACCGAATATTATTTTTCAGACCTAATATTATTTGTTGTATTATTTTCTAACAAAATGTCGGATGCAGTGTGTGATGTATAAGATCCTATCCTAAGATTGAAAGTATTAGATTGCAAAGTCTTAAAGACATAAGACCTAACGTTACCCTTTCGGAAATCGGAGAGCTATGTGAGTGAGTTGGCAGATTGAGCAGTTAATTTAATTAGTACGACCACTCCATCCTCGGGTAGCGGAACCTCTGCTCCTATTTCCATGTCTGGGGTAACTGAGAGGGCTGTGAAGCTAAAACTCGATGAAGCGCTTCACTTAAGCTATCAAAAACTCCATATAATTAGCAAAACTGATACAAACCTCAATAGTTTAACAAAAACTTAAAAAATAATTTCTGAAACGATAAGTGGAGCAATTCGATATATTAACGGAACATGACATATATTGAATAAACTCTTCGAATTTCAGAATATCTTGTCACAAATCTTTCATTAGAAGACAGAAGAAGGTTTTAAGGATAAGTCAAAGAACACACGACTGTGAGACAGAACGACATTTCTTTGGTTAATGGGAATATTCGCCTTGTAATAGTGCTCGAATATTAGCCGTGTTTAGCGACGGCTAGTGACTAGGTGAAGTAGGCCTAGTACCCATAACCTTTTGGATTATATCTATATCTATATATATATATATATATATATATATATATATATATATATATATATATACTTTTATTAGATCCACTAGAATGTTACGTTCGTTCTTAAGAATGGACTCTGTCTACGAACAATAAATAATTTAGATACAAGTGAATGAAATCAACATCAGCATTGATTTTCATATATCATAATTAACAATAATATGAAATTAAATTTGTAATATTCTTAGTAATTAAAAAATAATATAAATCTTGCAGTTTTTAATTTATCTTTTTAACATTAAACCTTTCTTTATAAACAAAGCAAAATTTATACCTATACAATTCGAATTCAAACGGTAGCGCTTCTCCATCACTTTAAGGAGAAAAAATATAGATTGATAAAATTACATTAAATGAAAAAAAAACTGTACCACTACAAGAGTTAGTTTTTTCCCACAATTACGGGTACCCACTTTGTAGAGGCAGCGTGTGCTCCACAGGGAAATTACAATAAGCTAATTATAAAGAAGTAACTAAAGTGCTGAGCATGTAAAACAATGAAAAGAATACAGATAAAAAAAATATAAAAATAGGAAAATGAAGAGAGATAAAATGCGCAAGAGAGGAATGCCCATATCAAAGTCAGTTCACAGCCGATAAAATAAATCATGCATTCCTTTGTTATAGAGCTATCCGAAGCAGACCGTATAAATATTTATAAACAAAAGCTTGCGATCTAGAGATGTAGTGCGAACCAGATGGAAGCTCCAGTGTGCCTCCTGAATCAGGAATCGTTCGGGGTCGGGAGTTGCAGAAAGGACTGATGTCAACAACAGGCCAACTCTCCAACCTTCTACATTCGAGTGCCATCACTTCTCCTTTCCCATTTGTATTCCTCTACATTTTTTTCATATTTTATTTCCAATAACTGTATTCCTGTGGTCTCCCTGACAGTTTTGCATATCGGGAATCCTATTGTCGTTTTGCTTGGAATAGGCTCTGCTGTACTTGACAATTCGTAGATAATGACGTTTGTTCTCATACACTATTGGTTGTTTATTTTTTTGAAATCCCCTTATGATACTATGGCTTATCGGACAGCGCTACATAGGGATTCCTAAATCCCTGCCTGTCTAGGTATAGTTATTGTTTAAGGTAGAAACATACCATCCCTTTTTATGTGAACTTGCCTCTCAGGTATAAGTGGACTGTAATTAGTGAAAATATGCTAATGAAGATTAAATAAAAACACTATAAATGGCGAAAGAAATATAATTTACTCATTTGTCCATCTGTGAATGGCATATTTCCTTGGTTGGTTGCTCGTTCTCATTACCCTGCTGGCACTCTGCTGTGGTGTTTACTACATGATGATGTGGTGTATGGACATCTTCCATGGAGGACATGTTCCAAGTCCTACCTGTTCTGTTTTTCTCGTACTACTTGTCTATTACCGGTGGAATTAGGCCATTTTGAACTTAGTCGTAGGCATAGGAAGTGATAGAGGGCTTTACTTCTGTTACTAGGAGGTAGAGCAGGTAGGGGGGATGTTTTAGATTGAACATTTAGGAGAGCGAAATTAAACTAGAACAAGAAATCGCATAGGCTCGAGACTGCTATTTTACGTACCCTAAGAAGTACAGCATAACCAAGGATTTGTATTAGCTTGTGTATCGTCGCTGTGAATTTCTTTCTATTCTAAAGGAGTTGTGTGAAAATCAGCTATTATATACTCTCTTCAATAGCCATAGGCAATATTTTTAATCCATTCATCGGGTGTTTCTTCTGTTTTCGAACATGTAGTCAAATTCTTTGTCGATGTTTTGCTGGTCATACTGTTGGGCTTAATCTGAGTCTCGAGACATCACTTTCGAAATCAAACCCCTGATGAATAGATTAATAATATTGGTCGTGGAAATTTAAGAGAGTATTTAACTATCCTCTTTGGGGAGGATATAGCTCGGGCAGTGAAAATGTTGGAAAAACTTAAAAAGAAGAAAATATAAATGATTTGCGGACTACCATTCCTTAAAAGGTGTAGAGATCACAGGATCATTCCAAATTGTGCTGAAAAAAAGAGTCTTAGATTAACCCCTGAGGAAGCTTGCATTATGGCCAGCGAAACGACGGCAAGGAATTTGACTACTCGGTCCAAACCAGAAGAATCACTTGATGAATGGATTGAAAATTAGCAATTGTCTGTATTTCAGGCAGAGTCCATCCTTGAAAGCAAGCGTATCTTTCAAGTCAAAAGCCGTCATAATTAAAATTAAAGCGATATAAACGGAGAAATATTCGTTGGGTTTTGTTTGTTTCTAAAATAATAGAGCGGTCATTAAAGCTGCATCAATTATGAGAATTCCATAACAAAGAAGTAATTTACCACGAATTCCATTACGCGATACTAGTGTGATAGTGTGAGAATGCGGCCATATTTTATATTTGTACCATTAATGTATCTAGAGGGTAGCAATTGAAAATAAACAAATAATTCAGTATTTAGGTTCTAGTCCATAGTTCGTTGCGTTAGCAACAGTTCTAATCTCGTCTGTACATAATCCTTAATTTTATGGTACGAACTGTTTTATAGCTTAAACAAGGTTCCCTTAAACAAATCCTAAGGCGAGCTGCTGGGCTGTGAACCCACGACCGCGGACATAGAACATTGTTATGCTAACCTTAGATTGGTTGGTTGTTTCAAATTCGAGGCGTAAAGTCGATTGGCCATCAACACCTTAGTTTAGCATATGTATTGCTTAAAATCGTTTTTTAGTAACAATCTAAAACTACCGGAATAAATATAAAAAATGAAAAAATGAGTATATACAGAAAAATACGAGAAAATAAAAAGTACTGGACATTCTTAATCAATCCTTCCCTCGACAGAAAGGTGATGACCTTATTAACATACTTTTCTTCATTTCCTAACAGAATTGATACTTTGCCAGGGAGACCTATTTTATGCATCGCTCTTTAGAAAAGGCGCAGCCTTCGAAGAAATAGGCTATTGTTAAGCTCTCATATGTTGGCGGGTCTTCTTTAGTGATTAGGTGAACGTGGATAAGTTTTGTATGTCCTATCCTAAGTCGTGTAAGTATCACTTCTCTTTTGGGTTGCTACGGTAGGAACTGCTCCATGGTCTTAAAACTTCTTAAGATGGCTTTACAACGACCTTGAAGAGCAATAGATTCTATTGCTCCCGTAATCATAGATTACCCTTCATATGCTGTTTTCCCCCTGGTCTTATTAATACATGAACCTAATAAACCATTTAAATCACAATTGGAAAAATCACCAAAAGTAAAACCTTTTAGAGTTGTTAGTTTTTTCCCAATGCTTAAGAGACTAAAGGCTTTGCTTGTTTTATATTTTTCCTATTTAATTTTAATTAATCTAATAAAAGATTTTAATGGACAATTTAATAGACCTATATATGTGAACTGGTTATATGTATATGCAAATGACACCTATCCTATAAATACATTTGCATGATATAGCTATCCTGTGTTACAGTGCAATTTGGAGAGTCTATAGAGGTATTGCATTGAATGATTGTGAGTTGGGTTGCAACTCAATTGCATAATTAATTGCTATCAGGATGATTTAATTACTATCGAAGCAGCTAACTAAAGAGGATAGCACCCTTCAATCCATGTAGCTTTTGAACTAATTTAGAACGGGATTTCGTTCTGATAAGTTGATTTATTATGAATAACAGCAGTTCTATTAATTGGAATACTATCACTAGCAATCTTATGCACATGTTGATGACTTTATATATATTTGTTTATTTATATAAATTGGATTGGGTAAATCTGAGAATATTGTTCTGTGCCCATATACTCCGGTATGTAATTGTTTTAATTTTAGTATCGTGGATGCGGCTAATAAAATTAAACAGACTAATTATTCCAAATTTTAATTTATTTTGTGCCGACTTAGTTAATATATAAAGGATTTTTTAGAAGTTTTGTTCAGTTTATAGAGCGCTTGAGCACTGACTTGCAGGTTCTAAATTCATACCTGTTCTGGTATATAAATTATTTGAAGACATGGGAAAAGCATGATAACTCCATTTTTTTCTCAAAATTTTGTAACAGCGTTTTCTTACAGTTTTTCATTGGCGAACGAGATGGTCTGGCCAAAAACTGTGTAAATAACAGAAGTTTGCCTGTAAAAAGGAAAAAACAGTTCTTCCAAACAGTGTCAGGGGAAGAAAGAGGTAACGTGGTTTCCTCGAGTTCGAGTCGAAGTCCAACCAACTTCATCTTTATCTCCTGGGCTATATTACCAGGAATTCAATGGGTTTAAATAAAAATTGTGATACTGATTCTATGATAAATTTTAATTCTAGAACATTTAAGAAAAATTGAGTTGACTCACCCCCCCCCCCTGTAGTCTTCATTTATTTTGTTGACAGAATAGGCCTTGTGGCATCTGCAGATTCTAATAAGGAAATCCTGCTTCAGTGAAGTGAGTAGGTTAATTCAGGAAAAAAGTGGAGCGATCTTGACGAATTAACCTCCATCATCATACTGTAGGAAAGTGTACGGTCTCTATCATGTACTTGACACAGTAATCTTGCAGTAATTGCAGTAATCTCACTGCGTTCTAGTGGCAAAAGTTTTTTATTATTGTTTTACAAAACATAGTATATAAGGATGGTTTTGATCTTGTGCAGCAGGTCTAATACAATACACTTACTCAGCTACAGCTTCCTGCAGACAGCAGTACTTGACAAAATCCTTTAAGTAGCTTATCAGATTCATATTTGGAGATATAATCTTGAATTGCCATCAACCCCTGCTATAAAGTTGCGTTTTTTTTTTTACGGAAATATATAAAGTTTTATATTGCTAATAAAAGAGAGAGGTTGAACAAGGGTTGATAGGATCATTTATTATATTTTTGGTAGTCAATAAAGAAGGAGCGAGCGAGCTGGTGACAGACCATAGCTGTTGGTCCAGAGCGGACAAAGAACGTTAATAAATCTCCTTCCATCAGGTGACCAAATAAATCACTGACCTCTCGGCTGCTCCTGCAGTATCCCTTCTGTGGTTTAATAAATTATTTTAATTCTGCATCCGAACAGTTTGTCATTTAAGGTTATATGTTATAGTAGTCCGTTATAAAACAATGACATAAAAACAAGGTAAAATTTCGTTTGGTTTATCTCTCTCTCTCTCTCTCTGTTTCTCCAGAAAAGGTCTGTTTTTCTACTATGAGGACATGATTATGAGAATAGTATAGTCTCGAAACGTCGTCAAGAGATAGGTTGAATATAAGACTGAATAATTGAAAGTGAAACATATTTTATTAACAGTCAAGACTAGTAGATACATAAATATAATTAGCTAGGTATGCATAAATGTACCAATGATGCTACTAGAACTTTGGTTTGTTAATAATAATTTAAAAAATCTATACCTTGTAATCTTAATATCCTCAAGATGTACATTATGAGACTAAATATAACATTCCCTTATGTATCACTTAAATACATTTGTTATTTGTTCTAGTTCAACCACAAGATTTTTTCCCCTTATAATGGGTACCCACTTTATTGAGGTTGGGTGAGCCCCAGGAGGGTCCTGGATGCCATATGATCCATCTCTGGCTACTTATAGACAAAATAAGTCTTTCCAGTAGCGGGATTTGAACCAGGATTTTCGGCATAGCAACTCAGTGCTCTACCACTGAGCCACTCCCCTCCCTAGATGAAGAATATATATGTAAAATTATTTTTGTACACACATGTTATTCTTAAGGGACATGGTCTCAGAATAAACTTATTTTTCTAACAAAAAAATCAAAATAACTCTATAATAAAGAATATAAAAAATACGTGTAGGTTCTTTTTAGTAATTTTTAAATAAATATTTCAGAAAGTATATTCTTCCATCAATTATTTTTATTCAGGTCAATAAACCTAAAGTGTATCCTTCATGATGAAATCACTCCTATAACGGCAGTGGGGTCCGATACAGGGGATAAGAAACGGAGTAGACGGTCGTATGAGATTACGACTCAAGGGGGTTAGGCTGCGAGGGAGACACAGGCTGCAGGTTATTGACGGAAGTGAATCCACTATATGACAGCAAGAGGTGCCTTTATCCCCGAATCTAGTGTCTTCCCTGGAAATCCCGAAGAGAGACCTCCCTCCCGGAGGACTTATTCTCCAGAGCACAATACGGATGGCCCATCCTCCCTAATGAGTATTTCATGTCTGCCGGGTCTTTCCAGCTGATTGCTATGGTTCTCTGGAATAGGAATTTCCGTTCTAGCTCTCTCCCTGAGCTGATATTCTTTTTAATTTTCTATCCTATTTTATATAGATCGTAGTATTCAACATTTGGTAATTATTCCGCAGGTCCTAGCTTCGACTTTTAACAATTCACAAAAATATAACTTACCATGAGCTGTAATATGGAAAATAAAATGTAATTATGGAAGTGTGTATACTTGTTTAATCACTTCCCTGATTAATTTGATCGTTAGGCATAATTATTCATTATAAAAGCAGAGTGCAGTTTTCAGATAAAACTCAATACATACAAAATATCTGTACCACTACAACCCCATAAGGACAAACAAAGATGTAAGTAAAGAAGATAAGATGTAAAGACATTACAAACAAAGATGTAATGATCTAACCATGGTAGAGACTGTACTGTTTCTAGGACAACGGTTGTGTAGAGAAGTTATATGTCCGAGATAACGCTTAAACTACACGTAAATAAAAATAATCGTCAGTTTTATTATGGAAAAACGAGTGCAATTATGAAAAACTAGCTTTTGCCCGCGGCTTTGCTCGCATGGAATTTGGTCTGCCACAATGTTTCGTGACAGATCATTTTAAATAAATAATTTAATTTTTTTTTAACTATAAGTTACTCGTACATTCAAAATTTCAGATGTCTAACTTCAAAATTGACGGATTATTATATTAAGGGGAAACCCTTTAGTGTCCAAATTCCTTTCTTAGTGCTCATTTAAGCTATACAAAGAATCTATCAGCGAATTTCCAGATGCTAAGTTAAATGTTTTCTGCCGGGCGTTGACCGCTGGGTGTTTTAGTAAATCAGGTTACAGTTTTATATAAACTTCGCTTATGTGGTGTGTTGATAAAAAGTAGCCTATGTCCTTCTGGAGGCTTGAGATTATCCATATCAAGTTACATCACAGACGGATCAGCACAGCCATGAAACATACATTGACACTGATTAACAAACGGGACGGACAGAAGTTTACTTTTGTTCGTATCAGTAAAGGATTATTATGTAATGTTATTGAAAAGGATTATTAGTATAACGGTTTCGCTTGTCTTACGGCAGCAGTAAGGAGTGAACTTTTTTTCTTTTCTTTTTTCAGAACCTCCTTTATTATATAAATTACAAATTACAAATAGGTTGTAAGAACTATGGCTTCTATATAAATAATAACCTTCTGTTATCTTTCGGTATTTTAAGGCGTAACATCGGGCTAAGTCCGCTGAAGGCGCTTTTTACTCGAACCGACACCAGGCCGCTGACATCTTACAATACAAAACGGTGAGGGACCGTTTAGCAGGATCAAGTGACAGTTGTAGAAAGAAGAAAGGGGAGGAAGGAAGAAGAAAAAGGATGGAAGGATAAGGACATGGGAGTACTTACCCCATCCATAGATCAAATGTAAGTACATCGACCAAGGGGACACTGCCCTGGTCTGGGGGGTGGTTTTAATTCCCGAAAATGGGGGTTCGCACAGGTCTTCAGCCCATAAAAAAATTTGATGTGCCTCCGACCTATGTACTCGGGCACCGAGCGAAGCCGAAGCTCCTCCCGGATGGTGGTGTTAAGTGCCCCCTCGAGCGATGTGCCACGTACAATCTTCCTAACGATGGAATTCTGGTAATGCTGCAGGCACTTCGGCGTTGTTTTGTAGAGGTGTCTCAATAGTGGTGCACCATAGAGCACCGTAGGTCTTATGATGGACTTGTAGATTTGTAATTTCAACCTCAGTGAGAGATGCGGCGACAAGAGCAGATGGTATAGCCTTTGGGATTTCTATCGTGCAAACTTCAATCTTGCCTGAACGTGCTTTTAGAAGGTGAGGTGCGTATTAAAGGTAGAGGATTCAAGTGGATAATCTTCTATCGCAGTCCACGGTAAAAGTTTTCGGTAGGGGTTTCTTACTCACACTCTGAAATGACATCACGGTGGCATCCGTCTTAGACGGATTCACCCTGATGCCAATCATTTTCAGCTCGCTCACTATGGTTTCAGTCGCCTTTTGTGCCTTGTTAAGGGCATGTGGGGTGCTGATGCTGGTAGCGTAAATCCCAATATCATCCGCGTATGCTGCTACCATTGCTCCTGGATGCTTCATTGCGACCACGGAGCAATGGTGCTGTGAAAATCACAAACATCAGTGGCCCCAATACAGAGCCTTGAGGTACTCCACAGGTGGTGGTGCTAGAAGTCGAGTAACTGTTACCGACTCGTACGACGAATGATCTTCTGCTAAGATAGCTTTGGATCAGACATAGAGTGGCGGGAAAGCTAAACTCTTCCAAGCGTCGGAGTAACAACTCATGATACACACAGTCAAAGGCTGGGTGCAGTCCAATGAAATGAACGCCGTAGCTCTGTTCATCAGCATGTGCTCTATGGTGTGCGCCTGTAGCTTAGCCAGGCGGTGGTCACAGGCGACTCCTCTCTGGAAACCAGTCAGGGGGACGTCGGAGTGAACTATGCTGCTTGATTTGTTTTGTTCAATGAAAATATGTAGATTTTGCGAGTAAGAAACACGTGAGCAAGCATACTAACTTTGCCCCCTTTTTCACCCCCTTAGGGGTAGAATTTCGGAAAATCCTTTCTTATCGGATGCCTAAGTCATACAAAGAACACACCGTCCAAGTTTCAGGTTTTTTACGATCAGAGATTTAGGCTGTGCGTTGATACTTCATCCAGTCATTCAGGACCAAGCATTTTATATGCATAGATTATAACAAAATTAGACAAAATCACTATAAATTGTAATTACTCTGATGTATAACCTATATTACTGTAAAGTTTCAAACTATTCCATTCAGTAGTTTTTCCGTGAAAGAGTAACAAACATACATACATTCAACCTTTCGCATTTATAATATTAGTAGGATGTGTATAATTCGGTTATCATTTCATTTAGAAATGAACATTTTAACATATTTTAGATATGTTATCAATACTTCCAAATCTTAGTTGAAACGTTTATTTCTTGGTTAAATTATAACCAAAATCTACTCATTGCCCATAGTTACATTATCTTTCCCATATTAAAGCTCACGATAACTTTAATATTTTTTTTAGAAAAATCATGTTTTTTCGCCAAGTTTTCTCCTAATTATGCAGACTCGACGAGGGTCATAAGAGTCTACACTAATGGCTGTTGTTTACTTTTTTTTTAAATTTTACCTTAGTAATTACCTTAAACCTCATGTTCTCGCCCAACTTATGTCTTTATATAGAATGGGAGAGACATAGGAGTGTTTCCAAACCCCACGGAGTATCACGGTTGTTGACAAATAAAATAAAATATAATAACCGCCTTAGCCGGCTTCGAGCTCGACATATAGATCTCGACATATACTTAGTTGCCATGTTAACCATCATAATAAAAATAAAATTTTAAATTAACTTCACAAAAAAAGTAAGTATAAAAGCTACCGGAATGAAATTAAGGTTATATTGGCATAAAAATAGAGGAATGTAATTAATTTTAACGATATTACGTGTTATCAAAAACCTTCATATTCTCGTTGGTATCTGTTCCGCAGGTTGTCGCTTCGAGTTGAGTTACAACAAATTTTAAGTGTTCGTGCGTTCACTATTTATAATTCTCCAAAAAATCTTATTACCGTGAGCTTTTGTATTGAAAGAGAATGTAATAATGTGAAATGTGTAGATTTTGGTAATCGTTTCATCGAGAAATAAACGCTTCAACTAACATTTCGAAGCATATATGGTATATGACTGTTGAAACGTTCAATTCTTGATGAATTAATTACACTCCTTACCGTAGTAAAACTCACGACTATTTTTATTTTTGGAGAATATTAAAAAGGAAATGAATGAAAAGTAAAAACTTGAAAAAGTGACCTCCTGCGGAAGAATTACCTCTTTTTTTTTTTTAATTTTAATATTGTTATTACGATTGATATGTAAGTTTTGGTTTTAAGTCCTGTTAGTTAAACATATACGTATTTGGGATAAGTTAGGATGAAAACAAGGGGGATACAGGCACTTATTGTCAAAGCCCTAATCCGATAAGCTGATACTAACAAGGACCCTGGCCGCCCCGACAGCTACTGATCTCCTCGACCTAATAACGTTTCGACAGCTCATCCCGTGGGAGGGATCTTGTGTAACTCAGCCATTTTCCATTAACTGTAGTAATCTTATCATTACCGATGGATTATCCGATTATGCTCAGGAACTTAGTGAGACGTCATGAACCTAGAGAGGTGTTGTATAAATATGTTTTAGAACCAAATATTGTAAATGTGGAGAAGTAATGATAAACCGTCCTTATGTCGTTATGTCAGAAGGGACGTAAATTGGTGGCCCCATCCTGCACGGTGTCGGGTGCTCGTTAAAGATCCCTATCCTAATTATATCTGGATAGGGAAAATTTAAGACTCACACTGTAGCATCGTTCATTTACCTGCAGTTATAAAGTGATGAATAATGAATAAACAAAAAAAAACACCAATGTGTACTTCATAAATTGCGCGAGTTCACGGATTGGGCTCTATTGAATTAATACAAAAGAAAGGTTGTAATAATTTATTTATATAGTTACATTTCAAATATGTATATAATTATATCTCTGTTGGCTCTATAGACCATTAAGATGAATAAAAAAACTATGCGGTGTAGTCATCTTGTAGACATATATTGCTTGTAAGAGCAGACATTATGAGGTATGTCGCCCAATCTCATGTTGCTAAGGAATCCTCAGTATCTCTGCTCGGAACCATCCTATTTGTAATTTCCTAAGAACTTTTGCGAACGATTGACCAAACATTCTAGTGTATATCGACTATCTAATGGATAGCATTTTTAGAAAGATTGGTTGGTCATTATTGCAACTTTCGCAGCAAACAGTTTAGCATCAAACAACAAAAAAAAAGATAAACCAGTTTAGAATAAAACAAAATAGAAAACAAAATCTTTATTCTGAGTCAACGTCTCCTAACAACAAAAAGCTATACTACCAAAATACTTTACCAAAAAAATTATTACAATAGTGGAAAAGTCGACTTTTCGAGCACGTTGTGAGTGCCGTGACAACCTCTTAAAACATAATAAGTAATTATCAACAAAAAAAAAATGAAAATCTTCCTTAGACCGAACATGTTAATACAAATACAGACTTAAATAATGTTCATGTACAAGGCATCTGTAATAAGCGACTTTTTGGCAAATGAGCAGGAATTAGAATATGAGTTTTAAATTTAGTTTATGTAGGAAGTTTTATGGGATATTTAATAAAACTTTTCTATCAATGCATAGTTAAACAACGGGATAATTAAATTACTGATGCGTAAAACTATAACTATGCGTACATATTTCAACTAAAAAATAGTAAAAAAAGAAACGAGGAATTGGCAGATAAATCTGAAGAAGGATGCAGTTGAGAAAAATACGAAGAAAGATTGTGAGGATAGATAAGAGGATAGGAGGTGGCAATCTCAAGTAGTGCCTTGCAACTTAATCCGTTAGCTTGCAACCGCTATGTCTCAGTTCCGATTTAGATATTATTATATTTCTTTTAAAGGTAATTCTATTAACATTCCGTTAATTATGGAATATGTTGCATTATTTTTATATAGATTATTGTCGATTCTACTTTGATTTTGAAATGTTAAGTACTAAAAATATTAATTTTATTTTTCGTGATTGCAATTTTCTATTTTTTAAATGGAACAAAATCAAATTAAAATATATAATAAATTTTCTCAACTGATTATTAAAGGCCGAATTATGGAGTTCACTGAGTTAGGAATCATCACAACAAGAAAAAGGCAGTTTAATTCGAGCATTGCTTGGCCTGATGATTATTATCCCCAAAATCCCAAGAAGCAATGAAAGAGATAATTGAAGATATGAATGGAAATGCAACCGTGCTTTGATTACTAAAAACAAATTCTCATGACTTTCAATGACAGTTTTTTTAAGTAATGGGTTGATTTAAATATCTAGGGGATATTAGGATTTATTTTACTACAAATGCATAAAAATGTTTAGAAAATGATTATACTGATGTATGTAAAACTATTATACTATCCAAATAATCTTGGGCACGTTTTTCTAAATGACATTAATGCTAAACTTACTGTGTTACTTTAAACTGCAATTAAAATAATAATAAAAATAAACATCGAAATCGAACTTTTGTTTGGCTTATATAACATTATATGAGTATGCACAAGTATT
The DNA here is from genome assembly GCA_964056705.1 of Troilus luridus. Lineage (NCBI taxonomy): Eukaryota > Metazoa > Arthropoda > Insecta > Hemiptera > Pentatomidae > Troilus > Troilus luridus. The sequence goes on along the minus strand of OZ057416.1, from coordinate 20,600,707 downwards.
CACATGATTAAAAGACTAGTAAGATAATTGACTTAGTAGGTATTCCATTTAATTAAATATTCTGTACTTTTTTTTTGTTTCTTGTTTTTTGTTGCTATATGGAAACTAAATATCATAAAAAAAATAAGTAATAGTTCTAAAAAATTAAAATTTAAATAAAATGCTTAATATATTAATATTATATATCTACACCTGAAAAAACTGGACATATAATCTCCATTCAAAAGACCAAATTTATGACTACAGACCCCCAATTTTGTGAAAGAAGTGAAACCAGAATTTGGTAAAATTAAGGTAGTTAAAAGTTTTAAATATCTGGGCGAAATAATCAGCTTATTTGAAAAAGAAAGCAGAGTACAGAATTAACAATTAACGATTAGTATGTTATAATAAAAATGCCTCTCTAAAGGTCAAAATTAGGCACTACCATACAGTGGTAAAACCAGTGATATTGTATGGGACAGAGACTATGTGCTTTCCCAGTTACTAAGAAAAAATTCTTAAAATAGAGAGAAGAATTCTTAAGAGAAACCACGGGCCCAAAGTAACACCAGAAGGATACCGGCTTAAATCTAACAAAGAAATTTACTGTGAAATACGTGACGTGGAAACAGAATTGAGGGTAAGAAGACTCAGATTTTATGGTCAAATGGTGAGGATGCATGAGGAGAGAGTAAAAAAAAAATGTTCACCAAAATTATACGCTACAAACTCAAACAAGGATCCACAGAACAAATAAAACAAGGAACACAAAAACACGGGATTACACAAGATTTATTAGAAAACAGAAAGGAATACCAAAAATTCCTAAAAAATGTGGTACTATTGTCAGACAGAAAGAAATTCCGTCCAAAGCCTGGACAGAAGAAAGAAAAAAAAACTTCTGTGAAATCATGAGGCAAAAATGGGCCGAGAAAAAACAAAAATACATCCCCGGTGAATAAATGGTTAATTCGAATTTCGTCCAGCGAGAGTTAACTGCATTGAGGGAAGGGGAATCATGTCATTCTCAACATTGCTTGGCTTTAAATGGAGTTTAATATAAGAAATTTCATTTTTAAGTAAATGCCTGTCCAAGCCAATTCGATCCCGCTTCCCTGAATACATGAAACTCATTTCAGTAAAAATTCGACCCAACTACTTTTTTAAAGGGGCTGTAGATAAAAGTTATAGAACCAATATATATTTATAGTTACAGCGATATTGTTTCGTATGAAACATTTTATTCTACATAAATTCTAAAAATGTTTGTCATGCCATAATGATAGCGTAAACTGAGTGAAAGCGTGGCTGAGAGGAAAATATTTCTCTCCGTGTATCAACAAAAATATGCAACAGAGTAGACTCGTTTAAAAAACAAACATCGGAGTTGCGTTATAGAAGTAACCGAAGTTAACAAGTACCTCCGTACCCGAAATAAACCGGGAACTATCTTCTAACTAGTTGTATATTGTAAGATAATATACAACCAGTTAGGCTTTTCCTAACTGCTCTTTTAAGCTATAAGAAATAACTATTAGACACAATATTAATCTTCCAATTAACATCCACAGGCGAGGAACTTAAGCTCCATCAATATATTTCACTTAATTAATTATGAGATAATTTATGAAGTGAATATTATTATTAATTAATCATTGAACTTATAGTTAAGGAGAAAAAGGGTATAATTAAAGGTATAACTAACTCGAGGACTCGATGTCGATACTTTCGTCCTTGTTATCAACTTCCATCAACGTATAAATCCGTAAGATCTACCTTCACGTAATCCTCCCATCTACGTTTCGGTATACCCATTGTTATTTACTAGCCTGTTTTGCGTTTATTACCATTTTAGAGATTCGTTCAATCATTCAACTTCTTTGAATCTTTATCTTTGAAATGCTATCGTTCTCTTATATTCTTCAATCAACTTCAATACTTTTTCAGATTAAATATTTACGCAAATCCTTTTAAGACGTTATAATTAACAATTTAAGACGTTATATTTAAGACGTCGTGAAACATGGTAGCGTAGTTTGTAGAGTGGTTAATAGTGGTAATGGTCCTGGGCTCAAGTAATATTAAATGGTCCTGGGCAGATAAATGATTAAATATGTTAACAGCTTTGGATGGACCATTTGGGATCTGCATATGCCTGCGGAAAAAACTGGTGGCTAAGCGTTATCTCGGACATATCACCCTCAACATATCACAGCTATTGTTTGAGAAACAGTACTGTAATGAACCCAAGATCCTTATAACGTTTTAATGTTACAGGTTTTTTTTAAGACTTTATACACCTTTGAGAGTAGCGGTTACGTGTACACACGCATATAGATTAGTCGGAAGTATACTCGTAGTTTTCTAAATTTACAAATTTCAATACTTGAGGCGTGAGCTTAGTAACATCGAAACTAAAAATGACATTTTTTCATGAATTTCGTTATTTCGAGTACCCGAAGTTGTAAACTTTTCGACATGTTCTAACTTCCGTTAATTTATATGTTCAAGGTCCGTTTCTTAGGAGTACACCTTGACAAACGCTGAACATGGAATCCTCATACTAGTCTGAAACGACAAGAAACAGCTCGCCGTTTCAGGCTGCTTAAGCATTTATTATACAAACGCTCTAAGTTCCCAATTAATTACAAAAGACTCAGATTACTTACGGACTTACAGAGTAGAGCTTTGGTGCTCCACTAAGCCATCGAATTCCTCTCCTATTCAATCCTTACAATCCAAAATCCTTCAAAAAATTCTCAATGCTCCTTAAATGGTTACGAACAAAGTAATCCATATTGACCTTAATATCCCCTTTGTAGCAGATTTGGCCCGAATCCGATATCAATCTTTTCATGACAAACTTTATTCCCAATCAAACGCACTAGTTTCAAACCTGGCAACCTCTTCAATTCCTGATAATCCGCGGAGGCGTCTGAAAATAAGATGTCCTTGAGGCCTTCTAAGTTGAATTTCTTATTCGAGTATTACCATTGGGTAGTTTCTCTGCTTGCCTTTATCTCGGGACATTAATTACACTGGTCAACCCAATTTTTGTTTCCTCAATTATGAAAAAAATACTGGTTTTCCCTCAATTAAGCGTTACCATTTTAGAGAGGCTGAGTGATACCCAGGAGAGTCCGTAGATCCCATAGTGGTATTCCAATGGTTGTTAACTAATATGACACCGTCGGATATGAAGCTGTTTAAGATATATGTCTAAACGTATAAACAGAAGAATTAACAGTGTTTTTTTTTAATGAGGGTATGTGTATTAATACAGATTATCGTTAAAACATAACATATCATTTGGAGTTTCAGTCTTTCTTTAAAGGGACTCGATTATCTAATAGATGACAGCGTACTCGCATATACGTCATACGGAAACTTAGTGTATATCTTGTCTCCTAAGCGAATTAATGCATAGCCTTAATTGGTCCTCTTGAGTAATCAGCTGATTGGCACTAATGACTTGTCTAGTCCATGTTTACTGAGCTGTGGAATTGCTCAGGTGCAATTTGTGATCTTATATGGATATAAGATATACAGATGTACTACATTCCAGTGTACATCATTAAAAAATAAAGTCTAGTAAAAACAATTACAGATGCTTAAGAGCATATCTAATTGTAATATTATCTGTAATATTGGCGTGAATATCTTAATAAACCTTAGTAGGAAAACGCAGAGATAAAATAAAATGTTGGCACCATTTCATAAGAAATAAATATATATTTAAAAAATCTGACTTTAAATGGAAGTCAAAACAATGAAAATTTACCTATTCAATTTCATAAATATGTATCCTCAACCCCTTTAATGAAGTCTCGATATTCGGCAAAAATTATTTAATATTGACTTCTACCATATCCTCAGAATCTCTAAGTTGCGATTTCGACATTTAGCAGTGGAAGATAATAACTGCTAACAGGTTTAAATCGACCCTTTCGGATCTGAAGACTAAACCTCCTGTTGTTCACCCTATCTTTAATAAAGGGGAACATTGCAAGGGAAACCTCTATGATTATATAATTTATTTGAAGATATTCCACTACAGCTGAGAAGAAACCTGTGGTTTCAATTAGAAGGTTGTCCTGCACATTACGGAAGAGGTCCACGAGAATGGCTAAATGTTAATTATCCCAATCAATGGATTGGACTTCACGTTCTCTAGACCTGACGCCACTGGATTATTGTTTGAGGCCACATAAAACAAAAAGAGGCCGGTCAATGACATTATTTCTTTACGAAGAAGAATAATAGAATCTTCTGAATCTAAAATACATATCCAGTGCCGTTCTACCACTGCTGGAGTTGAAGAAAGATGCCAAGGCTGTCCAAATGCTCAAGGAAATCAACATTTAATATGAATGTTAATGAATACATTTAATGATTAATGTAGTCGGATTATATAAAATATGTTTTATTTATTTACTATGCATAAATAGCTCATAACAATGAGAATCTTTTGGTGTAATTATCTCCTAAACAAAGCCTATGAGAATATACTTCCATGGGAAATTGTTTTCTTGTTTTGAGGTTTTTAGTCCTAATTTTCACTTTGGCTATTAAATCCTGAAATAATTTTTATATTTCTTTTCTAAAATATTATGCATTATGTGTTATCCACCCAATGATTTCAGGGCCGACCACTGACAGGTACTAAAGCCACGACCGCTGTTACAAGAAGATGAGACGGGTAATTGGCGCGGTGACCATTTGACTACCAAATTCCTTGCCCCCCCCCCCACGACCTAAACCCTTCCTCAAAGCCTCGACCCCATAAAAGCCTTCACTTGGCGTCCCTTTTTACACTTCATTTCCGCCTCTTATTTGCATTTCTTTATTCTTTTGTTGGCCACTGTTTTTGTTTTCTAATTGCTTTGGATGCCCCTCGTTGTATTACGTACTTTTTTGTTGGTTAAATCATCGACCCAGGATTGTTGATGATATACCGCTGCCCCTCTCTAAAGTTAGAAATCTAGAAGTTAGTTGTGTTAGATAATCTGAAGTGCATCAAATTTACTCGCGCTTAAATATTTTCTGTTTCTTTATTATTTTGATGTTTGCAATGGCTAGTCTGATGGTGCTACAGTGGGAGTCTTAAATTATGCCTTTCCAGTTATAATTAGGATAATGATCTTTAACGAGAACCTGACATCGTACAGCCCTTGGGCATAGAAGGTTGTTAAGCTAACTACTAGACCACATGTGACCTAATAACAATTTTAATGATAACAAAATCCCCGTAGGTATTACTTGCTTTGAAATTGTTTGCCTCATTTGTTGTAGATCCAACCCGAACCCGGTATAAATCCTTTCATGACAAGCATTATTCCAACCCCAATCCACTAGTCTCTTTACAAATCTACCGTTTCAATATCCGATAATCCTCCGAATAGTCTGAAAACATGATGGCCTTGTGATCTTCTATGTTGAATTTGTTGTTTGAATACTATCGGTGCGTAGTTTATCTACTTTTCATTATCCATACTATCACTGTATCATTTATACTATTTACGTGTTGTATTATAATAACAAAATAGTAAATTTCAATAAATACATTTAAAAATGTATAACAAATTTAAAAATAGGCCTGATGTAGAAGATTTCCTTAACACCATCTGCCTTGTGACATTCCTATCCCGAATGCAAGGACTTGCCACCTATGGTAATCTTTGAACTTAAAAGTTTGTACCGATAAATTTTTTTTTTCTTTTCTCTTTATATTTTTATCTACACCTGTCAAAACAGTGACAATCAGCAGATAGTCTGACACTAAACAAAATAAAAAAAAACAACAACATGATACAATGACTTGAAAGGCGAAGAAGAACAGTACCCAGCGGTACCTCTCCCTTGGCTTTAATAAATTTGTGATAAATTTTTCATGATAAGTGTTTTTATGATTAATGCATGATATCCTTTTGTCTAGTTTACCATGAATCTGTGATTCGAAATGTGATATTAAATCAAATTAATTTTAAATGTTTGTGTACCTAAATATGATATGGCATTCATTACATAGTAACGATAGTAAAAAAAAACCACAGAAAATTGTTAAAAATTTGTAACTACTGATGGTGAAAAATATTAGGTGCGAAACAACAACGGAATTGAAGTGGTCCTCTATGTAGTGGTAAAAATAACCTACTTTTCCCTAGATCGTGAGCTTTTAGTTCAATTTTCTAAATTCGATCTAGGATTTTCTAAAGGGAGTAAAAAAATCTTGATTGGCGTTCTTCAGAAGAGACGTAGAATGGGGGTGCTCTGGTACACGTTTAAGATCCCTATCCTATACCTGGATTAGGAAAATTTAGGACACCCACTATGGCATCTTCCGATTAGCCATTACAGCATAAAGTGACGTTAAATGAATAAATAAACAACAAAACATTTTAAAATTACAAATAATACCTATCATTATTTCGAAAAAAATTCGATCTCCTTTTCATAATCATAAAAATATCAAACACTTTTCATGCATTTTTCTACTTAAATATGATACCTAATTCTAATTAAGGAAAACTTTCTGTATGTTTCTTTTATCCAGTTTGATATTTTATTGAGTTGTTTACTTCGCGATTTTGTTGTTAGCTCTTCTTTCCGCGTCCCTTCCTTCCAGTTCGATAAGCTGGGAAACCTTAATTTAAATAATAAACCTCTTTTTCATCCACACACCTTGGGAGAACCGTATATTCTGGGAAATAACATTCTCTTCATAGGACGACATTTTCACTCAATCTTTTCTTAGATATATTTCTGCACTACGTTCCTGAACTTTAATAAGGAAAGGAATCGCCAATCTGCAAACCTCGCTTTTCCTCGATAATTCAAGATTTTTCTTGTAGCGGAAACCAGTTGGGTCAGCTTATATATCACTATATTGTTAAATTTAATAAACATTCGTATAATAGAAAATAGCCAATGGCTAGGGCTATGCCCCGCTACCTCTTCATCTCCACTAAGATCCAATTAGTTCAGATGATTCATTCAAGTATTTACTTCTTAAAACCATTACTTATAGAAATGCACATATAGATATTACTTTCAAGAGAACAGAAGTCTTGGAATAGGCCATCCAACCTAACCTTACAATGATCCAACATTTTCATTGTGCTGCGGTGGCTGCCTTTAGATTTTGCGCTTTGTGGTCAGTTCACTAGTCTCCTTCCCACTGACGAACAATCGGGTTCCGATAGGATAGTGGCATATCGATCCAAATCCTTGGATTATAGCTGATCTGGTTCAGTTGGCGCTCCAAGATCAATCTCTCTCTCTCTCTCTCTCTCTCTCTCCCTCGCTCTCTCTCAATATATAGATATCCTTCTTTACACGTCTACAGGCTGAGCAGATGAGACCATTTGTAGAGCATGACCCAGTTATCCTTAGCAATTATGTTGTGCATTCTAATTTCTTCCACTTTTCACGAAACCTTCCTCCAACTTAGCATCGGTCTAAACTTTCTTTCTCTCCACTATAGCTTTAAAGGAACATCTTGCCGTGCCACTTGGCTACATACGTAACATATGTCCAAATCATTTAAGTTTCTTCCGTTTTTTTTACTTCAGAGACTAGTATTATGGCTTACCTTGTTACTCATATTAATGAAAATTCAAACGTATAAAATAATAGAGTGCTAATTCTAGATCCCTCCAGCCATGTTCCTCTTTCCTTATAAATGCATTTGACGAAAATGTCATCATTTATGACCTTGTCAAAATATATATATATATATATATATATATATATATATATATATATATATGTATATATATATACACACATACACATAATACCGTCATTTTCAAGTTGCAATCATACTGTTTGATTAATTCTCACAGAGAGACTACATTTTCAATATTTGAACAGCCTCCCCTGTCAATATTTGAAACCTTGGCCTGACGAGGCCCGGGAGGTTGGGAGGTTACACAAAGTGGATCCCTCGTCCATCATCGCTTTGAGTGCGTAGGTATTCATCAAACCATCCGTAATCGCCAATGTTTCATCAAAGCCGGTATCTAGATTATTAATTAAAGTGTTTCGGTTACATAATTTTTTATGCTTATTAAAGGGTCGCTCATGCAATATAAAAGAGTTATTATTTTCTGATTATAGGCAATTCTTATTAGACAAAATTATCTTCGGACTCATTTGGAGAGAGTTACAGAGCATTAAGTAGGACACTTCAGGCACCCACCATCAAATTCTGAACCTGTTTCGTTCTAGACAGGATGTGGTTATTCGATTTTGGTGCAGTCGGTGTATGGTCGTTGGTAAGATTTATTATTTCTGCAATATCTGGTTATTGGAAAGATGTAGGGTTTAGAACGACCCTTTACTACTGGATCACAAGTCCGAAATCGGTTGTGACAGAAAAATCATTTTTTTATATAAGTTCTGAGAAACGACTTAGTGGGATGTTGGGACCCTCCTGCAGCTAACAGCCTTTAAAAAAAAAGTTTAATAAGCAATTAATCAAGTAAGTGAGGAAATGTCCGTTGTAATATATACATATGTATATATTAGGGTCAACCCCTACTGAGATAGAGGCGCAAATCCAAAAAAAGGGATTTTAACCCTCTCCCCCCTTTATGCCACCCTTAGGATCAATGATTTTTATATGTTGTACTTTCAACTACCCCAAGTAATAACCTATCTTTTTGGCAATCAATGGCTAAAAAATAAGTTTTCAACTGTTTTCCTTCTTTTTTTAAAAATATTTATAATAATTATTTCTTGGTTTAATGATTTTAGCTATGCAAGTCACTAAAATAGACGCAAGGGGAAAATCATGAGCGGAAATAGAAACTTAGGCAAGTAAATGAGGAAGTAGGGTAACTAGTCATAATAGGATGTAACTTAATTAATCTGTCTTAAGTTTAAAGCAAAAGGTTGTTAGGTTGAAACAGGAACACCGTTCTAGGAAGTAATCGGATGCTTTCCTTCGCTGTCAATACCTGAGCAAATTTAGAATCTGTATTTAAAATTTAAATTACACCTGAAGGCTGTGAATAAATAATTTCGTCCCGTTTCGTCGTCAAAATATCAAACTAAGTTTTAATTATTACAACCTTTCTCAGACCTCCAGGAAACACTGCGTTGGACGTGTGGAGAATGAATATGGAAATGAGATGTGAATGGGAGATATAAAGTTAAAAGAGGGAGTGTCGTCCATTTGTATCTTCCCAACTATACCAGAGTTATGATTTTTTTATAGCAACATACCCGCTTCGCTGAAATTATTGCAACATTTTTTAGAATTTTTTGTTGGTTATACAACAGAATAACTTATAAGATTTACATGTGTTCATTAAGACCGTATGTAATAAAAACAGCGCACATTTAGTTTTAGTTAGCTTAAAAATGAAGTTGATACGACATTTTTAAAAATTCTAAATAAAAACTGCGCTATTTAAGTACGTTTCTATATTTATCTCTATTAATTCAGGGATGTTAGTTATTATCGGTATGGTATCGATGACATTAGTTGTAATTCTTTGAGTACATTTCGATAGCATAGTTTTTATTTAATAGCTTATCTACATTTAGACCTATGTATTAGCCCGTGTCATAGTTTAAACACAAAATGACATTATCAACAGAGGAATTAGCTATGAAAGTTATGATTAGTCAAAAACGATTCTTCTATGGTATAATCCTTTTTTGGACCGAATATTCTACGCAACACGTTACTTTCGAATTCCCTGAGGCACTGTTCATCCTTCAGCCTTTGCCTGTACTTTTCACACCTGTAAAGAAGAGTCAAAAGGATGATAGCCCCATCACATCGAAAAAGGTTTAACTTTGAATCTGAAGAGTAACTACTGTATCCGTGCTCGTGGTTGAGAATGATTTGAACAAAACTAAATACAGAAATTCGAGTCCCGGCCTTGGACATATCTTTTCTTTTCAAATAAAATATTTAAAAATTATAACAATTAATAAAAAATAAAATAAAATAACTTATAATAATATATAATGACGTAAGTCAACAAGATCCTAATTAATGTAATTCTCATTGAACATTCTTCCCCTCGTATACATTGCAAATTGCGAGAACACGGGGATATGGGATCAGTGAAAAGAAAGGATATGTCTGACCGAGAGGCGAGCCAGGATAGCTCAGTTAGCAGAGATCCACGCTAGTGACGTGGGCAACCCGAGTTCGAGTCCTGGCCCTGGACATAAATTTTCTATTCAAATAAAAATATTTAAATACTACAACAATTAATACAAAATAAAATTATAATAATATATAATGACGTAAGTCAACAAGATCCTAATTAATGTAATTCTCAATGAACATTCTTCCCCTTGTATGTATCGCAAATTGCGAGAACACGGGGGTATGGGATCAGTGAAAAGAAAGGATATGTCTGACCGAGAGGCGAGCCAGGATAGCTCAGATGGCAGAGCGCCACGCTAGTGACGTGGGCAACCCGGGTTCGAGTCCCGGCCCAGGACATATCTTTTCAAATACAAATACAAAAACGTTGATGAATGCAGGTAATGAAATTGCGCTGGAAGTAAATTTGGATAATATTACTTATATGTTAAGTAATTAATGCCAGGAAATGCTTGTTATTATTCCAACTCGACATTGCTAGCGTCATATATCTTGAAATCTAAAAATCAGAATTTATAAATATGTAAGATTGGTTTTACGTAATTTTATTCTTTATTTATTAAGGAATTAAATTACATGTCCATTCAAACTAGTAATTGAACACAACAAAATGAATTTAACAATCATACTTTAGAACATTTGTCTTATCAAAAGTCTAACACATTGAAGGTTGCAACAGTGATGTTATCACATGTAGCAAACTTACAAATAATTAAGAGGAACAACTGCTTTCAAAATGTGAAATATACAATGTTTCAAATAGATTCAATTTTAATCAATTTAACATGGAAGAAAAATTAGTTCAGAATCAAAAATGCCCTTTGCAACGTTTTCCTTTTTATTAAAAAAAAAAAACAATGACCCAAATAATAACCTACCTAACATATGTGTGTGTATATGTAAATGTGGCTATCCATAAGGACATGGGGATATTATCTCTGGAAATAGCATCATACAATACAGTGGAGGTCCATAGAACACCATAGAAAGAGCGGGGGTGTCAACTCCAGAGCGCTCAAATATTTTACACCTATGTGTTATCTCTATCTATTTTATATTTGTAGTTTACAATCCGCCTTTTCTTTTTGTTCTTGCAGGACCTGTTAAGAACTTTCAAAATAAAATTTAAAAAAATTACTCCCCAGCAGATTAGTATAAAATAATTTAATACCATAATTTGAACTGCATTTGTTACATTCATTAAAAAAATGCGTATGCTAAAAAAAATTTTAAATAATAATATAATAATATATAAATGTACTGCACAGGAGCTTTTCTCGATGTAGAGCAGGCTTTTGATCGAGTCTGTTGTACAAACTCCGTAAATTCTTACCTGCTACTTACTTCCTTTTTATCAGTTCCTACCTCGGTAATCGAACCTTTAAAGTAAACCATAATTTTTCCTACTCTTCCCTCTTTACCCAGTCAGCCGGTGTTCCTCAAGGTAGTATCCTGGGTCCCATCCTATACACGATATATACAGCTGACATTTCAACCCATCCAAGCACTGTCCTCACTATGTACGCTGATGACACATGTGTGTTATCTGTAAATAAGGATCCATTTGTTGCATCCCAATCTCTTCAATCCCATATCTCAAACCTTCAAGAATGGTGTCAAAATTGGAGAATTAAAATAAATCCTAACAAATCCCATCAAATTACCTTCACCCTTCGTCGTAAACCTACGAATTCCTGCCCTACTATATCCTTTAATAATATTCCACTGAACCCTGTCGAACAGATACGTTACCTAGGACTCCATCTGGATAAACGTCTCACTTGGAATCCTCATACAAGACTGAAAAGACAAGAAACTGCTCGACGTTTTCGCCTACTTCAACACTTACTGGACAAACGCTATAACCTACCAATTAATTACAAAAGACTCATTTACATGACAGTTATCAGACCTATTTGGACATACGGAGTTGAGCTTTGGGGCTCTACTAAACCATCCAACTCATCTCGTATCCAATCCTTACAATCCAAAATCCTTCGTAAAATCCTCAATGCTCCTTATTATGTCATAAACAAACTCATCCATCATGATCTTAATATCACATATGTTACTGATTTGGCCCAAACTAGATACCTATCCTTCCACGACAAGCTCCATACACACTTGAATTCTCTAGTCTCTCAACTTGCTTCCCATACTATTCCTGATAACCCTCCGAGGCGTCTGAAAAGAAGATGGCCTCGAGGCCTCACTAGTTCTACTATAGAACTTTATTGGAGTGCTGCCGATCGGTAGTTTCTCCACAAGTGTTTTTCATGTCATAATGTACATATCAGCAGATTTACTTGTTATAATCATATTATAGTTGTAAATATAAATAAATTAAATTAAAAAAAAATAATATAAACAATTCTGAATGTATGTTTTCTGTATCCGAGTTGTTATATTTACATTTACTTTATTATAAAAATTATTAAATTTTGTATGAAGATAAAAGCTTTTCTCAAAGATGGAACTCAATATTTATGGCAACAGATGCACGTAACTTTTAAATTATGTATAATTAAGCAATATTTAATTTTAATTAATACTTTATATAATTGTAATGCGTAAAAGTGATAATTCATGTATTTTTTATGAAAGTTTATAGTAAGGAAAAATAATTTATTTTTACCTTAAGAAGGATGGAAGGGACTATCAATAAAATGTCTCTGAAGTTTGTTATCACTTACTGGAGTTCGCATTCTTTTAACTATCTTGTACCTTTCTGGGTAAATGGACGAGTTTCTTAGCAAAAATAGGTTCTTATTAACAATTAATAAAAAATAACAATTAATAAAAAAATAAATTATAAATAATATATTGACATAAGTCAACAAGCTCCTAATTAAAGTAATGTTCAATGAACATGCTACCCTGTATATACATTGCAAAATTGGCGATAACATGGGGATATCGGGGGGATCTGGGAAGAGAACGGATTTGTCTGACTTAGATACGACCACTGGTAGCTCATAGGTTTAGAGCACTGCAACGGAGACGCAGACGACACGGGTTCCGAATACCGGCCAGGGCAAATCTATTTCCTTCAAAACAAAAAAGGTTCTTATTACAGGTTCTTGCTTGAATACAAACGCTCTTAAAATAAATATATAAAATACAATCGAAAGTATCGCTATGGAAATAAGTAGATACAAACGTAAGGAAATAAGTCATATTCCCTGATATTTATTCGTTTTAGAATATTAAATGTGGTTTACTTCTAATTTCACCAACAAATAATGAAATATTTTATATTTAATTAGTGTAGCAACTGTCAATATTGATCTCAGAGCCAAAATGTAAATGGTCTGAATAATTGATGTATGGTAATGTAGTCAGTGTGTTTCGATTTAAATTGGTTATTGTTTATTGAGCATATGAAATCGTTTCATATTCATCTGATCCAGTCAATAAAACAACTTGAGTTCTCTCTTTAAAAATAATTTTAAAAACCATATACCACAATAATCCATTAAGGGTCTTGAACTCAGTAAATGGTAGAGACTATACTATTCTAAGCCAACGGTTATGCAGGAGGGTAATTTGGCTATCACACTTGACCGACGTATTTTTTATATTTATTAGGGCCTGGTTTGAGTGAAGCCCAGGAGGGTGTGCTAATCTAACACAGTTGATCTGTGGATGCTAAAATATCAAATAGTTAATTTGTCTAAACCGGATTTGACAGCTGAGCAACCCAGCGATCTCCACACTTAACCTCCCGCGTTTCCATCACATAAGCAAATATACACGACTGAATCATTGACATAAACATTAAATTATTTCTTTCAGCTTTACTATACTCCGGGTCAATCACTAGTGTTTGTTTCGCCACATTCTCTCCGTCCAGTATCTCTTCGCCCTTTCTGATATCCTATTCCTTCGTTCTCACTGCAAAACTCATCCTTTAGTCTCTATTTGCAGTTCTATCTACAAGCATATCCCCCATAACCTCGAGTTCTTTTAAGTCCCTCTCTGCATCCTTAACACATTGGCGCCCGGAAACAAGATTTCTCGTTTTCATCAGACTTTTGTTGGTGACCGGGAACCTCTCGAGAAAACTCGTTTTGGTGATAAGCTCCGGTCACATAGTAAATTGATATTATATTATATATGATAAAAATTATATTGATGTATGATAAAATCACCGGTTTTATAGTAAATTTTAGAAAAACATTAGGGTGTGGCAATGTGCTAAACCACTTCGGTTTATTTTTTTCTATATCTGATGATTTTTAATATTTGTTTACGTTAGCCTATTCCCATTAATTCACAGAATATAACTCTTCTTTTCCTCATGGTGCCAGAGATTACTTTTTTATTTATTTATTGATATGTCTTGCTGCGTTATATTGATCGATTACTCTTGACCCTCCAGGCGGTTGGAGCCTCCGTGAAGTGACACTGAGTATCCTGCCGCCGGCGGTACAGCGGGGCGGAGAAGCCACCTTCCTCTGCAACTACGACCTCGAAGGCGCTCACCTCTACGCCGTCAAGTGGTACCGCGGCCAGAGGGAGTTCTACAGGTACTCTCCCAACGAGAACCCTCCCATCAAGATATTCCCATTCGCTGGTATCAACGTTGATGTGAGTACTCTTTTTATTATTGTTATATAATATTATAACCCTACATTGAAATTTCGTTCACATTTTTATAACATGATATGTATAAATGTAAATATTTATGATTCGTTAATTGTTATTAATTATTGTCAACCCATTCTTATATAAATTTAATGTTGTTAGAAGTTCACTCATATTTTGTTTTAATTTATCAATTTGATATTTTAAGGTTGTGTTTATGACGGTAAAAAAATAATTGTAGCAGCTTCTTAAATTGAAATAATCTTAAATATTTATTTCTTAAAAAATATTAAATTTTAATATGAATATAGTAAAATAAAATTTAGGATATATCGATAAACAAAAAATTGTATCTATTTTACTTTTGCATTTATTATTGGTCTACTGTTAAGATCAAAGAACTAGAACGGATACTTAAGTTGTATTAATCAAAATAACCATTACTTAAAAAAAAATAAAAATATTTAATTTAATTAAAAGTTATTTGTTCCTTTTTTATATTTGTTGTGAATTCGTTATTTTGTGTGGAGATAATCCATAGATATATGAAATAATAAAATGGGAATATTATACTTCACAATAATAAAATACCAACACACAGTTTTAGTCCTAGGTATTAGCAATGAGTAAATACTTACTTTCACTCTTTTCTATCTCCCTTCTTGTATATAGATAATATGTACCCAGCCCTCAGGTCATCCGGGATGCCATCTCCCCTGAGAACAAGGTTAATCAAATCCGTCAAAAGGGTTTTCAGTTTTGCGCTTCCAGCTTTCAGGAGCTCCATAGCGATTCCCCCTGGTCCCGGAGATGTGCCAGTGTTCGCCTTTGATAGGGCCCGCTAAACATCACTCTTCTTCACTTCTACCGGTTTCTCCGCTTCTTCATGTTCGGTGTCATTGTCTTGGGTCGCGAACTGAGGCATATCTTCACTCAGGAGGGTCCTGTAGTGATTTTCCCACTCCTTTTCCTTAATGGGAGTAAATTTCCCGTAATAGTAAATTTTCTCGCAGTTCTCATATTTTTCAGTACTCCCCAAGATTCCCGGATTCGGTTAAATCCTAAAAGAACAGTTGATTCGCTGGAAGAATCTCTCCCATGTGTCGTTTTTCGCTTCTGCCACCTGTTCTTTCACCTTCCGGTTCAGAGCTCTTTATGCTACCCAGTCATCGTTTCTATTGGAAGAAAGATACCTTCCGTAGGCCAGCTTCTTTTCCCTTACTAGTTGGGCTATTTCCTGTGTCCACCGATTTGGCAGACGCCTCTCCTCCTCTTCACCAAGAGCCTCTTTAGCTGCCGAATGGACACATTCTTTCAGATGCCCATATTTCTCTTTCGCTGTTCGCCCATACGAAAGGTTAATGTTTTCATCCGACCACCACTTATATGGATTTTAAACACACTCATCTCCCAGAAGTTGCAACTTGTACTTTAGCGCCTCTAAACTATGTAGGCTCCGTTTTTCCGGGCTATCTCTTGACATCTTCCAGGAGAAGAGAATCTTGGCTCTAAGCATGTAGTGGTCACTACCACACTCCCATCCCCTGAAAACCCTCACGTCTTCGACCTTAAATGAGCATCTTTGCCTTGTAATGCAGTAATCTAACACCGAGAACTGGAATCCCGGCTTACTCCATGTTCTTTGGTGGATCTTCTTATGTTCAGAAAAGGTGTTTTGAATTTTTAGATCGAATGACTCGCACATATCTATGAGCCTCCGACCATTATCTGTCATTAATAGGTAAAACAATGAATAAATAAAGTAAATAGGTAAAACAATGAGTAAACAAATTATTTAAGTCTATCATAAGAAATCAGTGAAATATTTTGGTCAATTACGGCCAAAAAGAATGATTTTAGTCGACAGGCTAATGATATTAAAGATGTGCTGAAATTCGGAGAAGAAATATGATATATTTTTTTGGTTTAGTTCCAGGAACCCTTCAACTGTAATTTTATTATTTAAGAAGTATAATACAATGATATAATAACCTGGACCACTTTTCTAGTCTCCAATTACAACTTTTGTTAATTTTATTCCCTCCAAGATTCCTTATCAGCCACAGATTGATTCTTCATCACGGGCATCAATTCCTTGGCCAGGTGACAGCTGCTCAACCTATTTGGAGCCTATAGGTTCCTGGTCACCAATTTTCATCAACCCACCACCCGAGCCCAACCCCTTTATACTCCAGGGCTAATGGAATTTCAAAGTGGCCTTTAGTTACTGGAGGGTGTGGGGCTAGATAGAATTTTTCTCAGCTCTGGCCTCCAATGTGGGACTATTTTATTCAATATTACTTCAAGGCATTTAGGTGCTAAATTGAAAAAGAAAAAAATGCTTATAAATTTTTTCAGGTTGTTGAGATTCAATCAATTAACGTATTACTAATTCTTGAGATTTTATTGCTCTCATCTTCCTGCCCTAACAGTAAAAAAACTAGACTTATAGTGAATTGCATCCAGCCTCGGATATAATTTGTATGTTTAAAAGCCAATGCTTAAAAAAAACATTTATATATTCGAATTTACAACTGTATTATTATAATGAAACAAGTAAATGCAATGAATGATTTATAATGGCATGAGAAATATCTACTATACGGCACTACAACTCGGTGGCGATTCCTGGCCTCCTCCAGCATTCCCTATTTTGACCTCCTGACTACTTGGATATCCCTTGCGTCGATGTCCACAACATCCGACCACCTCAGCTTTGGTCTCGTGCAGTAGAGACGTTCGGTCAAAAACTTTTTAGGAATGGCCTCATTTTCCATTCTTGCTAAATGACCAGACTATCGTAGGCATCCAGTCTCTAAGGAGTAAACAACATCTGCTTGATACAATTGGTAGGCTTGATAATCAGTTCGGGGCAAATCAGCAACAAATGGAAGTATAAAGGTCATTATAGCTGATTTTATTCGTAACAAAGTAAGGTGTTTATGCGAAGAATTTTTTTATTGTAATGATTTAATAAAAGAGGAATTCGATGGCTTAGTGGAGCACCAATGCTCTACTCCGTAAGTCCAAACTCTTAAATGTTTATTTTTAATAATTTACATATTTTTAAAAATAATGTGTTAACAAAAATTAAATATCATAATACCTGTGATAACTTGGAGATGAACTGAGGGCTAAGTAATTTAATCACAGGTTTCGGTCTGACTTAATTTTAAAAACAGATTCTAAATTTGCTCAGGTATTTACTGAGAAGGAAAGGATCCTGTTACTCTCTATGAAGATATTTCCTTTCCAAACAACCTTTTGCTTTAAACTTAAGACAGATTAATTAAGTTACACCGTATTCTGACTTAGTACACTACTTCCTTATTAATCTCCAAAGTTTTTATTTTCACTCATGATTTGCCTCTTGCATCTACTATAATGATTTACATTGCTAAATTCATCAAGGTAAGGAGTTATTATTGTAATTATAAGTACTAGGAGTTGAAGAAGTTGCTAGGTTTGAAACTAGTGGGTTTGAGTTGGAATAAAATGGGTCATTCGGGCTAAATCAGCAGCAAAAAGAACATTATGATCATTACGGATGATCTTATTCGTATTAATGAGCATTAATGAGTGTTTAGGAAGGATTTTGGATTGCAAGGATTGGATAGAAGAGGAATACGATAGCTTACCGGAGCCCCAATGATCTACTGCGAAAGATCAAACAGAAAAAAAACAATGTCATACATAAATTGGACTTACAAGTTGATTAAAAAACCAGTTTCCCTACATCATTAATCATAGTGCATTATCATTGTCTTTTAATCGTTTAAGTGTTAATTATATATCCAGACTAGTGTGTGACTTCATTTAATTCACTAAAAGCCTGTTTTTAACTGTTAGAACATGAAGATCAGATGTTAGAACATTAAAGCCTCGAAACGATGCCTAAAATTAGGTATACATTAATTGACAAAATCTCAAGAACCAGAAAAACCTATAAAGTGTCTAGACTTCCCAGGAAAACACATAGCAATATATAAATCAATGCACATTAATAATATACCCACTATTTACCGAATTTAGCCGGAAGGCCATTTTGCCAGGTTAATCCAAAGTTATGTTATTTCAATGAGGAATATTCAACACAAATTTAAAGTCGTTCATGATGTATTTGATATGTACAGTTTCTATAATTCATTTGAGAATATTAAAAAAATGCAAATACAATGTAAATTGAAAGCAATTATTAACTACCGTAAATATACTTGCTTGTTATTCCCCAGTTAAATAATTTTAAATTACGAAATCTGTTAATATTTTTACGATTATAACATCTGTTGAAATTGCTTTCGCTTATTTCAGCGGTTAATCCGGAATTCATTCCCAACAAATACCCCTCGGTTTTCAATTTTTTGATGAATGCCGAGAGCTTTTTCTTTTGAAATTGAGTTAGCGATTGAGCTACCACCTGAAAGAAACTCGAGCACTGAGCTTCGCCGACAATGGAGGCCAATGTTCTTTTCTAAGCTCAGCGATTTGAAAGGATTTTTGTCTGATACAATTTTGAGACAAAAGCCTTCGCGCGAACTCCTTCCACTTTCCCAGTCGTTTACAACCCTTTAGTATTACTGCTCAGTTCTCGAAAGATTTTAGCCACATACTCGCTGTTGGCCTGTGTAGGGCCCAGAATCACGTCAAGATATTCATAACATAAGTGGTGGTTACGTTTCACAGTAAAGTCTTTGTTACGCTTCGTTATTGAAAACGTACCTGACGAGAGGGGGGCAATAATTCCAAAATACCAATTTATTTATTAAAGAAAGACTTACCATAACCGTGTATCCAGTTATTGTAAATAGTAGACAAAAGTAGAACTGAATTTTAGTAGTAAGAAGCCAACTATCGGCTTATCGATGAATCATTCATGAGTAAAAATGAACCAAAATTCCAAAAGAGACATATAAATATAAAAAATATAATACAATTATTAAAAAAATATATAACAGAGAGGCAACCTGAGAGTTTATATAAAATAAAATAAAAAATAAATATTCCAAAGATATATTAAATTAAGAAACGTACTAAAAAACAATTATAAGTCTCTAAAATACTATGAATAAAAAAGTAAACAGTCTAATCTTAGCTAATTCAGGTTACATAACCATTCAGGTTGGTTTATTCATAGTGTTATTTTTCACTCTAAGGCCGTTTTATTGTAATTGAAGTTAAATATACACCGGTTAAAAAGAGTTCGGATGTGCCTTAAATGGTAAACATAATAAAAATATTTTTGAGCTTCACAGAGTGATTACATTAACAGAAAAAAGTAAGTATATGGTTGCATTCGGAACGAACGTCAGGGCAAGAAATGATTTTACCATTTTTACCTGACATTAATATACCGCTATACCACTAAGCATTGATTAAAAAATTGAACATTGTACCATTACTTTTCGTTTACTAGGTGTTTATATATTTAAATAATAATAAATATTCTTCGAATTATTTTATAGTGTGACATTGCATTTTCGTTTATACGACTGTACTTCGTGTTAATTCAGCTTTACGAGGGTATGCCTTGTGAAACCCAAAAGAAATATTGTGACATAATAAAAAAAAAATCGACTAATTAAAGTTACGAATCTATCAGAGTCAATCAAATTTGATGTTTGTAATGAGAGATTCAAACAAAATTTGAAATATTTTATTGTGTAGATTAGAATGGGAATAAATAATAATTTTAAAAAATGTACCCAATTGGAATTAGACCAGAGCCAGTTTTTGTGCTGATGGAAAAAAAAAACATCATTGTCAAAGTTTTCTAACAATATTTCTGAGAGGCAATATCCCGAAATTAATAAATTGAAGACAGGAAATCACCAAAGAACACGACCAATAAAAAGCTACTCTCTACGCAGGAACATGCAGTCAACATCTGCTTCCCCTACCAAAAAGAAGATTACGAGGAAGAATCTTCTGAAGAAGCATACATCATTATGAAGAATTGCTTTGATGGAACAAACAACGTTGGAAAAAGGGAGCTTATATTGATTGGATCGAAGATTCGGGTTATCTTGAAAGTATCGTAGAATCATGGAATATATCTTGAATAGCATTACAAAATAAAATCAATTGATTGTTGGTATGAAGTAATATAATGTGAGGAACAAAGATATCTGAGGCAGTGGATACAAGGAAGTCAGGAGCAGTTGCGGTACAATACCGTTCAGTACCCCCTTTCAAAATTGCTGTTGAATTTATTATGTCCCACACGATTCTCCTGTGCAACCGTTGACTTAAAAAAAGTACTAAGTACTGAACACTAGACGTTTCGTGGGGTGTTGTGGTTGAGACAGTGAGAAAAAATATATATTATTATTATTAATATTAAATATGTCTAACAGTTTTGGGATCATTAAAAATTATGAACGGTCGCATTCATCGGGGTGCAGTCTATAAATTTTACATAAATAAGCACAAATTTTATTTTTGCCAACGTTTCATCATAAATATTAGCCCATATTCAGGTTTGGTAGTATGCAGAACCATTTGGTACTCCATACTACCAAATGTTAAACTGTTTGTTATTATATTCAGCACTCATAATGGCCTAACAATTAGCCCTAAATGTTGGTTAAATAAGTAAAATAAGTTATAATTATTTGTGTAAACTTTATTGAAGCACCCAGGACCATTTTATACATTTCTCAAGATGTATTTAGTAAACCATATCCTCATGAATTATACTTGCTTGATGGGCGTTCCAACATGGGTTGCCTTAACTTGTCAGAACAGAGATCCATGCCTCTCGATCCATACAATCCTCTTCCTGGAAACCTCGGTCAGCCATATCCTCCTGGAATCCCTCCGTCCACGTGCTTCTCCTCGTTGGTGGAACGTTCGAACGCCATTCCCTTCACACCGTACCCGTGCATCTTAGGCGGCGTGCCCCGATTCCTTCATTTGTTGATATAACCACATCCATCCTCTGTCGAATTAATTCGTTTCTTCTTAATCCAGCCTGGTGACTCATGTATTATAAGTTATTGATTATATTTTAAGAAATTAACAAAAATCCAAATACTGTTAGACAAAGATTTTTGCTTTCCGTTTGCTTAATGCTTGCACGCCTTTACGCCGAATAATTCTTATAACTCATTCAAAATAATTCAAACGTAATAAATTGAAATATGAATGATCATACAAAATAAATTTTAAATGGTTATATTTATTCACTTGAGGATTGCCTAATCCATATTCAGGCATTGATAAATATTTACTGAGTACATTTATTCTATATGCAGAGTCCCACGAAATGATGAATATGAGTGATTAAAATATATATGATAACGGCATAGCTCGAATCCAAAGAGGGTATTACACGATACAAAGCCTACCGGAGTCCCATTGTGAATAACATGGCCCAGCATTTCCACCAATCATGTATTCATGTTTATCATCCCTCTCAATTTAATATTTAACGTAGTACCCGGACCATTCCGGTCGTTTTTCCTTTGTGCATGAATTTTGCATGTTTTTGTTATAGGATATTTTATATGAAAATCTGGCGTTTCTATCAGCTTTCTCTAGATTCGCAAACATTTCTGTATGACCCAGTATCGTCAAAAACATTGCTGAAATCCCTGAAGTCTGCACTTAAATAATTAATGGTTTCTGAGAAGGTCTCTAGGACTGGTTTTAAATCTACTCACGGGAAATCCAGACAACGCAGAGGAGAAAAAAGAAAGAACAAGAAAATATTGGTGATGTATTGACTGTTTGAATGTTGTTCATGTGTTGTAAATATGATTTAAAATTATTATGTCATTGTGTATAGTGTGATTCAAAATAAACCAAGGGGAATTTACGATTTCCTTAGAATTATGTATTGTATGGAAGTGTTTTGCAGAATCACAAAAGTTTGTTCCATAAGCCCAGAAAGGTGTTAGTAATTTGTTGTTGATTAGTTGTCTGTTTTGTCACCCAAGTGAAGATCTGTCGTTCAGATAATATGATAGTCATTGGTTGGGTCTAGTTTTATGTATGTATTTTGCATGTAAGTCTTTTGTACAAGTAAAATTAAAAAAAAACGATACAATACTCCTTTATGCTCTGTAATGAACATCACTTTCAAATGTGATCTGATTCAGATTTATTCGTGCGAAAATTTTGGTCTGAACTAAAAAATTAAGTAAAAAAAAAGCTAAAACTAAAAAAAAAGGAACGCAATATAATTATTATGAAATACACCCTTGTGTGACGTCTATATTCTCTATTCGACGTCTTGGAGTAAGGTTTGTGTCTCTGATTGTTTGAAATTGATGAGTCTGTTTAGACTGTTGATGTGAGATGTGGTGCTTAAGATCGATTTGCATTCAATAGAAAAGGAGATTCAAAATGTCTAAAAGAGTTTAGGTATTGATCGGGAAAGGAAAAATGTTTTTCTGATGTAACCAACAAATCCTCTAATTTAATAATGCAAATCTGTATTCAGGATGCCTTTGGAGACTACTGCGAATGGAGTTATTATAAACAGCGGAAGAGAAAATCTGAGTTTAGTTAAGATTTAGTTAATTCAGGCTACATTTATAAAATAAGGAGCGGAGTGGCTCATTGGTAGAGCACTCAGTTGCCATGCCGGAAATCCTGGTTCAAATTCCGCTACTGGCAAGACTTGTTTAATCTAGCCGGAGATGGATCATATAGGATCTAGGACCCTCCTAGGGCACACCCAGCCTCTATAAAATATTTTAAAAATAGGCTACACAAAATAAGGGGGGGGGGAAATCTGGCGGTTGAGCGTGACCTAGGACAAGTGACCTCCTTGGAGAACCGTTCTCCATGAAACAGTAGAATCTCTACCATGTACTGAACCCCAGACCCGTTCACGGGTTGTAGTGGCACAGGTTTTTTTTCAGATTTAATAAAATATCATGTCAATTAATAAAATATCAATGAATTAATTAATTAATGAGGTAAAAATAAAGGTACATTAATAAAATATTTTGAACGTCTTGGATTGAAGTACGTTTACTTATTTAACGTAACTTAATGTGATGAGATGATTCGTTCATCATTGCTATGGTTTTTTTTTCGTATGTCCTGATAAAGCTTCCGAAATGGCGAAACATTGGCTGGTTTGTTTGTTTCAAGTCTTTCAAAGATTTAAGGGGTTCTTTTTAAAGATTTCCCATTGAAATAAAATCCGCGATGTTGGGCATTGTAGGTAGTTAAGCCTTATATTGAGGATTGGTTTTTTATTGATGAGTCGGTAGGACTGTTGGCGTGAGATATGCTGATCTGATTCTATTATATATGCATTCTTATGCTAATTTATATTTTCGGAAATATTTTTTATAATCTTAATTAATTCGAATTAATTAAATAAATCATAATTTTAATTAGAGATATGGAGAGAAAAATGCCGGGTCGGCTCCTACAGGTTGCCCGCTCGTCATATACTTTGGGGCCGAGATCGGACGGAGAATTCCCTCCTGAATAAATGCGGATCCTATGAATCTTTGAGCAGGGCTCTTCTTCCACTCTTCTTCTTTTATTCAGCCTTTGTCGCCTCAGGTTTTGTTTCAGCTCCGAACAGCTATTTTACTCGCCTTTGGGAAGTTACTGCCCCCAAAAGTAATTTCCCTGATGTTAGTGGAAAGTAAAAGGGAGTAAGGTGAAAAACCTTTAGCGACGCTGAGTCGTCATTGTCAGAATCCATCTCCACGTTTCAGTTGTGCTTTGTCTTGGTTTTCCTAAAGCACGAAGGCTACAAAGGAAAAACGGAGTAACTAACTTTTTCATAAATGTTGAGGAGAGCTAAATTAGCCTTGGAATTTATCAGTATTATTAATGTCCTGTCAAAATGAAAACGTGGATGATGTTTGAAATGACCAGAGGGCAACTCGTGGAAGCCACGTTACCTCGTTCTTCCAAAGCACCGTTCGAATCAACTATTTTTCATAATTCCTCAGTTATCTCCGAAAGAGCAAATTTTTTAGCTCTTTTATACCCTGTTTTGACAATACTGTCTTGTGGGTTATCAAAACGTCTATCAGAACCCGCTGTTACCAATTTTTTTTGGAAAAAAATCCAGTTACCTCGTTTTTCTCCCGGAGTGAAGTGTTACACGTTTTCAGGAAAATTAATAGCTTAAATTCAGTGCCAGGAGCACCAACTTTGTGGTAAAAATCTTAGAAATAAAAAAAAAATAAACAAAGCTTATTTAAGAAGGCAGAGATGGACATGAGAGAACTACAGGTTATAGAGGATCAGGGAAGGAGCTGTCGAGAGCATAACCGTAGACAAGACGATAAGGCCTGAAGAGAGAACAATACGATCACAATCTCCGACGTGGATAGGAGGATGAAGTAAGTAAGTAAGAATGAATGGTATTGGAGGAGTCGCAGGGAAGGAGAAGTAGCAGAGCAAATGCTAAGTGTTGATCAGGAGTACCGAAAAGTTGGGGGAAAAAAATTAAATTAATAATGAGGCATATCGAACCCAAAGGGCTATTGACGATACCACCAATCCCTGAGTACTAACTCCCGTCTATGTACCACCGTCCAAACCCAAATATACCCAAAATGCAATCCTCCCACAGACTATCCTTTCCCAATATTCTGGAGTTTTGGGTTGTCACAAATTATCATACGTTCCGTATAAATCTTTAAATTTTTAGATGAGAAGTTTAAAGTTTTTTAAGTCATTTTGTATAGCAGATCGTATTAGTTTAGAAGAATTAAAAAAGTGAGGAAAGTGATATGTGATTAATCAGATTTATTTTTTATTGCTTGTCCGTAAAAGTAATTAAATCTATTGTTTTTGATCATTGTGAAAACACCACAATTTTGTTCTGATAATCAAACCAAACCCTAGAAGGCTTGTGATTATTCACAGTTAGGTCATTCAAAATTTTTTTTAGCAGTTGACTTGTGATTTAATAGGCAATTATCCTGAAATTTGTGTACATATTATTATTTGTATGTACTTTTATTGTCTTTAAAATACATTTAAAGGGGTTTATATTTGCTAGTTGTTTTTTAAATACTCTGTCCCTTGTAATATGTATTGGAATACCTTCAATGGCTAAATGTTAATTATCCCACTAAATGGATTGGCCGTGCAGGACTAGTGCCTTGGCCTACACGCTCTCCAGTCCTGACACAACTGGATTTTTTTTTTAATTTGGGGTGACATTAAACAAAAAGTTCAATGACCTTTATTCTTTACGAAGAAATATAATTGAATCTTTTGATACTATAACACATATTTTCCCACTGAGACTGTTGAAGAAAGATGCCAAGGCTGTCTTAATGCTCAAGGAATCGAACAACATTTAATATAAATTTTAATATTTGCATTAAATGGCTGAAGTAGTTGGAACAAATAAGATAAGTTGTATTTATATTCCAAGACCATTACGAGAAACTGCTCACTGAAAAAAGGCCAGAATGGTCCGGTTCATATCCAACTGAGAATGCACAAGGAAATGTTCTTGTAAAAGAAGATGAAGTTCTTATAGCACCTAGGTCACATATAACAGAGATGGTCTAGAAGAAGCACTGATGGCCTTGGAAAAAGAATACAGGCTATGGGATCTTTGAATAAATTTTGATAAGACCGAATACCTGGCAGTTAACTGCAGAGAAGCCGCAGACCTTCATATTAGTGGGAAAATAAGCAAGCGGGTGGACTCCTTTAGTTAGATGTAGTTAGATGGGAATGGCAAGTCCGAACCTGAAATTAGGCCTGGCAAGAAGGGTTACTAGAATGTTGCACTCAGTTCATTGGAACACAGTCATCTCAACGGACAAGAAAATGCGTATTTTCAGAAGTATTGTTGAGCCCTCCCTCAGCTACGCCTCAGAGACCTGGACCGGCACTCTACTCCAGATTACAAGCTGCAGAAATGGACTTTAGGAGGAGATGCCTGAGGATCACCCACCTGGATAGAGTAAGAAATGAAGATGTTAGAGACAAAGTGGGCGTGACCAAAGGAGAAGAGGAAGACCCCGAACCCGGTGGAAGGACTGCGTGGAGGAGGAGATGGCCGTCGGGGGACTTGAGGAGGATGACTGGTGGGATAGAGAAAAGTGGAGGGACGCTCTGATTTGACCAGGCAACCCATTGAGGGGAAAACCTGCGAAAGTAAATTAAGTATTTGTATACCACGCGAATTTGTTTTCTTGTTTTGAAGCCCTTAGTTCAAATTTTCAATTTGGCTAGTTAATCCTGAAACACTCTATAGTGTTTGAATGGCACAACTTATGATATTTTTATATTAATCATTGTATTTTTAATTGATGTTATTTTAGTCAAGAATATCTAAAGATTTTTTAGCACTATCAGTAATAAATATGTGTACACGCAAACACATATATTTTGTATGCATTTTAATCCCTGGCGTTAAAGATTTATCGTATTTTAAGATACCAAATTACCAATTAATCCGTGGCTTACTTACCTATTCCGTCTTGTCGGTAGGGGAAACGGTTGTAGTAAAAACGGAGCACGAAACAGGAGTAAAGATAGAACGGATGCGATAAAGTTGTAAAATGGTTATAGAGGGAGCAGCTAAAATTTTACAATCCGTTGACACATTTGCATGGATAAAGAGATTCCAGAACTGGTTCTGTAATGGCGGCTCCCTTCCAAATAGCTCCTCAACTTCTTTTTAGCTTTTTTTTTTTTTAGTGCGTCAACGTTTTCGCTATTAGTATTTCATTTCGTGCTAATATTTCTATTAATGGTTTATTTATTATGCTTTGATTTTAAGCATAGAGTAAAACTAATATTGTAGCGATGTAAAAAAAACACACACACTACAACGCATAAAGGGTTTTTGGTTCAGTACATTTTAGATACTCCTTGGACAAAAATTGGGCAGGGTTTTTGTTTATACTTTATAGAGGCTGGGTGAGCCCCAGGTTAACAGCCCACATGATCCATGACTGTTAACAGATTAAATAATTTATTTGCTACAGCTTGGTTTGAACCCGGGGTCTATAGCATAGCTTCTCTATGCTCCACACACTCCCATTTCAGCGATTTGTCCGTTGGAAATTTTCCTCCAAAACAAAGGGCAGTGAGGGGCTCCCGAGTGATGCAGTCGCGTGCCGATATCTAGCGGAAGATGTCACAAAGACCCATATTTGTGCTGCACCAGCTCGTGCTTTTATAAATATAAGTGTGAAACAATGTCGTCATTTTAACGTATGTTCCGTTCAACGGGTTATCCTTAGTAATTGATGTAATAAACTTCAGTTTTGACAAAGTCGGCACATTTACTTAGCACACAACCTTAACCTACCACCATATTTAAAGTAGAGTTTGAAAAATTCTAGTTTTGTTAATTTTTATTAAGTAATAATATAGCAGTAGTTACTTACTACAACAAGCAATCAGCAACTTTATGCTGTCCATCTTTTGTCCAGTAATCTTCCTCATGGTTTAAGATATTTGTAGCTTGTGGGGATGGGATGTTTTCTGTGGCTGATGTCTGGATGCATCATGGGGTTGGGTTATCCTATTAAACGCTGGAAGATTTGAGAATATACAATTTCAAGTGTTATATTCCTCAAGATTTAAGAATTACATTAATATAGGGTAGATTACCTTAGGATAACTTCCCCAGCTGTTGCGTATTACCTTTGTTTTAGACCGTCTCGAAGGTTGGTGTATCTATTTCTTGAGTTTGTTTGGAATGTTGATGTGAGACGTACTTCACATTGTCTTCTTTGGTGTAATTTTTCTTTTGGTGTTTGTCCTGGTGATGCCTGATTTGGCGAAACGTTATTATATAGTATTTTAGAGAATTAAAGTTTTGCTTGTTGAGATTGTCCCATTTTGTTCAAATTTATATGGTACATGTATAAAAAAATAAATTAGCATTATTATATAAGCGATTTTATATTTAAATTTTATGTCGCCTCACTACCGTCAGTAAAAAATAGAGAAATATTTGATCGGATATATACACAAGAAGGAAGTTGCCCTACCATACATCATTGGTAGGCTACAGCTTTTGTATGTGCCCTGATATATGGCCGCACAAGTTATACTATGGCTATTAACCCTCTGTCCTTATCTATCCGGCTAATGTATCGGCGGGAGTTGAGAATGTATCACCAAATTTATCATCTTCGAGGCACCTATCGAAAACTCTAATATTTGATTACGTTTTATGATGTTTTTATCCTTTATTATTCGAATAATCATTTATAATATCAAAATTAAGTTTGTTTTTATTGAAAGTAGATGGTTTATATATTTTTTTTAAATTGTGTACCTGATTAACATTAGCAACTTGTATTTATTTATTACTTTTTACTACTATTTTATGATACAGCTAGTTATAGAGTATGAATAACACTACAACACAAATATATATTTCCACTAGAGATCTTTCAGCATCTGACTCCTTCTCAATCGTTCTTCTGCAGAAAACGTAGGTCTTTCTTTGGACTGATCCTTTACACCTACAACTCTACTTCTAAATCCTGTTCAATCCCACACTTCAGTTGGTCCAATGTTTGCTCTTTTTAAGTCCTGTAGTATCTCTTGTAGCCATGTAAGTTGTACTTTATATTTCCGTTGAAGGTCTGAAATAACATCAACCCCCTCTATCTCATACTGACGGAAATTACTTCAAACTTCCATACTGCTCTTGCCCAAGTTCAAATTTGTATCCATCATCAGGTATTTTCTTGGATCTTACTAAGAATTTTCTGTAAAACCTTTCTTTCCTAAATCTTTACTAATGTGCTATAGTGCCTGTACTTGGTCTAATTTGATAGAGATTTGGACGTGTACGTATTGATGCAAAGCTTGAGCTTCATAACCGCTTGATTGCACCATATTTCGCAATTGACTTATTCCTCGAAGTACCACTTCGTGTTGGTGCTGTTTTTGGAACTTCCTATCAATATATTTTTTACGATATAACGCTTAAGTTATGTCAGTCAGCCTGAACCAGGAAAAACTCAACCTCCAATATGTTATCACTTCTATCATATAAACCGAGTTCTCTGTAATTCTGCAGTGTTCTAATCCTTTGTCCGTTAGGAATATTTTATTACGTAATATTTTAAGACGTCAATAATAGCCATGGTTCACGCCCATGTCGGAGTCGTCAAAATAAATGTAGTGTCCATGATTAGTCTATCACCATTTCCACTAGATATTTTCTATTTTGCGTTAAAACTTAACTTCTGATCATTATGATAGCGGGCTCTTTTCTTTTTTTTTTAAGTATCCAGTAGGATCGGTTGTGGAACTGTTACCCTTTGAAAGTTCCAAAGTTTAACTACAGCCATGACTGTTGTCTTTATCCAATAATGATATTACATTATTCCGACTTTTAAGATAAATCAGATTTCCACTTGCGAAAAGAAAGAGGACTAGGAGGCGGAGAGCGGTGACTAGAAGAGAGAGCGAGGTGTGCTAATTGGCTGAGAGGAGGACCTTTGATCTGATTATCACCGAGGTCCAAATTGACTTGTCAAAGTTGGCTGAGGCCCCGACAGCCTCTCCCCCAAGAACTTGCCTAACTCGGTTCCCTTATCAGTCAGTTCTGTTCGCTGTATCTTGAACAGTCGCTGTATCCTCAGCACCGCCTTTTCCAACCGTTTGTGATAGGTCATAAGCCATGAAGTTGCCTTTATCGATTTTGTATCTAGGCGGTGGAATAGGAGGAATAGGATATTTCTTTAGCAGTAGCGTAATTAAGGACGACTGTACCCCGGCGGGAGAAATATTTATATTTGCTTTAACAGTTATATTCTACTTTTCTGTACCACAACTCATGACTCTCGGGTTCAGTATACGGTTGAAACTGTCCTGATTCCAGGACAGATGTGCTGGATGGTAGTTTTTGATCAGAGATCACGTTCATCGCCACGTCTTTCCTCCAACTATAGAGGCTGAGTGAGCCCTAGGAGAGAGTTCCAACAAGTTACATCTCAGATTAAATAGTTTATCTGTTATAGCCTAATTTGAACCAGGAACCTTGAGCATAACAATTCAGTTAATTTAAACACGGAGCGAACCAGATTGTGCCTTGTCTAATTAAAATTTTTCTATACGTACTTATTCAACCTTGTGGGATCTAAACATGTGCCCCTAAGAACTTTTTAACCGTAGTGAACCGTGTTTTGTTTTTTTAATTTGTTTTCAAGCCCTTTGTCCTTTCGTATAATTCTTTATTCGCTCTCAATCTGTAGGCTCCCTGTGATAGTCTTGAACCATAAATTCTTCTTAATATTCGCTTCCATCTTCAAGAGTTTGCTCGGGCTTGAGAAATTTGCCTTAAGAAATCAGTCGCCTTACTTCATCATTCTATTACTTTGGTAGGCAAATTCCATCCATCATAGATGTTTTTGTGAGGAAATTTAGTTGTTTTTTTTTAAATATCAGCCCCTTAACATCCATTGCAGATCTTTTCGATGTGCTGATGATCTCTCCTAATTGCTAGAATTGTTTTGTGAATTTTGTCTGGACGTATTTTGCCCCCACTGTTTTCTTTGCTTAATTTAGCTTTATATTTTTTATTATAAATTTTAATTAATGAATGGTTATATTGATACGGAACTTGATTTGTAATTGATTTCGGTGTCTTTAAACTTTAAGTCGGTTTTGATTCGATCTTGTAAAGAGGTGGTGGCCAACGATTGAAATAATTTTTATTTTAAAATTAGTTATAGTGGATCTATTTTTATTATAGATCGTAGGGATATGTTGAATAATGTTGACATTAATAGAGAAGTTGAAGTAGAAAGGGAGAGAGGGCGAAGACGGAGCGAGGGGCGGAGACCTGTTGCCAGGGAGGATTAATTTATTATGTAGAAGGTCCTAAGTCAACATCAAGTCCCGGCCCGCCCAACCTCGGGGGTGTTGGGGTTCGAGCATCGCCACGGTCGACAGGAAAAACTTTATAAATTATTTAGCTCTTGAAGCCATTGGCTCGGGGGTCAAAAAATGGCCGGTCTACTCCTTAGATATTTATGAACCTCTCCTGATTTCATTTCTTGTCTTGAGCGTTTTTTTTAAATTCTGATACGGGCACGTTTATTCGATTTCGCTTTTTTTTATTTCTTCATTTCCTTTTATATGTGCATTGAAAGATGTATCGTTTGCTCATAGTTCTTATTTCATCAGGTAGATACTACACGTATTTCTGTTTTGTTTATGGTAATATTCCTTCCATTGCAAGGACGTTTATCCTGCTTGCAGTTAGTTATTTTCATATTGGCATAAATTATCGTCCTTTAGGCCCCTAACCACTCGTTACTGAAGTAATTATGCAAATTGATCCAGGGGATCTTTAAGCCCTCAGTTACTATAGAGATACTATTAATATTGAGATATAATTTTTCCATTAATTTAATTGGGAGCGGATTGGTTCAGTGGTAGAGTACGGATTTGCAATGCCGAAGTTCTCGAGTTCGAATCCCGCTTGCTGGACAGTCTAAATAAAAGTCATGACCTCCAGTGGGATTTGAACCAGGATTTCTGGCATGGCAACTCTACCACTGAGCCACTCCGCTCCCTAATAACCGAAATAAGGGGGGAAATCTGGCGGTTGAGAGTGAGCTAGGAAAATCACCTCCCAGCACAAGCTTTATCAAAGAAACAGTACAGTCTCTACCAAATACTAAACCCTAGACCCTTCACGGGCTGGTACAGGATTAATTTAATTGCGTCCTCAGATTTTCTTCAATATAATATCGATTTACCTTTAAAGTGTATCAGGGTTTTTCATTATTGGCGAAGTTAGGAGTGGTTAAATGCAACGTTAATAAATAAATAGTATTATGTTTGGATAATATTCCATACTTTATTTCTTAGCACTTTGGGTTTGAGCGTTATTATTCTGTTATAGTATGAAGGAGTTTTGAAGTATTTTCTGCTTCTGTACATTTAACGAGATGGATGTTGAGTGGGAAAGGTTCTGATTTTTATTATAATTTTTTAATCATTGCATTAATTTTAAAATATTTTTATTTTGAAGAGAAAATATTTTCCCCCAGCCGGGATTCGAACCCGGATCTCCGTCTCACCGTGGCAACGCTCTAACCAATTCAGAAACTGGGGTCGCTCCCTACCTAAAAAAAATATTTAAAAATTAAAGGAATGATTAAAAAAATATAATAAATTATAAATAATATAATGGCGTATTTCAAAAAGATCTTAAAATTAAAAGTAATGTTCAATGAACATTCTTGCTCGTGTATACATCTCAAAATTGCGAGAACACGGGGGATATGGGATCGGTGAAGAGAACAGATTTGTCCTAGGTAGGGAGCGACCCCGGTGGCTCAAATGGTTAGAGCGTTGCCATGGTGAGGCGGACATCCGGGTTCGAATCCCGGCTGGGGGCAAATCTTTTCTCTTCAAAATAAACATGTTCTGATTCT
Source organism: Troilus luridus (assembly GCA_964056705.1). NCBI lineage: Eukaryota > Metazoa > Arthropoda > Insecta > Hemiptera > Pentatomidae > Troilus > Troilus luridus. Next base: position 20,567,644 of record OZ057416.1, on the reverse strand, counting down.
TACTTATTTATTTCTCGGTTCCTTTTGCACAAGGCTCACCGTGTCCGGTTGACTTATGTTTTAATTTTTCTCATCTGAGGTTCTTGACATGGTCTTCCCTTTTTTGTGGTAGTCCTGCTAGGGCGAGTATCCTGAAATGAAGGTTCGTTAAGTACTACAGGCTGTCGATGTATTACATGTGTCTCTTGTTTAATGAAATCTAAAACAGTCGGAATGTCAAGAGTCTGTAGTACGTCTGTTTTACTTTTGGTTAATGTTTCATTGCACTATTCTGTAGTCGTTCGCTGTTACCGACGTTATATTTCCTAACAGCGCTCCTTATATCTAGGTACTCTAGTATATCATGTTATTTAATAGGATTTATATTAGCATCTTTTAAGAGGTTTACTGCTGTTTCAGGGAGTATGTATAGCACTAAGTTGCTATTTCGAAGGCACCGGGTTCAAATCTGGTACATTGTAGATAAATTATTTAATCTGCTTACAGCAACGGGTTGACTCTGAGGGATCTGTAGACCTAAATTGGGCCTACTCAGGCTCTATAAAGTGGGTAACCGTAATTGAGGTAAAATCTTGTGGTTGAGCGTGATCTCGGATACATTATCTGCCTGTATGTAAAGACATCTTTAAACTCGATTTTCAGCCACTTCAAAACATTTTGTTAAATTGAAATTTTGCAACAAGTATGTCTTATTATCCTGACAATGATCTTCAGGATTAGAGTTTTCTATATCCAAAGACGCGGATAGTGAGTTTTGCCAAGTCTAACAGATGTACTAAGTAAGGCATACGTGGCTTAATATTTGAGACAAGCATATGACTACTGGCACTACTAACTGGTGAGTTTCGTATATTTAGTAACAAAAAAGTAATTGTTCATAAAATTAATAACCACGCTTTTTTAGCTAACCGAACTAAAAGTCGGAAATAAGTAGTTTAAAAATCTAAAAAGTATAAAATAATTTTCGATATGCTTAAGAATTGAGTAATGAAAAAAAAAAGTATTTAATTATAAAAAATCGTGTGGTGCTTGATGCTAATTGTTATAAAATTTGTATTGCCTTCATATTAGTGCAAGTAGAGTCATTATGAAAGTATCCATTTAAAAACCACCCCACACATTTTTATGATAAAATGAATATTTTTATTATACCCTATCTAATTTTTAATTTACTGAAAGTTATTTCATTTTATTAAACAATTTAAAGCGTGTGCTGGTCTAGGTCCTGCAAGACACATTGCAAAACATTGCAGCCTTCTTTTCCTCATTACGTCAGTTAGTCTTTCAATTTTCAAATATAGCTCTCTGGTCTTAACCTGTATTCTGCATTATTGTTTCGTCTAGCTCCCAGTATTTTTCTTAAAATTTCTCTTTCAACCTTCTCTAGTTTTTCGAGATGCCCAGTTCTTGTTAGTTTAAGTGTTTCTGCCACATACATATTTTCAGGTCTGACCACTGTTTGGTAGTGTCTCAATTACGTGTTCCAGGACAAGGATTGTTTTTATATATTTTTTTTTGTCATGTGAAACATCCGTTCCATTTTGTGCACTCTAGTTTCTACGGCTGCTTTTTCCTTTGTGTCGTTCGTTATCCACTCGCCTAAGTATTTAAAGCAATTTGTTTTACATATTGTGTTGCCATGAATTGTCATATTTTGTGGGGCCTCACTGATGTTCGTCAGGAACTTTGTTTTTTCAAATGATATTTGTAGTCCTACTTTAGCTACTTGTTTTTGCAATTATCTGATTTGTTCTTGAGCATTATCCAGTGAGTCAGTAATTAACGCCATGTCATCTGCAAACGCTAGACAATCTACAGTGATTTTATTTGGATTTCTTCCTAGTTGAACACCTTTAGTATTGATGGCTTTTCTCCATTCTCGAACTATCTTCTCTAATGCACAGTTGAAAAGCAGAGGTGACAAACCATCTATTTGTCTTACACCTGACTTTATTCTAAAAGGTTTTAACTATTATTTATTTATAATTTTTTTTATTTTGAAGAGAAATGATTTGTCCTGGCCGGATTCGAACCCGGGTCGTCTACATCTCTAGTGCAGTGCTTTACACCACTGAGCTACCAGGGGTCGTAACCAAGCAAGACAAATCCTTTCTCTTCACCGATCCAATATATAGATACGACCCCTGGTAGCTCAGTGGTTTAGAGCGCTGCACTGGAGATGGAGACGCCCCGGGTTCGAATCCCGGTCAGGACAAATCTTTTCTCTTCAAAATAAAAATATTTAAAAATAATCACCATCAAAATAACAATAAATAAATATATATTATTAATTTATTTAAGTTGATAATCGGCAACATGAAGTCAGATCAATTTCCTCTCTATCTCTACGCCATTATCATTATTAAATATCTTCCTAAGGGTTGTTAGGAACCTGAAACGGGGTTCTCACTTACTACTTGGAATAATTCAGTCTGAAGACTAAATACTGTTGAAACTGAGACCGCCGGTAATGAGGATGACCTAGGACTGTGATGCAATGTTGCATGATGATGCACTAATAAATATACTTTCAAGATTCATTATTTATTAGAGTATAAAAAATAGTTTTTATGTTTTGAGGTACGCGTACCTCAAAAATTTCATCTCTCAACTTGAAATTTATTTAGTTCCGAAACGACACTTTTTCGTTTACATTTCCTTCCGTGTTGATTTATCCATCGAAGGATTATTATTGTTTTAATTTCATTTTAATAATTAGAGGCGTAAACTAAAATAAAATATTTTAACTAATGCTTTGGCAAATATCACATGAAGTTGCACCTCCATCTAAATTATCTGATACAGTTTTTTGTATTAAATATAATGTTTGTTGTTAGCTAAGCATATATCGAGTTATTAACTATATTAGTAATATATTTTTATTAGTTGTTATTTTTATGGTAATTATTTTTAAGAGAAATGATGTTTTTATTTTTGTTTTGAAGAGAAATGATTTGCCCTGCCGGTATTTGAACCCGCGTCGTCTGCGTCTCCGTCGCAGTGCTCTAAACCACTGAGCTACCAGGGGTCGTAAGTCAGACACGCTCAGTGGTTTAGAGCACAGTGACGAAGACGCAGACAACCCGTGTATACATTAATACAAATAACAATTATAATAAAAAAATAAATAATAGATTGATGAAAGTCAACAAGATTAATTCATTGAACTAATTAAAGTAATGTTCAATGAACATCCTTCCCCGCTTATATATCGCAAAAATTGCGAGAACACGGGGGTCCAGGATCGGTTAAGAGAACGGATTTGTCTGACTTGGATACGACCCTTGGTAGCTAAGGGATTTAAAGCACTGCGACGGAGACACAGACGACCTGGGTTCGAATCCCGGCCAAGGCAAATCATTTCTCTTCAAGACAAAGAAAGATAATATTTTTTTTTTTATGTTAGTTAATTACATAATTTGAATAAAATGTATATTTCTCAAGTTTTCCTGGTTAAAAAAGAGCGTCGGGTGGTTAATTCTTTAAAATTTTATTGAAATCTAAAGTTTAGCTAATCTCATCCGAGCCTCAATAAAGTGAGCACTAATCATTGAGGAAAAACTTAATGATTGACCATGATCTCAAACAAATCATTTCCTTGCACAACCATTGTTTTAAATATTGTCAAAACCCAAAAACCTTCACGAGTTGTAGTGGTACTGTTTTTTTTTTTAATGAAATTAATTTAGTCTTTTATTTAAGCTTCTCATGTAAACACCTGAAAGAGTGGAATCTGTTAATATTCAATCCTCAAAACACTCTACGTTGATAAAGGTGTAATAAAAAAATGTGTAAATATTTTTAGCTGTGTGTATGTATAAATTTGTAAATGCTGTAAATGTTTCTTCATTGATGGTGAAAAAAAATTAATTTTATATTAGTCACTTTAGTTAATGCAAATATTCAGATTTCTAAAGGCATTATCACGCTCTATAAAACATATTTTATTTCCGGAAATAGCTTTTAGTCAATAAACACTAGTTATTAGACTTGCATACGCCCTTTTCGTCGATAAACAGATACAGTTTAGATTTTTAATTTATAAAAAACTAGAGCCCCGGCCACGGCTTTGCACCAGTATTAAACCATATTATGCCTAGATATTTTTTGCCGTAGGATTGCATAAGTTTGACACGTAGAATGTGTTGATTGACACAATGTCTGCTCATTGCATGAAGTATTTTAATGTATTTATTATGTAGATATTATAAACATAAAAATAAAATAAAACATTTCTTTACATACGAATTTATTTTCAGGCGCGTTAATTTTTTTTTTCTCCTAAAGTAAAATATAATATTATGCATGAAATGCTTAAGGAAACTAAAGCAATTTATATGGATAAGGATTAATACTCTATCCGTCTAAAGAGCTTTCTAATTACCGCACTGGACGTAACTAAATTTTTAGAAGTCATAATAAGTATAGCAAGCTATCCTTAAACAATAGATAAATGCTACCACGGACTTTTTTGTAAATCTATAAAAGAGGAATATTAAACCATCCATTGTTTTGTTACATCTCAAAGGGATTAGGCAGCGTCTTCGATAATACGGTGGAGGGCTTGGTTTTTTAATATGTATAGAATAGATAGGTAGATATCAGGAGTTAGGAAGCGTCTTCGATAAAACCGCCCAGGAGGTTTGATTTTTTCAAACACTTCGAACTATTATCCTTGTATTCCAACCAATTTACACAAGACCTTGACAAATCTTTCTCATGAATCAGACTATCTATTGGTGAAAACCGCATGAAAATCCGTGCAGTAGTTTTTGAATTTACCACGAACAGACAGAGAGACGTGGCGGAGGCCTTTGTTTTATAATTGTATAGATGTTCAAGATTCAAAACCCGACAAAAAAAAAGTAGTTTCAATGATTACACTGTGAGAAAGTGTAACTAAACAACACAAATAGTCAAAGTTCGGTTGAAACAGGAACCACGAAGGCAGTGACGATGATCGGTGGATGTTAAATATTGGCAAGTGGTTGGTGGAGGCCCTGGGGCGAAGTCTCTATGAGTCTTCTGCCTGGAAGGATGCCAATGCTTAGATAATAACCTTCTCAGCCTCCAGATTTTTTTTTATCTTTTATCTTTGCATTTTTATTAATCATTTCACTGATCTAAAGACTTTTCTATTACGAGCCAATAGTTTCTGTAGCCAACCAATAGTTTTTCAATTCTATTTAGTTTTGAATTTATAGCTAGTTTTTGAAAACATCTCTTTTGTATATCTCTCATTCTTTTCCTCCCAGGTAATGGGAAACTGAACAATACTTAAATGAATATTATATTTAGAAAGCCTAAGAGTGAAGTATTTTTCGCTTTTGCTGTTTGATTAACACTCGATTACCAATTGTGTAACCAAATATGTAAATAGGTGTAAAAGGAGAAAATTAGAGGTCTGTGATGCAATAGTTGGGTTTTTATTTACTTATATTGTTTCATGCTTAAGTTATAATTAAGTTGAATATAGTTTGAAAAAACTATATTCAAAGGAAATGAAGGAAAGAGATTCTTGTTATTTTTCGTTATTGACATTACAAAGCTCACGTCTTTTATCCCGAAATCTAAAAATCATAATAAGGATTTGAAGAATGGTGCTTAATGTCATTTTAAGGTATTTGAAAATACGGGATTGTTTAGCATAGTCTGTCTGAACAAGGATGAGACCATTGGAGAATTTAGCACACTAGGTGAAATTAAGGAGCTTGCACCCTGTAAATATTATTGCTTATTGCATCACGAAAATTAAGATGGGTTTGTAAAGTTGTTAGGCTAAGTAACGAACGAATCCCAACATGTTAATAAGCGTTGCTCAGACTGATAAATATCTGAGGAGATAGATCAAGGCGTAGGTGGGAGGATTGCGGAGTGATCTGGCTTGAGTAGTGGTCCCTGGACGGAAGTGTGTAAGCAGGGATTGGTAGTATTGGCATCGAGTCTTCGAGATCTCTATAATATATTATTATAATGATTACAAATAATTTATTAGAATGCAAATGGAAAAAACCACAAGCAGAGCCTTATGTTTCAAAATTTTTTATGTAAAATACAAACACTTATCAATCGACGTTTCGCCTATTCAGGCATTATCAAGACACAATAAAAAATAAGTTCAATCACATCTCAAAACAGAAGTGCAATACATCCCAACGAATAATCGCTCAAAAAGGCACAAAATCCGGGAACGCACCTCCACCCCAAGACGTTCAAACCAAAAACTGAAACGCAGGTGATATTATAAGATTGACATTGCAGTTAATTTTAAAACAGATTGTAGAAATTTAAACCAATTTTATTCTGAAGCATTGAATATTTTAAAAGTTAAATCTTGCTAATTTTGGTAATATGTAGAAAATTGTATGGGTTAACATTTTTTGATGTATGTTGGTGATCAGCTGATTCTATAACCTTCCCAGCTGTTTGCATATCACCTGCGTTTCAGTTTTTGGTTTGAACGTCTTGGGGTGGAGGTGCGTTCCCGGATTATGTGCCTTTTTGAGCGATTATTCGTTGGGATGTATTGCACTTCTGTTTTGAGATGTGATTGAACTTATTTTTTATTGTGTCTTGATAATGCCTGAATAGGCGAAACGTCGATTGATAAGTGTTTGTATTTTACATAAAAAATTTTGAAACATAAGGCTCTGCTTGTGGTTTTTTCCATTTGCATTCTAATAAAATTGAATGTTTCGTTTTGAGTTTTGGCTCTATTTTATTACAAATAATTATTTTACTATTACAGAAAAATAACATATATTTTTTTTTTTTATGCAATGTTATTATATTGTAAAGGTATTACTTGTTATATGTGGGAATTACATAAGTTGTTTTCGAGTATATATTAATATTTATCTGTTTTACATATTTGACAGCTGATTAAGTCCAATAAAAATGTCTGATTTGGAAACTGCATGACTCTTTCATGCCTCATAAGCTGTATATTATCGTAGTTATGGTATTATTAATTCATATAAAGAGTTAAAATTATACTGAATCAAATTTAGATATTATCTGCGCGCCGCGAATTAAATCATATTAAATTAGAATTTATTATACCTACTTTTTTCTCATTCACAAAAATTATTATTATTATTTATAAATAAATACAACATGCAATTGCCATTGTATGTGAAATTTGAATGTATCCTAAAACTATGAAATTAACCGAAATAAAACTATTACTTATTAAATTTATAAACAGTTATATTTATTTTTATTTTTAAATTATTTTATCGAATTGTACAACTGTAATATACACATCTAGTACAAGGGGTCTATGAATAAATAATTTCATGACAGGGCATGTAGAGGCACTACCCACTGGCAAAACACTAATAACATTTCTATATTAGAAGGTCCCGAGGCCATCTTCTCTTCAGACGCCTAGGATGATTGTCTGGGTTGGAATTGGATGCAAGGATCGTAACTAGTGGGTTTGGAATGGGCCTGGAGTTTATTATGGAATGATAGGTATCTGGAATGGGCTAAATCGGTAACCTATGGAATGTTAAGGTCATTATTGATGGTTTTATTTATGACAAAATAAGAAGCGTTTAGGATTTTGCGAAGAAATTTGGATTGGCAAGGATTGAATACGAGAGGAATTCCATGATTTGGTGGAGCCCCATAGTTTAGTTCCGTAAGTCCATATAGGTCTTACGATAGTCAGATAAACATGTATTTTGTAATTGAAGAAGCTTTGATCGTTTGTCTACAAATGTATTGAAGTAGTCGGAAGCGTCTAGCTGTCTCTTGTCTCTTCAGTCTTGTGTGAGGGTTCCAAGTAAGACGTTTGTCTAAGTTGAGTCCTAGGTATCTGTTTAACAGGGATAAGTGGAGTACTATTAAAGAATACAGTAGGACAGGAAGTCATGGGTTTTCAGAGAAGGGTAAAGGTAATTTGATGGGACTTGTTGGAATTGATTTTAATTTTTTTTTTTTTTTTAATTTTTATTATGATCAATATTCGTTTGATGCTTCAAATAAAGTACGAATGTATTTCTATTAACATCAATGACAAGTATTTAATTCTAATTTTGAAATGTATCGATTATATTATGAATATTTTTTAAATAAAATCTGTCGGTTGTGGTTTAGGTAAAGAACCACTTTTTGACTTGCCAAAAATTTAAAATGTATTACTTACAAGGCAGTTTAAAAAAAATATATTAGATATTATTATATTTTATGCTGTGTTGAAGGATGGTAGGTTTTTATGAGTTCTTTTGTGGATGAAGAGTCGAGTGAGGTTGTGCTCTTTGTGTTTGTACACTTGAAAACTTAATAACTTCTACTGAAAGAATTTTAACAAGCTCCGAGTGCCCTGGCCAATCTTTTATCCCCTATCCGCTTCCCTTATCTATTTAAATATCCATCTAATAAGGAATCTAGGATGGCTGAACCGTAATTGCTCAGAGTAGTGGATGCAAAAAAAAAAAAAGATGAAACTGACAGCATTGTGACGTACAAAAGAATAAATTAAAATGAATGGAAAGAATATTTTTTATAAATATAGGTGACTTTTAAGTTTGAAAAAAACGGTCCTAGAGTTTTGGAGAAAAAAGAAAATTGGTGGAAGCAAAAAGGCTCGTCTTTTCTCTTTGATATTTTCCTTTTAATAAACATCGAATGTTCTTCATTTCCTTCTACCTTCAAAAAGCCTTTCTCATATTTGATTGAACTTTTGATTAAGTGTATTATACTGTATGACTTGTTCTGACAGAACAAAAAAAGGAATTACATTTTCTTCCTATATACAGAAACGGATATTGAAATAATGTCATTTTCCGTACATCTCAAAAGAAAATGCTCAGTTCTAATTGGCAAAGTTAATATTTGAAGCTATAACCTAAAGTAGGTCAACTAGAAGTCAAGTTTATTATTGTCGATTGCTACTTCTCTATAAATACTTTATAGTTTTAAGAGACATTCTCCTTTATATTAATATTAATTTAATATTTTATGAGCTATACAGTATTTTATGTATGATACTATATTTGAAGTTATTTTTGAAGTGAAAAATTCATTAGCCGCATTTAGTGACTTTTGGTAGTTGGTAAACTTGTGGATTTATGTCGGCAACATGCTCGAGACTGGCGACACCAAGCATGAGTCATACAATTTGTCTTAATCAACATTAGTTTAATAGTTTGATTCCATTCATATAAGAATAATTACAAGTCACTGCTAGGCTATTTATCAGTTGTGCTATCCATACTAATACTAGCTTCAAGCATCAATAACTAGTTAAATTTTTCGTTCACCCTAAAAAAAATATTTGTTCTACTTAAATGTCTTGTTTTAGTAAATGATTGAAGTACAAATGATATAATTATTGCTGATAATAATTCTTTTCTTTTTTATAAATTTATTTATTGATATTTACAACTGTATTAAAATAATACATCAAGTAAATGGGCTAAGCGATACCTAATGACATGTGAAAATGACAAGTAGAGAAACTACCCACTGGTAGTACTCAAATCACAAGTTCAACTAAGAAGTCACAGGGCCATCTTCTTTTCTGACGACTCGGAGGATTATCGGGAATTGAAGAGGAAGCTAGGTTTGAAACTAGAGGGTTTGAGAGGAAATGAAGTTTGTTATGAAAGGATAGATAGCGGGTTCGGGCCAAATCAGCAACGAATGGGACATTAAGGTCGTTATGGATGATTTTATTCTTAACAAAATAAGGAGCATTAAGGATTTTACGAAGGATTTTGGATTGTAGGGATTGGATACGAGAGGAATTCGATGGCTTAGTGGAGCCCGAAAGCTCTACTCCGTAGGTCCAAATAGGTCGTATGATGGTCATGTAGATGAGTCTTTTGTAATTAATTGGGAGCTTAGAGCGTTTGTCTAGTAAGTGTTGAAGTAGCCTGAAACGTCGAGCGGTTTCTTGTCTGTATCGGATCTGTTCTACAGGTATAAGTGGGGTATTATTAATGGATACTGAAGGGCAGGAAGTCATTGGTTTACGACGAAAGGTAAAAGTGATTTGATGCGATTTTTGAGAGTTTATTTTAATTCTCCAGTTTTGACACCATTCTTCAAGATCAGTGATATAGGATGGGAGGCTTTGGGATGCGATAATTGGATTGGTGTTGACTGATAATACACATGTATCATCAGCATACGTGGTAAGGATAGTATTAGGATGAGTTGGGATGTCAGCTGTATAAACTGTATAAAGGATTGGGCCAAGGATACTACCTTGAGGAGATAATAATGCTAGAAAATTAAACTAATTTTTATTTCAAGTTAATTATTGATACTTTGTATTGAGCTTTTTTTGATAATACCATCATTTGTTTAGATAATAAAAAAACTACTTAAAAATGTAAATAATCATTCAATATATAAGAAATCCAGATTAATGTTAATACTTTAAATTTACAAATTTGGAGTTTTAATAATTCAGACTATAATAGATTTATAAATTCAAAAAAGAACATAGTTATTATAAAGATTTATGGATGCCCTTCCCCACCTCATGACTACCTATTTATTTATTTATTTTTGTTTTATTGAGGGATTCCCCAAAGTTGAGGTTTTCTCCAACCAAATATTAGAGTAATATTTTTTTCCAGTCAAATGCGTCTTCTTCATTAAGGCCGTATCCTGCCATGTCTTCCTGGATTCTGTTCATCCAAGAAGTTCTTGGTCTGTCTCTTCTTCTTCTTCCTTATTTTAATTTTTTTTTTTTATATTTTATTTTAAATTTAATAATTAAACTTCTATTTGATAATGTTAATTTTATCGAGAGAGGCAGGGTATATATTTACATAGGTTCGAGAAGAACGACAAGTTACGGAGAAGGAAGTCATATTAAATCCATTAATCTAAGTCCTTCAGCCGAAAATGGAGAGAGCTGAATTTAAATTAATTCTAACCCTGGTAGCCGAGCACCGCTGTCAGGGCTACTCACTTATTCATTACGTCTTTATTCCGTCTTCGGTTCATCAAGTCAAAGTAATGAAATATGATGGTTGTACCTTTTAATTAACATTACCATTATGATCATATCAAATCGTTGAAAAATTAAGAACAATAAAAAAAATCCTAAAATGTTTATCAAAAATGTATCGAACAGATTTCCATTCCTTGGATACCTATTTTAATTAACTTTATGAAATAAATTGAATCAGATGGAAATTGAATATGAACTTGATCTGAATTTTTCATATTTGAATACTGATGCGGACGGACCATTGGAGGTGAACGTTCTACAGATTAAAAATGTTTGCAATTTTTATGATTTATCCTTAAAAAATCTGGAACATCTGAAAGGGATCTTACTCGATGAACTAGAGCTATTGGCTACCTCAATTTTCTCTGCTAAGATAATGGCTATCTATAATAATAAATGGTTGAGAAACATGGAAATTACTAAATGGAAGCAAGGAGAACTTTCTAGTCATGGAGATGGACTTCTGGAGAAGGGCAGCCGGAATATCTAGGCGTGATAGGATACCAAATTCAGTAGTCCGAGGGATAAGCGGTACTCAAAATACCATTCTCGAAAAAATCACCATAAATGAGAAGGAAAATAATAGAATTCCAAAAATGATCATGCACTGATGCCGTGAAGAAAGAAGATGAAGAAGCCGACCAAGAATTTCATGAATGTCCCAAGCCCAGGAAGACATGGCAGGCAATTTCCTTAATGAAGAAGATACATTAGACAGGAAGGCCAGGACGAAAATATACTAAAATTTGGTAGGAGATTTCTTCAACTTTGAAAAAATCTCAATATTAAAAAAATAAAAATAATTTTTACATTGAAGATAAAGTATGTTCACTGGTGTTTTAAGTATCTTAAAATATGCAATGAAAGATAGAGAGAATTGAATGCATATAAAACTTTTTAGATAATTGTAGATTATATTTTACCAATGTGTTTATGAGTAATCACGAAAAATTACTGGTCAAAAGATATGGCTACGATTTTTTTTCAGGTTGTCACTGAACGAATAGTAAAATATGAACTATAACTTGGTATAAAAATTGCATTGCTTACTTTATTATTCATTACTAACGATTTCTTTATTAGTGCAGGAGAGTTTCTTAAGATCATTAATGTTTAAAGCAGCAATCAAGTAGCAGTATATACTTTTTGATATATTTATTAATAATAATAACATTCTAGTACATACCTCTGAGTGAAATAAAACAAATACAAAGCAAATAATACAGAAGGACATAAGGGCAGAAAGACCCGCCGGTTCACCCAGACCCTCTGCAAACAGACCCTAGCAATTTATGCCCAGCGGACCAGGGCAGACCCTTTATTGCAACCGGAAGGGAAACTTACAAATATATATTTTATCCTGAGGAGACATGAAATACAGGAGCGGTCAATCCAGCGCAGGCCAAGATATTTATCTCCAACTTACTGACTTATCGGCCAAAGTGTTTCTGGAAGCGATGATTTGTGATGATAGGTCGGTGAATGCTTGGGAATGGAAGATGCTGGAATTATTCGTTCGTCCGAGGCATGGATCCATATATCACCGACATTTGATCCGATATAATAATATAATTATTTCTTGTTTTTTCTAAAACTTTGGTTGTAGATGTCTTAATTAACACAACATAATGTATCATGAAACGGTCTATTAATTTTTATTATAGCTTACTAAATGGTTATTGTAATATTTTATATTATTAATAATTATTAATTTTTATTATATTTTCTTTTAAAAATGTTACACACACAAACACGAATATATAATGAAGTCACAAACCTGATAAGGAACGTGGCGAGAACAGACACGCGGCTTCTCATAGGCTACCGCTCGTTAAAATATCATGTCAAGGAGATAAATTTAGCGAAAGATTCCCACTTATCGTCTGTTCCAAGGCTATGTGAAAAAGGCTTAAACACACCCTTTGTCAATCTGAGACCTAACCTACTTCAAAATCATCCAAAACCGAAACGTAGCCCATGAATAAAACACAAAAGCCTAATGTATTTTTCAATAAGTATGAGATAATAACAATATTATTATTTGTAATGACAGTAACATGGTCACCGATAAATGTCGACTCGTATAAATCTATTCCACCTGTTCATATATTTACGCATTTTTGATATACGATAAATAATTAGTATTTAAATGTAATATCCGTAATATTTTTTCACACGAACTAATAATAAAGTAGAAAAAAAAAACTTTAAGCCAAGGGAGATGGGTGCAAGAAGGAAAAATTAAGAACATTCACGCTATAAAAAATCAACATCAATGCACAAAAATACTCAGAAATGATTCACTGGATGGACTGTGAATTATTTTCTCCCCCAATTGCTGCCAGAAATCAGTGACGACGAGATCAAATCGCACATCGACAGTGAATCTATCCCTGACTGGAACATCACTTCACACGAAGGCTATTGAACGCTGTGTAAAACTCGCCACGGAAGCCTCAGGAAAAGTTTGTGGAGCTGAATCTCGAGACGGATTTATAAGAACCACTCTGCTGTCCAGATCGTCCATGCCCAACTTCACCAGCAACTCAGTCTTCAAAGTACCTTCGGCTACAAAATAGAGAACAGTACTAATGGACAGGTTCAGTTAACATGGACTATTTATTCAGAACTCCGTTTTTCTTTTTTATAAAATTAACTTTATTGTTAAAAACTATACTGTAATTTGAATACTTAATCTTTTTAAATAAAGTGCAAGTCGAAAAGTACTATATCCGTTGATACTGTTATCACCCATCATGTCATAGGCCTATCTTTTTATCTGGTACTGTTTTTCTATAGCATTGCTCGACCAGAAGTTGTTCATTTATTCACGCCATAGTAAAACACAATGTTCTTATGTTCAAAAATAAAATACTGTAACTATTACGATAAAAAAAAGTATATTAATGATGTGAAAAATGTGAAATTTTCAATATTTTGGGGCTTATGCGCGACCGGAAGATATCAAGTGGTCTAAACCAAATTAAAACACAATGTTTTTAGGCTGTATTTAAATACGTTATAAACTATTACATTACGAAAACATCTAATTCAAAAATAAAAATAATTGAAGTTTTATATATATTTTGTGAAATTTTTATGGCCTATGCGTGACCGGAAGATGTCAACCGATTTTGATTTTTTTTTGTTAATATAATTTGCAACTTTTCCGCGCTATTACAGCTTCGAAACAAAAAAAAAAAGTGTTTTTTGGTCCACCCTACTACTTAACCAGGCATAGTAATGTAGTAAAAAAAATACCACCAAAATATCTACAGGATATCGTGGTCATTGGGAAAGAATGATATTCCTTACTATCACTATACAACAGAAAAGAAATTTAGAAAAAAACGAAATAAAAATTTGGTGGGATGAACAAACAACCACGGACCACAAAGTAATGTAAGCCAACCTTGTATAAATGCATATGTAATGAACTTTGGTGATCCATAAAGGGGAAATATATAATATTAACAGTAGCAAGTAATACTTATCTAACATTACTTTGCCCTGGTATGGCTTACAGACAATGCTACATTGGTAGTCCTAAATTTTGACAATCCAAGTATTAATAGGACCTGTCCTAAGATATCTTATCAGGTCTTCAACGAATACCTGACAATGCACAGGCTGGGGACCCTCATATTACGACCCTTTTGAAGGACGGGATAACCAACGTTTATTCTTTTAAAAAAAAAAAATCTTAAGCCTCATGCCGTGATGAGAACCCCCGACCGTGGATATTGTAGGTTGTCCGCAACACTTGTCTCCTTACCACGAGAGCTGGAAAAAATTGGAAATACAATACTAAGGCCTTGGAAAAATTAAATCACTAGATCACGTTTAAAAATTGATAGTGCCCACTAAATTGTTAGTGATACTAATTTCATGAAATGGCCTAATACGCAAACCACAAGAGAATATAGAGAAAACCTTGGCCTCGATTTTTGGCAATTCTGGTGGCCATCTGCTGGCAAATTCTTTACTTAATAAAAGTTTGGTGTTTATCTGAATTTGTTATTGCGGATTGTAGATGTATTTCCAGAAGAATATGAGAGGAAAAATAATAATTTCATATCAACTATTTCATCCAAGATCAAGTTTACTAAACTGTCCGAGTATTATCATCTGTAAATCTGTTTTAAAATCGCTATAACAATTTAGCCTGAAGCGAGTATTTCATGGATTAGCCTCCAAACTCAGTCAAATCAGGCTAATTTATTCACGTTAAAATTCGTGTATGAGAGGCAATGAACTGATTGGTATAATCCAGGAAAAAAGAAAAAAAAAACGAAATATGTACATTGATGGTAAAAACGGCAATAAAACGTACAGGAGGGGTCGCCATAAATACAAGGGATAATCTGTAAGCTAATACCTGCCACCCTCCCTAAGCCTAATTAATTCAGTGAAGGGATGAGGTGGGGGGGGGGGGGGGGAATAGTCCCTATAATGCACCCCCCCAAGAACAGAGCACTCTCGTTATAATTCCCTGTAATGATACATACAGCCAAAATAGGGTAGTATTTATAAAAAGCAGTAGGAAAGATTATTTAGTAAAACAACATTATGAAATAGAAACATTTATTTTTAAAATATTTACCATAATTTCCTATACATTTTTCAAAACTTGTTATTGAATTTTCAATCCACAACCTGAAGTATTCAGGGTTTTTCTGGTGAAATATAGACTGAAAATGCGTTTTTGACTTGAAGTTGTCCAACTTTCTGAATAAATGGAAATCTGTTGGAGATAAGTCTGTAATAGCAAGGTGAATGTGGGGTGCCTCCGCAATCCAGCTGCTTGTAGTTTATTTTGATAATTTAGGTGACCGTATATGCTCGTATATAATATTATTATAGCAGATGTTCATGCAATTAATTTGATCTAGTTTAGTAAGACACATATTTTTCCTTCTAAAGAACACTGTCATAACTTAAAGAACTAATTTTTCTTTAGAAGTATTTGAAAGTTCTACGTAAATTAAAAAATAAATTTTGGTATTGGCAAAGCAAAGCATTTCTATTTTAATGATGGTATTGAAATTCTTTCATTTACCTTAAGAAAAGACTGACAATTTTTTATTTTGATTTATTATACCCATAAAACTTCAAGTTCAAATTTGACAAAACTCGAAATATGACATTATTACTGATATTTCATATAATTTTTATATCTTGTTTGATCTATTGAATAGCACTGGTTTAGTAAGAATTTTCCTTGATTTCCTAAACATTTGTATTTGCTCTTTGGAAATAACTATTGCATCGTTTTATATGAAATGTCTGTTGTCTAAGGAAATATTATTTGGGTAAAACAAATTTTAAGTAAACTTTAGCAAAATATTTTTTTTCAAATAATTTACCTTCGATTTCTATACATTTCCTTCTATATATTGTCTAATTTTCAATTCCGCAACCGACAAATTCTGAGTTTTGTGATTACATAAAGTATAAGTTTTTGAATTCAGATTCATTTAAAAAAAATTAACCTTAAGGAAGTAGTCCAACATTTCTGAACAGAAGAAATTCTGTTTGAGAAAAGTGTGGATAAGGTGGATCTGTGAGGACTTCGTAATCTAGCTCATTTTATTTTATTCAGATGATTAAGATGGCAGTATCTGTCCATATATAATATTGTTATACCAGATGTTTATGTAGCTAATTTTATCTGGTGTTGTAGTCTTGTTTAACTCTATTTCTAGTTGTGGTTGAAGTTTTTTGGATCTGTTGTGTATTACATCAAAGTCTCTTTTAATCAGTCTGATAAATAAATAAATTAATAAAAGCTTATCGAACCCAAAGGTTCGATGCTGATACCGCTAATCTCTTAAAGCAATCGTCCCACCTACGCCTCGGTCTACCCCTCAGAGGCTTCCCAGTATTTAGTGTGATACTTTTTCTATTTATGGTTTAAAGTTTATTGCATCTATCGAAATGTACATATTTTTCTTGTTTAATCGGTTAACTACTATTACAAATTACGGTTTAAATATTTGTATTTTCAATTGGGTGTATATAATATTGCCTAATGAAATCGGTTGTGTAATAATATTTCTACCAATGTTTTATGCTTAATAAACACATTATAATTTTCCCTGGTAATTGAAGTTTTATTTGTTTCCAAGACATTGCTCGTTACGTTTCTTCACTGTCGTAAAACATGATGTGTGGATGTGTCGTTTATGAGCAAAGGTCCCTTCCGATTAAACAAATAAGGTTGTTTTTTGTTGTTTTTTTATAAGTTTTCGTTGAATTATTTCAATATTCCTACGGTAAGATGTGGATTTGACGGTTTCATTTTTGGGTAGAAAGAAGAAATGATTTATTACTGATATTGACCACCACACAGAAACCAATGCATTTTTTTAATTAGACAATTTTTCAAACCACCGACGAACGATCAGTTCATTACAACATCTTTCCCCGAATACGATGATAATTTTGTAGTTTGGGCTACAAGAAAAAGTTTGAAGTTTAAACTCTTAAAAAAAATTAAACGAAAAATAGCGTGTGTTTCATGGTCTTATTAGATGGAACATTAAACAATGTTTGTTCGATTGTAGTGATAGTAGATATTATCCAAAAGAAGTCTTATAATCTGTAAGCTTTAGCGTAGTAAATTACAGAATTACACTAATTCGCTTTGAATTTTAGAAATAATAAGAACAGTCATTTCAAATGATACGAGCCTACAGTTTAAGGAAATTGTTTAGAAAGTACCGAACGATTATCTTAGAATCAACTGTTAAAGTTTATATATTTAATATCAGAAACAAAAGACTCTTTAACCAATGCTGACATTTAAGTTTAAGTGATAAGCCATTATTAGCACTATTTAGACCAAGGCAAACAAATTATTGAATTAGTTGAAGAATTAACATTGTTATTTAAAATTCCTTTTGTATATTTTTTCTTTGTATTTTCCTGCCCGTGTATTTTTCTCTCATTTCCATTCCTAGAGCTTAGCTCCCGTACTTAATATTTCCACTGCCTTTCTCTAGACGAAAAACTCCGGCATAAACTCCGCTATTGTTAACTTGCGAGATTCAAGGTAAGATTCTTCTTTCTTACTTCTCTTTTTTTACCTTTTCTCATCTGTTATACCTCTCGTTTCTTACGTTTAATGTTTTCGCTTTTTTGTTGTTGTTTTTTTCAAAAGTACTTCAAGCACCCAGCTTTGGTATCAAGATAAATTTTGTATAATAGATCATAATAATAGCAATGGTCTTTTTATACAAGTCAAACATTGAACTTTTTTCTCCCGAATTTCTAATGTGTACTATTTAGTTTCTCTTATTTATATTGGTTTCATAATCTTTTTATCTTTATGAATATTTTAATTTTTCTGTTTCTTGTTCTCTTTTGTAATAATACTGTATTAATTTTGTTTAGTAACATTGCGTACGTATCTTTCCCTGGAGTCTGTTGGAAGTTGTTTTGTATATATAAACAAATAAGAAATTCAAATAACGAGTTGAATTATGGATTTTTTTGAATTTAGTAGATGATTGGTTATTCTGGCAGATACGAATGTAAGTTCTTTTCGTATTTTTGTAATTTTAATAAAACTATACTTCTCCGTAGCTCAAGAACTATCTCAATTTTTAAAGGAACTGACATTATTTTCTTAACAGTTTATTCAAAATGACGGAAAAACAGGAGATGGGATCGCCCGAAAGTTTGAAGAAGAAAATCATGTACAAAGCGCTAATATGACTCCCAAAAATCATGAGTTTGTTTGCCAATGAATCCTGTATTTGGCATAATTTTAAAGTTTGATGCTAAAACAAAATATCGTTTGGATTTTTCCACCAGAGAATTTTTTTTTAACCTACTCTCAGTTTTGATGAATTGGGACTAAGTAGCCATTGGGTGGCCATGGTTTTACCATTCGGACAGAATTATTATGCCAGGTTAATCATTCGTAACTGTATATTATTGAATTTATTGTTCTTGGCTTATGGAATTGGAGCCCAGTCACCTGAGCCATATGTGAGTACCGGTCGAATCAGGGTTTTGTAGATCAGCAGCTTTGTCTGCCTAGAGAGGAACCTGCTAGTTAGTGGCTTCCTTAGGCTACACCTACATTGGATATGGTGTGATACGATGAGACGTCGCTAGCAAACCAGATGACTGAAATATATCGAGAGTAATAACATTTGGTTCTTTAAATTTATAAAATTAAAATTATTTATTAATTATTTTTAGTAGATTTATATTTTACTATAATGTATAGAGAAATATGTATATGTATACACCCCAGTATCGTATGTGATATAATCAAGTCGCACCGAATCGGATCCAATGTAGGTGTAGCCTTAGAAACATTGCAGTGTCTACCATGTACCGAACTTTAAACCTTTCTTGGGTTGTATTAGTGTAGTTTTTTATATAAGAGTTGGCAATTTTCCAAATTAGAATTTAACCTCAGTCAGAGTAATTCATTTTGGATAAGGTTTAGTTCATATTGAAATTCCACATATTTTTTCATTGAAATACAATGAGTTTAATCAAAATGTTTCAAGAAAATTGGTTGTAGTGGTAGAGTTTTTTTTTTTTTTTTTTTTTTTTTTTTGTGGTCTCCATTCAAAGGTAAAAAAAAATTCAACTAATGCTCAGCTAAGTCACTGTACATAGTAAATGACATTCTATTCCACGATGTAACTAGGTTTAAGAGAATGTGTTCATTTAAATAAATGTTAATACATAAACAGCCTTTGACTGAGGCTAATTTTGTAATTGTCGATTTAGTTCACAGTTACACTCTAACATATCTCAACGTCAATTTCGTATAAGTCAGCATTAATTATCAATCGATTTCGTATATTACTCCGCTCAAATTACTATTTTTTTATGATATGTTTAAGCAATACCTTTTGACATATAGCTGGATAATTATTATAAGATATGAACTGGCGCATCCATTACTCTTATAAGTGCATATTCATTGCCGCATGCCCTCCAGCGATGAGCAGACGACCATAAAGCAGGCGACAGTTGTGATATATCGCGGCCATATAAAGAGGAACTCATATAGTTTTAATCACCGGCGCGATACTTTATATTGTCAGGATACTTTACAACCAACAGGCAGAGAAAGGTTTAGTGGCTCCGCTAAACGATTAGGTCCAAGGACCCGAGCAGATTGGCCGAGGACCCAACAGTTTAGGAGCGTTTGGGTTCGAATTCTCTGTTTCAGAGCAAGTACTCGGACGCTATAAATCAGTGGTCCTGGGAGAGAGAGTGGGATCCCTCTGGACTGATAGCGTCCATTCTTTACCCCTACGGCTCCTAATCGCGGAGGTTTTTTTTTTGTTTCTTTTTTGTAAGTCAGTGGGGATTTTAGCAATGTATCGCTTCAGTTTCCTTGTATATGGATTCCGTTTTCCCTAACAATTTTTACTTGTATTACCTTTTTACAAAGATTTAATCAGCTATTGGTATAGTGAATTATAGATTTAATGAAAATATTCTATAAAGACTGAATAAATAAAAGTTTAGTAGCTTTAATGTAGTTTAAATTGGCATTTATAGTTGACATCTATTTGGACTTGTAAATGAAACAAACCATAATATTAAATGACCTTGGACTGTATTTATGAAAATATAGATGAAAGAATAATTTATTTAATAATTCAGATTGATTTTTTTCATAGTTTTAGAATTTTTTTCAGATTGAAGTTACCTTCAACCGAAAATTTCCTTTAATTCGTTTTTCCATTTTCCACTATCTTGTATATCTTCCTCCCTCAGACTATGGCCGTGGATACTTTCCTCAACTCCTTCCATCCATTTTCTTCGTAGTCTTCCTCGCCATTGCCTCCCTTCAGCACACTAATTATTCTTCTGAGATGACCATTTCTATCTTTTTTTCTCCATAATTTGGTGGACGTTTTGTTGTGCATCATTCGTTCTCTAATTTCGGCACCTGTCCTTGAGGAGCGCATATTGTACTTCTGCTCAGGAGTAGAAACAAGGACATGCTCTCAATTAAGGATTGAATTTCTTGATATCTTTCATCACATTATTGCTATAAAGATTTAAAAATAAAAACTAAAAATAACGTTTAAAATTGTACAAAAATTAATAGCACAGAAGATATCTGCCTATTCAGCTACATGTTATAAATAAATCAAAACAATGACAATAAAAGGTAAATCATAACTTTATTTAAATTTTGAATAACACATTCCTTAAGTAGCCAAGTGTACGAACCCCGTGAGCCAACTGGAGGCAACTCACAAATACCGGGTTTAGGGTGATGACCCCATATCCTGTACATCTATCTGGAATAGCGTTTTAGTTATGCAGCATTTCAAATATTAATAATTTTATTGTTAAAAAAAGAGTTGTTCAACCTCAATAACATAAAAATTTTAATTTTGATTATTTTAATGCGATAATGTTTCTAATTAAAGATTATCTGGTGTGGATAACAATGCTTGCTTTGTACATATTTGTTCTGCAGGAAACCATACTCACAAAATTGATGGTATTTTGGTTTAATGTTTATAAATAAATCCTATGGTCAATCCTTTTAATCAAAATATTAAAAAAAAAATCTTTATTCGTTTTATATAGGTAAAGAAGAAATAAACTTAAATCAGTACTTGAAAACTATGGAAAATTGGCCATCCTTAGCAAATACAAATATTACAAAAATTTAACATGGTGTCCTTCATCTCCGGGGTATAGATATATTGAGCTAGAAATCATAGACCGGAAAAAGTATTATTAAAAGACCCAGTATTTAACGAATGTGTTATTCAAAATTTAAATAAAGTTATGATTTACCTTTTATTGTCATTGTTTTGATTTATTTATAACATGTAGCTGAATAGGCAGATATCTTCTGTGCTATTAATTTTTGTACAATTTAAAATTTTATTTTTAATTTTTTATTTTTAAATCTTTATAGCAATGATGTGATGTAAGATATCAAGAAATTCAATCCTTAATTGAAAGCATGCCCTTGTTTCTGCTCCTGAGCAGAAGTACGATAAGCTCATTGATAATTATTATTATCGCTCATTGATAATAACAAAGTAGAACAGAATAAATGAAAAAATTATAGTTGTTTTTTAGTAAAAAATAGGCCAAGAAAATCTGCTGGTACTCAAACACAAAATTTCCCAGGCATTTACCAAAGCGCCTTTTACTATCAAATATGTAATAAATAGGCGTATTTTTGACAGTACTCCAGTTAGGCCTGTTCCAGAATACTTATTTAAATCCAAGTCATGTTTATTATTCTAGCTCCGGAGTTCTCCAGGATTCTCCAGACTCTGTGGTGACCCAATGCCTCTACTTAGAGATCAGACTAAGAAGAAATGCCCCGATTTGGCAGAGGCCGCTGCTGAATAAAAATGGAAGTCGTTCCGGCAGTAAGTTGCAGTAAACAAATACTGGAGGCAGCTTTGGCCCCTTTTCCGTCTCTGATCAATTGAGTGCCCTTATACAGTGACCCTGCTCCTAAAACCTTTTCGGAACCCCAAGGAAACCCAATAATACCCAAAACCTAAAACCATGCTTTTCTGAACCCTTCTAGCTGTTATAATACAAAGTCTAAAAGACATGCAATATCGATTAAACATGTGATAATTTAATAATACACCTTCCCCCGAACAAGATGGTAAGGTTTATTGGTGCTTGCGCTGTCGAGTGTTCACGTTTATATTCCTAGAAGAATTACATGAGACGTGTGTTTCCACAGTCATATTCGATATACCAAACAACGTTCGTTCAATTGTGGTGGTAATAACAGCTCATTAAAATCTGTAAGTACAACTTTAGAAAACAACTAAGTCCACTAACCCCACTTATTCCGTTTATTTTAGAAATAACATTTACATGAAGAAGAACAGATTTAAGATCCAGCGTAGTTTTAAACAATGAAATCAACTGATTTTGAACTCCTCTCTAAACTGTTATTTGCACGACGCTGATCAATTTCTTCTGGTATAATGCCCATTAATTATATTTTCTGGAATTTACAGTCGCCATCTGTCACCGGGAACAGGGAACCTGCTTTATGATATATTTGGCCTTGTATCAGAAAATTAAACAGAAAAGTTGCATTTTTAAACAAAAACATATATTACTTCATTATATGGTATGGACTGGACCCTAATTAACTTTTACTAACAACTAACGCGCCTTTGTTTTTCTTTGATTGACGTCAAATGTTTGAGAGCTGGAACAGAGTGGTTTGTATGGGAAAAGAAAATTGTTGTTTTTATTATTTCCCTCGTAACTTTTACGGGTTTTCTCTCCATAAGAACCTTCTTTGCGCCTTAAAAAAAAATATGAAAAAAAATTAGCCTAATTGGTAGAGCCGTTTCTGAGTTTTGCGGTTAGCAAGGAAATGGAGATTCATTTTTATTACATAGATTACCGAAAAAACTTACAATCATGTTTTAAAGGTTAAATAAACAATGTCAGTAATAAAGAACATATCAAACAACACGAATATTTGGGCTTAAGTGATAAGCCATCGTCAGGTATATAAAGTACAAGATACGAAATTATTGAAATGCGAAGAACTATAATTGTTTTTTTAAACAGCCTTTGAGTTTTTACAATTTGAATTTCCCTGGCCAATACATTTTTTCTCATTTCCACTCATAGAGCTCACCTCTTGTACTTAGATATTTCCACTACCTTCTGCTAGGCTTATAACTCCACTTTGAAATTCAGACATTATAAAAACGAACATTTCATATGAAATGACCCAATATTTTTGTCAACCTGTATACTTAGGAATTGTTTGTAAAACAAACAGACAAAAGTATTATAAAGCTAGATTAAACCGCAATAGAAACTGTCAACAACGAACATTTTTACAGGAGTTTGGTTTGAGGTTAGAAATTATTTTTGGACGTCACATCGCAGTAAATGAATCGAAAGAAATCAATAATCACTATCGAGATGAAAACATTCCCCAATAGACTTGACAGACGATGCTCAGATACCACGTGGGACGGGAAGACGATTCTAAAAGATTCGCAAGTGGTGTATCGATAGTTTCCTCCTCTCTTCATATTTCTCATTATCTGACATCATCGTCCTTATATCTTCAAACTTCTTCAGTTCCTTTCCGGAATGCCGATCCTAAATGAACGTACTCATCCACGCGACCTCTATAAACCCTCCTCACTAATCCTTCACTGACTGTGTTTTATCCTTATCTTTGTTATCTGGCCTACATCAGCAATCCTCTATCTCCTAATACAGAATCCCTTCACTTTGATAATCTCATCTTTCTCCCAGAACAATGATGCCCTTGGATGATAATAATTATCAATAATTAGTGGATTCTTCCGGCTCTTTGAATCTTGGATGACCTTGCCTCTTCAAGAAATCAATACCTCTCTTTCGGAAGTCATTATCATTCATAAGCTAATGATTCATATGTTGTTGAGATTGTACTGTTTCTTGGACAACAATTATGCGGAGATTTGTCATATATCACGTTCAACAGCTTGGCTTTTTTCTCAATTAAAGGAACCCGCTTTATAGTCCTGGGTGAGCTCCCATTAAATAAATTTCACAAATTAAATAAATTATCTGACCCAGCTGGATTTGAACCCGGGATCTTCAGCTTACCAATTCAGAGCTCTATTACTGGTCCACCCCGCTCCCAAAAAGGATATTTAAGCTCCTAGTATCAATATACTTCCTTTACCCAAGCGAATAATAAATCATCCCATAAGGAAAAATGAGTTATCTCGAAGACATAAATAAAATAGAGATGTCTCTGAGCTACTTTATTCCGCCGGTTCACCATAAGCAGTCCCTATAATCTATGTCGGCGATGATCTTTATGTGGAAACGATTTTCTTATTTGAATCGATTTCTTCCATGTAGTTATCTCCGGGTTAGGTTCGTTAAGACTCTCTCCCATTAAATACTGTTTATGATTTTTTTTTATTTTCAACTTACAGTGAAACTTTATTTTTTCGTACTTTCTCACCATTCCTTATTCAATATCAATTCGTGTCCTTGTATCTTAGTCATGGCTATTTCTTGTTTAATGATATCATTATATTAAATAATAATCTAACCATGGGTTCCGTATTTAGTAGGGGCCGTTTCCAAGGCAACGGCTGTGCAAGGCGATGATTTTCTTGAAGCACGCTCAAACGCCATGGATTACTCCCCACCCCACAATTAAGGAGATCCACTTTATAAAGCCGGAAGGATCCCAGAACGGTGTCTAGATCCCAGAGTTGATTTAAAGCTTTTAATAGGATAAATAATTTATCTCGAAGTAAGGACCTAGTAATTAGTAACCATTCGTACATAATAACCGCGCTCCTTTTTATAATAGTAATATTAACCCTGGAGGCGGCCCGTGGCGGTACTAAGTACCGCATTTCTTGTTAAACGTGTCTCAACAGAAACAGTAACACCTGATGGTTCCTGTCGTGACATGCATTCGTTATCTATCCCTACTTAGCCAATAATGACGCTGCAGTTCGTTGTTTATTGTTTCTAGTCAGTCGTTAGTGAGAACTTGTCCAGTCATACCCTAATTCCGGAACTCCGTACCGCGTGCGGTTCGAGATGTAAGTACATTTCCATTGCTTTTATATTTGATTAAACGTTTCTTGTAACTATTATCCTAGTAAATTAAAGTATTTTAGTATATACTGCAAACTATTGTAAATTATAATGTCATCAATATTTATATGGCTGAGAAATTGAACCGAGAACCAGATGAAATTATGGGCTTTTACGGGAGCGCAGTGATGAATCTGATAGGAAAAAATGTTGATTTCTCGGATAATAGTGAGGAAGAAGGTGAATTATTTCAACAGTCCGATCGGTAGAAAATTTAGACTTTAATTTTTTTATTTGCCGAAATTCAGATACATTGTGGATATCAAACGCTACGGCTATACAAACAAAAACCAAATAAAAAAACATTGTTAAAATATTACCAGGTTCGACAAGGTTTACTAGAAATTGATCATCTGAATTAGACAAGTTTTTGGCCTTCGTGGCAACAGAAATGATTGACGATATTGTGCTATTTATATATATTGAGAAAAATCTGGTGGTTAAGGGTGAATCATCTTTCTGCAAAACCATTGTCGGAGAAACAGGCAGTCTCTACCAAGTACTGAACTCAAGACCCTTCATGGGTTGTAGTTTTACAGTTATTTTTTTATATTGAGAACATAGAAATAATTCCTCAAATAGAGATGAAGTGTATTTGGAAACCGAAGTTTCGACCCACATTGCTTATTGGTTTTCAATAAATAGATTATCTCAATATAAAGAATTATTTCTTTGAAATCCACCCGGTTCCTTTTTTCTTACCTATGTAAATAAGGCTTTAATAACTCTTTTATTACGTCGTATAAAATATTTTAGCATCAATTAATCAGTCCTGAGCCATATCGATGACGGAAAAACGAGGCTGCGTAAAAACTTGAAGGCCTTTTTATGACGGGCACGAAACAACGGCGAGACAATTAAAAAGAAATTAAGCGCAATTTATAGAACAAAAAATAAGAACGTAAACCAGTTAATGACTGCGGACTGCTACATTCGGTGATCCGCCGGATCCTGCCTTTAATCGTATGGCACCCTCATGGTAGATCGCCCTACGCCCATGCCGGTATATCGAGGATTGGAAAAGGTTTAAATATGGCGGGAGTATTGATATTATTAGTGTCCTAGATGTTAATGGCTTCCGGTGTCGCCAAGGCTTCCAATATCGGCGGAAATGAACCCGGTCTCCACTGCCTCTGTTCTACCTGTCCTTTATTGGATTTCCGATTTCCATCCTGACCGGTCCGCTTCCATTTTCTTATTTTCCCTTTGTCTGCTGCTTGAATTAGATACCTTTATCCCCTTTTCGAATCTGAAAATTTCAATTGCATGTAACTATTTAATTTTCTCTAGTATTTGGGGTAAGGAAAATAATAAATATTCGTCTAAAACCGCACTGATAATCCCCGATAATTTCCTCGGCGTATTCCGTAATTCTACTAGTTAGGATTAATGAGAATATTTTATAATAAAATAAGAATACAATGGTGTCGTTCATCAGCTTTATATCGATTTAAAAAAAACTTTTGATTCTATCGGCCGTCAGATTAGGTATAACGTATTGATTGAACTGGGTATACCAAAGAAATTAGTAAATCTGGTAAGGATGTGTATCAGCGAAACTTTCAACAAGGTTAGAATTGGTTAGAATTTTTCGGAGAAGTTTAAGGTTCGTTCCGGGTTAAAAGACGGTGATTCGCTATCACCTCTACTATTTAATTTAATACTCGAGTACGTTATTAAAAAGGTGATACACGACGAAAGAGGTTTGAATTTGAACTTGAATAGTAAAATATCCGTGCTTGGGTCTGCGGACGATTTGGTACTGTTGGGTGAGGACGAAGAAACTATAAAGCTGAATACACAAACGCTAATGAATGCTGCTAAGGAAATAGGGCTGGAAATAAATTCGGATAAGACTAAATATATGGTCAGTAGGGCGATATTTTGGTGATATTGTTGTAGGAGGAAATAAGTTCGAACAAATGGAGATGTTTAAGTACTTAGGGTCAATGGTAACTGGAAAAAAAACGAAATTAAAGAGGAAATAAAGGCGCGACTAAAGGCGGGAAATGCTTGTTACTATTCGGTCTCGAAATTACTAAGCTCGTGTCTTTTGTTCAGAAATCTAAAAATCAGAATTTATAAAACAATTATCGTTCCATCTCTTCTCTATGGATGTGAAACTTGGCCACTAACACTGAAGGATGAACAACGTCTTTAGGTATTCGAACGTAGAATATTCGGTCCAAAAAAGGATGAGACCACTGGGGAATATAGGGGATTACATAACGCGGAATTGCCAATCATCCATCCGGTAAAAATTATTCAGGTGATAGCGTCGCGAAGATTGAGATGGGCATGTAAGTTGGGCTTAGTAACGAACGAATTCATAAGATTTTAATAGGCGCTGTACCGACTGGGAAGCGGCTGAGGGGTAGACCGAGGCGTAGGTGGTAGGATTGCGTTAAGTATGATCGAACGGGTTTGGGTTTGGGTGGTGCTCCGTGTGGAGGTTTGTTAACATAGATTGGTGGTATCGGCATCGACCCTTCGGGTTCGTTAAGTCTTTTATTTATTTAGGTAACTATTTAGATCAGTTGGAATGTTACAATTTTATGTTAGGTAACGTTAAGGTAGCTAAGTATGTAGATCGCTGAGTTGCTTCCGAAGGTTTCAGGTTCAAATCCCAAGCTCTGGTAGGTTTTTATTAGATCTTGTAGCAGCCGTAGATGGATCCTATATGATCTAAGACCTTCTGGGGCTCACTCAGCCTCTATAAAGAGGGCACATAGAAAGGAGAAATATCTGGCGGTTAAGGCTGCTCTGGGGCATATCATTCCCCTTCGGAACCGTTGTCAGTGAAACAGTACAGTATCTACCACGTATTGAACCCTTCATGGGTTGTAGTTTTAAAATTTTTATTTATATGGTTAAGAATGACAAAGAAATACCCCTACTTACGTCCCTTCCGAAAGACAGGATAACCGAGAATTTTTCACCCCCTTTTCCAAGGATTTCTTTCTTAGTTTCTGCAATGTGAACCAGCAATTCTGGCCCTATTTGGTTGTTTAGCTAACCACTATACCTCAGGTAACACCTATAGTTAATAATTTTTTTGAATATGCAATAAATGTTCTGAATTTCCCTTCAAAATTATGGAGGACAATGCCTGAAAGGAATATTTTCTGTTAGTTTATAAAGATTTTGAGGGGTATTGAGCAGAGTATAAAAGGGAAGGAGGTTTTGGAAGGGAGCGACTCCCAAAGGTAATAGAGAATTCAATTTATAGGGCGTCACCTGATCTGAGCCAATAGAAATGTATAGCCCTACCCCAGGGCTTCTCTCATTGGCTCTCCTAGATTCAATACAACTACTACTATCATATTATTTGTTCATCTTCTTTCTATATATATATTTGTAATTATAGATATGATATGATATTATATTTATATATGGGCGACCTATGCGCATAACGAATTACTATGCTCAAGATCGCGGGTTCGTAACCAGGCAGGTGGCCCTAGGGTATTTTAAAAGGGAATAAAAATCCTTAGTTATTCCGTCCTTTGGAAGGGACGTACAATGGGGTTCCCAAGCCTGCACAATGTCAGATACACGTTAGAAATCCCTGTCCTAATTAAACCTGGATAGGCAAAATTTAGGGTTCCCATTGTAGCATCGTCCCATTAACCATAGCAGCATAAAGTGACGTTAAATAAACAATCAAACACTTATAGAGTACTGGTTTAATATTTTTATTTTAATAGTCAAATTATATTGATAAATATATCCAGAGCAGCCCCGGTGAATAAGTGGATAAGTCGAATTTTCTACAACATTAGCTTCATGTATTCTGAGAAGCGGAATCGTGATATTTTTGTAGCGAATAAGCGGCTAAAGTCAGGGATTGGCTTGAAATCAGTCGTCGCTTATATTACAACTCAATTTCAAGTCAAGGACTATAAGAATGACCCTGTTCCGCTTCCTCAGGACCGTTATATCTCTCTTAAAAATCCGACTTAACCAGTTAATCCAAGGTGTAAATACAATGCCATAGATATATTAATCGATTAAATTCTATAATTAAAATAATAATGGTGAAATAGGTCTATCTGTATATATTGCTATTGCGTGGGGCTGTAGATGTATAAAAATATTAATAAAATATATTTACCGGAAGTATTTTAATGAATATCATAGAATATCTGTCTTTGAAGGTAAATTATATTTTACTCATAAATTTTATCCGGCTGTAATGGAATTCCATGTTTCCTGAAAAAGCTCATTAAATTAAATTTCACGATTATTATTTAATTTAGAGCTATTTTTTTTTACTGAAGAAAAAAATTAATAAATCAGGGATCATTATTTTTTATTGACTTTGAGATAAATGGAATTTTAATGTTTTTCTTTATTATTTATGCTAAAAGTATAATAATTATAAAAATATCAGTATTTTTTTTTTGTATTTACAGAACTCAATTATCACCAGAGTAGCTTTTTATGAACTCAATAAATATTCCTTTCCTCATTTAAAGTTACTTTAAGCCCCATGGCTCATCGGACGATGCTATAATGGAAATCCAAAATTTTGCTAATCCTTGTATAATTAGAATAAGGATCATTGACGAGTATATCATTTTACGTTCCTTCCGAAGACGGTATACTCAAGGGATCTTAACTTCTTTTTAAACAATCCTAGAATGAACTGTTGTTCTACGAACCTGTGATATTGAGTATAGATGGTTGTTATGTTAACTTCCCTTAATTAATAGTTAATATGAATATTAAACTTAACAATCATGCAATAAATAATACATATAAATAAAATGAACGATATGGACGTTATTTGTATGAATTGATGCTTATGCAGATTAAAAATAAATGGAGGGGAAGAATATAGTCCAGTTGTAGGTCAAAGTAAATTTTTGAATAGTAATAAATTATTTATTGGAATAGTGAATAAGTCCAATGAATAATAAATAAACCAATAAATAGATCCATAATATTTGAGAATTCTCTTTGACCTCTATTCGTGCCATCTTCTCTCCTATATAATTTATAAGGTTAACAAATAATTATTCAGCATGATTAAATATATATTTCGATGTTTTCGGTCTGATGCAGCATTAAATGTATTTTAATACGTTTATTAAACTTAATATATTTAGTATCAGTCACGATGCATCATTTAATTAACACCAGTAGCATTTTTTGTCCGACATAACTTTTCACCCTAGTTGGAAAACATTAAATGCCAGAGTACTTTGGTTATATATATGGCTATTTATACTATGACGATAATAATATGGTGCATTTCATTCCTTTATAGATTATTGGTAGGCTATTATATCATAAATATGATGTTTTAAAGAAATATATACATGTCTTTCATTTCTAATATAATTTGCTACAATTGACAAAAGTAATATACTGTATCAAACAGACCAGTCTCAAACTTCATAAACTTGGACAAATTTAAATGTATCTATACAGAATACAATGAAAGAAAAAATTATACAAAAAACTTTCAACAGATTAAAGAAATATATTCTCGAAATTCCTTTGAATGTATACGCAGCAATGGAAGAAAGATCTACAGATTATTATTTAATATTTAATATTATCTTATAAAGAATTATATTTATTATCTTTTTAATTTAAGTTTTGTTTTGCCAAGACACAAGCTGGGAGCCACGGAATATCATTAATTTTTACTCCCTTCTCTTTCGCCGTTTACCACACGCTTTTCAATATTTTAATCCGAGACGCTTTTCTTTTTTCAGAACATTACCAATGTGGCTTTACTTATACTAAACAATGACTTTTATTTCATTCTTGCGTTTACTGAAATCACCACTTTATCAACGTTTTAAGATTTTTAAGTCCATTACTTTTTTTCTTTTTTTTTTTTCGATTCTTGAATGATTCTTTGATGGACCCTATTTTCGTTATTACATACATTTACTAGGACAGACATTAATCAGTTTTATTAATTTTCGATTTCGGATACTTTTATTCTTTCTTTATATATTAAATATAAAAGTTTTTCTTGATTATCGATTTTTATATTAATATTGATAGGGAGCGGAGTGGCTCAGTGGTAGAGCACTCGGTTGCCATGCCGGAAATCCTGCTTCAGTAACTTTTATTTTGTCTGTTTGCGGAGGGAGACGGATCATATGGGATCTAGGACCCTCCTGGGGCTCACCCAGCCTCTATAAAATATCATAAAATAGGGTACCCAAAATAAGGGGGAAACCAGGCGGTTGTTTTGTGTTTTATGCAATGTCTTCGATTTGACCGAACCACCAGATGAAGAAGAAATCCAAGACTCCATAGAAAAATTGAAGAACAATAATGCCCCAGGATCTGACAACATAGCCGCAGAACTGCTAAAGGCTTGTGGGAATGAAGTGATTAAGGTTATTCGTGACCTTCTTCTTAGCATTTGGATTACCAAGACTATGCCTGAAGAATGGTACACTGTCATCATCATACCACTCCATAAAAAGGGAGATCAGACAATCTGCAGTAATTACCGTGGCATAACTCTTCTGAACTGCACGTATAAGGTCCTGTCTAATATCATCTAGCAGAGGCTACTTCCGCATGCAGAAAGAGAGCTAGGAGTCTACCAAAGTGGTTTTATGAGGGGGAGATCAACCACTGATCAAATCTTTGCACGGAGAGCCCTGCTTGAAAGAACGGGCGAATATAACATCACCACCCACCACCTCTTTATTGATTTCAGCAGTGCATATGATAGTGTCATAAGAGAGAAATTGTATTCGGCTATGGTGACAATGAATATCCCCCTTGAACTAATCCATCTTACAGAGTTGCTGATGATAGGATCAAGATTTCAAGTCAGAATACAGGGAGACCTGTCAGAGACTTTCACGACTACAAGGGGCCTGAGACAGGGATATGGCCTATTATGCTTGTTGTTTAACCTAGCACTAGAGAAGGTTATAAGAGACTCCGAAGTGCGGTACGATTCTCACCAAGTCAGTCCAAATTCTAGCCTACGCAGATGATATAGACGTCATAGCAAGATAACAAAGGGACTTGGAACGAGCCTTTTTGGCTATAGAGGCAGCAGGGCGGAAAATGGGTCAAGTCAACCAAGCAAAGACCAAATACATGGTTGCTAACCCTCTAAGGCCAACACAACCTTCTCTTAGGTTGGAAGAGAAGATACACCTTTGAAAGCGTTAATAGTTTTGTGTATCTAGGTACCCTAGTGTGTGCAGAAAATATGCCCTGTCAGGAGGTTCAGAGATGAATAGCGACAGTAAACAGGTGCTATTTTGGCCTAGCCAAAATACTAAGAAGTCATTTTCTGCCAAGAAAGTCTAAGATAGCTCTGTACAAATCTTTAATTAGACCTGTACTGACATACGCCTCAGATCCATGGCCTTTATCACGTACAGATGTTATCAGCTTGCAGGTTTTTGAGCGAAAAATCCTGAGAAGAATATTTGGAGCTGTAAGGGATGGCGCCCAGTATAGGCAGAGACAAAATGCAGAGTTGTGCCAGATTTACCGGGAACCGGATGAGGTACAATTTATAAGGATCTCAAGGCTACGATGGGCGAGGCATGTTCGGACGGGGACACTCCTATCAAGAGGCTACTGTTAGGGTATGTGGATGGGAGGAGAAGGAGAGGACGGCCACGACTGAGATGGGCAGATGATGTCGAAGCCGACGCAAAGAAGCCCCTCAACACCAGAGCTGGGCAGACCCTGGCGCAAGACAGAGATGATTGGAGACGTCGTCTTGATGCGGCGAAGACCCATACTGGGTTGTAGTGCTAGTGATGATGATGATCGACTACTTAGTTTTAGAGCCTGAAATAATTGTTGATTACAATTTTTACTTATTATAAATATTTTTAGTTATCATTATTTTATTTATTTATGGATAGATAACCCATAACTTTTTTCCTGATCAAATCCTTTTTTTCATGACATTTTTGTCGACGTTCTTTGTTCCATTTGTTCATTGTTCTAACCAATGGTAATTGGTTTATTGACTAAGAACATAAAAAAATACGAGTGAACGATTTTTAGTGACTCAAAAGATTTTCTGGCTGTCCTAAGGTATGTCGTTCGGGCCATTTGTGAAATGGTGGTTTCCATAACAAACCTCTAACCAAATATCACGAATTTGTGGCTCGACAGGTTTTAGGATTCTATTAAGGAAGTAAAACCCCCTTGATTATGCTGCTCAACAGAAGGGTCGTAAAATAGGGGTCTGGAGCATTTGCTGTGTCAGGAACTTGTAAAAGATCCCTATTCTAATTATACTTGGATAGGCAAAATTTAGGGCTCTCACTGAAGCTTCGTCCTGAAGCATAGAAGCATAAAAATGATATAGCATTACTACTAATATTTATTTATGCAATAGGTTCTGATTGGAATATATTTTTAATCATTAATATTTTTAATTTAAAACATTGCTTACAAAAATATTAAATAGGATGTGTACGCATTTTTTTGTTATGTGTAGCAGTCGTTATATCGATATTAGATAGTAGATTTGAAAAATAAAAATAGAGTTTTTTGTAGTAGTCTGAAGATATCAGCTGGAATAGTTAATGCTTTCAATTTTCAAATATTTTTTATGACTTTTAAAACAAAAATATTGACAACCATAAAAATTAAATATTCAAGCTACCACGTTTATACTACTGCATATGGATTGATCTTCTTCGTGCAGTTTATGAAGGACCCTCCGTCTCAAAGTTCCCGATAAAATGTCCCAACTCCCTCAAACCAATGTTGGTCGTCTCGAAATTTCGGATAAACCGGTCTATTTCGAATCAAAGACGAGTTTCGAGAATTAACAGGGCAATTAACAGAGAGCAATTGGTCTCAGTGATTACGTTCCCGAGCCGTGGGCACTTCGCAGCGCCGCATAATTTAGCTCCTGCCTCTTGACAATCAGAATTGCCAATTTCGTTTGTGATTGCTGATTATGTCTAAATATCATCTCCTGCGCCTGTCACCGAGGAAAGGCCTCATGTTCAATGTGACATGTCCCAATCGAGTCAGTGAAGTGAAGAAGTGATGCCTATCAAGATCGTCTATCTACTTCGTTGACAGTTATACTACAGGAGGATTTAAAAAATCCACTTAATTGGTATGTATCAGGAACTTCAATGCCCTTAGGTACATTGATTACATTATGGTTATAGATATGTTTCCTTTTCTTACTTTTTGATATTTTGTTTTTTTTGTTGGTGCTACAGAACTTTGGCCACTTTATGTAGTTTTTATATGGACAGTTATTAATTTTAAGGTAGCCTTGAAGTGATCACCCGACCAGGATTTCGCGAATTTCTGGTATGCTACCCATGACTTCATAATTAATCTGTTATGACATATTAATGACATGTCTTTCATGACAGTGACCATTCCGCCAATGTTCAGATTCAAGTTTAATGAGAAAATGTTCTGAATTCAAGGATTATAGTTATTGAGGAACAACAAACAATGTGAACTTATACTTTTTTCCCTCAAGCAACATAATCTATCGAACAAAATGTTTTATTCAGGAATACCACAACACGATTCCATACTAATCCACACAGGTTAAATTCATACTCTCGTTGCTGGTTGGTGCATGTTACCTCCAGTAGGATACCACGAATGAGAGAGGGATCTTCTTTATTTATTCGTTGAAATTGACTCCTCTACTTAAAAAATACAAGTAAATGACAGGTTTGGTACATATTGGAGTGAATAAAGATAAGTAGAGAAACTACACGGTGGTAGTACCTACTCAAAAAGAGTGATTTGATCAACATTTTAGTACGTGTATTCCATTCGAATAAGATGAAAACAATATTTAACTTTTGAATAGAAGACATTGAGCTAAAAATATGTGTGTACTATTATTATGATATTCTAAATGTTGGTTCAAAACCACTTAAAATCTCACGTCGTTTTTTCAGGTCACTAGAAGCCAAATGAAATAAGATGGATACAAATCATTTTGTTCTATTTTAAATACTGCATAAGTAGTACATAGGTAATTTACTTTTTAGATTGATTCATAATAATAGAAAATGACGTAGGAAGCATTAAAAAACCTATTCTTCTCCATTTTTTTACCTAAGAGCTAGACATCATTTAATATTAATTAAATATTAATTCTTTGTATATTTTTTTTTATTAATTTGGCCATCCATGGACCGCATACAACTTAAGGCTTGTTAAGGTGTTTCTTTTTCAACCTTTCTTCCTTCTCAAAGTACTTCTTCATTCTCTCTCCAATCGCTCGTCCCTGATCATCTGTCCACACTGTCTTCATTCGAGGCTTCTTCATGTCTTCTTCACAGGTTGCATTTATTATCAGTAGCCAGAACCTTATTAAAATCTTTTTTGTATCTTAGATTCCGAGATTATAATTATAATACTATGTATTTAATATATTTAGCCTTGAAGTTTGACCTAGACGAGAGATGGTAAGGAGATTACTCACAAACAGAGAGAGCTGATGATCCAGTGTCGATGGGTTGACCCTCTTCAAAGCCGATTACCTGGACCCTCCCAGATCCTATCTCCAGCTCAAGCAATAATTCCGGGTCCTCTCTCCATTGTCCTCCAGTTTCCAGGTACTCGTGTTCCAGTGCCTTGAAAACTATCCTATATCAAGCAGCTATATGTTGCACCATAATTAAATGGCTGCGTTTAAGTACCAGATTATTACTTCGTGATGGTTATTTATTTTATAACATGGAGATATATACTATTGCCCATTAATACTTATTACTTTTTAATGATTTTTGTTATTTCTAAATTCTTAATTTAGATCTTAAAACGTGTTCCAACGTGTGTTGTTAGGTGACGCTGGTATTCTTAATTCTACATCGGATGATTGAATAGATTAGAATGTAAAAATTAATTATTCCCATCCTAACACTACAAACCCCCCCCCATCCTAACAAATTAAGAGATTTAATAAAGTCGATTAATAAAATATAATATAATTGAGTTAGATGTAATTTTAGAAAATTAAAAGATATTATGTTCAAATCGTGTATCTGTAGATGCCAAAAACAGCCTGAAAGTATTATTATAAAACAACTGGGTTTAACTGAGTCTACTATCTGCTAATCTATGGGTCCTAGGTATAGGAATTAGATGTGGAAAAATAAATTAATTATTTCGTTTAAATCAGCTGTGGACCACCCTTTAAGATCCTTAAGACTCCTCCTAGTTCTCACCCAACCTCTTAATAAAGTTGGTACCCTTATTTGGTGGGACAACCTGGAGGTTAAGAGCTATTTCGGGCAAAAATAGAACAGCCTCGTTATTGACTATTGTTAGTCGTTTGTGACTTTATATAGTCATTCAAATAGTACGCACTAATGACTATAAATTTTATGTATCGAAAAAGGTTTAAATGTAATATTTTAGCACAATAAACTAAGGAATATTACAATAAAAAAGGGAAAGATTGAGATCCAGAGAAATAGAGAGTGGGTAGGTGAGAAACGCAATTTAAAAAATAGATTTTCAGCTTAAAGACGAATTTTGGAAAATTCTTCATTAAAAAATCTACTGTATTTTGAATGAAGAATAGATGAATTTAGACATGCATAAGTCAGGATAGGTGTTACATTAAAAATGAGTTTATAGTAGATATATACAATAACAAGTACTCTGCATATATATGTATTTATCTAATATTTATCTTAATAATATGTATATATTGTTATACTATTGATTGTTTTATTAATTACTATATTATATTCATTATCTCTGATTCTCTCCCTCTCCATTAAAAGTAAAAATTTAGGAAACAACGAAAAATTAGCAATTAAAATTGCTCATTTAATTTAACGAGGTTTATTCGAAAAATTCCAGGAATCTCTCCAGGATATTTTAATAAGCCCTCGGAGGAAAAAGGTTAGCTGAAATTTCTGAGTTTAAGATGAGCCTTGATAAGACCTGGGCTCTGCTATCGAAGGAGAGTGAATCGATTATGTACTAAATAGCCAAGGAGACAAATATTCGGAGGCATTGAGAGGCGAGTTGCCAGGGGGTCGGAGGCCGGGATATTATATCGGGGAAT
This sequence comes from Troilus luridus, assembly GCA_964056705.1. NCBI lineage: Eukaryota > Metazoa > Arthropoda > Insecta > Hemiptera > Pentatomidae > Troilus > Troilus luridus. The sequence continues at coordinate 20,530,016 of OZ057416.1, read as the reverse complement.
GCGGCTCCTTGATGAGCCCGCGGTCAAGGTATTTCTGGAACGCGAGGGCCCCTCTTCACCCAGCTTTAAGGACCTCAGGATCCTCTCAGGCCCGGGAGGGGGGGGGGGGTTGTTTTTATTACAATCCAGTATGTATCAGTTTATAATTATGAAGAAATTATATATCATATCGTAAAGATCCAAACCAGATAAAATAATATACTACCACAAAGTCGGAAGACAAAATTTTTCAAATTTTCTAGAGAAAAGTACTCCGATGAATCTTCGGCCCCATTAATATCGGAGGGGAATTATAATCTGCTCAACGATACAGATATCACTACCGTGATAGAATTAAATCGTATTCGGTAGGTAGGTCATGTCGGGTAGGATAGGATGCAATTAACTGCCACTCTAAGGATGGTGTTGACGTACAATTGCAGGGACGTCGAGCTGTCGGTATGCCAAGGTTAAGATGGGCAGATTGCGTTGAGAATGACGCGTAGAAAACTGGAGTTAACAGCTGGATGACAACAGCCAGCGATAGAAGGGCATGGAGATTGGTGTTAGAGGAGATCAGGACCGCTTGCGAGTTGTAACGCCATAATATAAATAATATGTAGTATATCTTATCTTGAGCTCTTAAATCAAGAGATAATAACATGAAAACAGCCTTTCACCTCACTAGAGAATTTAGAAGTCCATATCCATCAATGCTAAACTTAGGCACTACTCAACAGAAATCCACCCAGAGGTACAAAGGCAGCAGAATGCTTGCTCCTGAATAAGAAAATGTTGATGCGAGATATTGAATTAACGGAGAGAATGATGTTCAGAAAAATTCTTTAGACATTCAGAAAAGACCGGTAATAGACGACGGAAAACCGAGAAACTGTACACGTTTTTCACTTAGACTGTAACTTCTCAATTTCGGGTTTTCAAGAAAGACCGAAGAGAAAGACGGGAACAATTAGGATGCAGAAGAGTCTAAAACATGGGGAGATAATGGTGGATTGTTCGTAAAAAAAAAATTTAAATAAGATTTATAGAGTATTGAGTACAAGAACCTGCTTTCAGAATGTTTACAAACTGTAATGCGTGTCCGTATGTTTCTCTGAACGATATATTTACAATGGAGGGTAATGAAATTCGAAAAGAAAATTTATCGTTGGTTAGTTCATATTTAAGCTATAAAGCAATTTCGAAAATTCCGCTTGCTGGCAGACTATTATTTCATCTGCTAGCGACCGGTAATGGATCTAGGACAAATCACCTCCCTGCAGAATCGTTGTCTGAAATTCTCTACAATGTATTGAACCCCAGACCCTAAGTGGGCTTCAGTGGTACGATTTCATATCTATATGAAACCCTGAGGCAGGTTTCTACAATTGCTAAATTAAATATCAAATATGTGTAGAAATATGTGTAAACATGCCATTGATGATATTTAGGTCTAATTCTCAGAAAATAGTGAGGCCTATGGCAATCACTGATGCACATGAGATTGGAGAATCTGGAACAGACTGGAAGATCTGGAGGGGGCTGAGAGATCTTGTGGAGCAGAAAAAAAGGATTCGAGATTACTTTGGATCAGATGTCCGTCGGTGTAATAAGGCAAAGCCAATGCTGTTTGTCTCTCCTCGCTCTTTGATCTCTCTCTAATGCTATTATCCTGCTCTATCTTCCTCCCTTCAATGTCCTTTAGGGGCCTGCAGGGTCATCCTCTTCGCATATGACAAGCTGTTTAAATGTAGTGCTACTACTACAAAATTATGTATGAAAAAGTAATAAATTTGAGGAAAATACCTGTGTATTAAATAAGTAATAAAACATAACTCTACAAGTACATCCGATGAAGGGTCTTGGGTTCCATACGTAGTAGAGACTTTTTCTAGGACAGACCATGCGCAGGGAGATGATTTATCCGTGATCAACTACAACTGCCAGATTTTTAGAAATGCCTAGAAGCTTAGTCACATCCCACCGGATTCTTTTCCGATTGTTAACATATTTAAATTACCTTTCACAGCCTGATCTGAACCCTAATCCTTTGACATAGCAAGTGGGCGCTCTACCATTGAGCCACCACGATCCCTGTATCAGGATTCCCGATTCCCTATGGGTATGTGAGGTATGTCTGGACGTAGGAGTGATGACCATACCCCGTGTACTAGCGTTGTGGTTTTCCAGGATATCAAAGCTGATCTTATGTTTAGCCCATTGAAGATCTACTTCAGAGAAAGAAAACAACTTCTGACCTTGAAAGGTCATAGTCCTTGGATCTAGACCGATTTGTCTCTCTTCTTGAATCCAATTACATGTCTGTGACAAGGAGAGACAATAGAGTGATTAATTTTGGAGCTAATATATGAATATATATATAAAAAAATAACATATAATGTTGGTTCTAATGCAAGTATTCTTCTTCGAAAAAAATATCTGTTGTATGTAGTATTAAAAATTGTTTTTAATGTAATGAAAAAGGGATGCTCCATGAAATTAGAAAGGAAAAAGAACTTATACCGTATAGATGTTCTCTCGAGATACCGACGCTATCAGAACATAAAGCAGAGTGTAATTATAAGTTTGGTACTTTTGTAAGTCGTCTAAAAAAAAAAAACTTTGTCCCTGTACCCCTTCGTTAATTATCAAACCAGGCGAGAACTAAGTCGCTTACAGATCGATCCGTGCCAAGTTCGCACAGTATGAGAAGCTTCAAACACCTTAAGTCATTTTAAGCTGATTTAACCTCCTTTGCGAGGACTTACTCATAAGGTATGGCGGAGTTCCTTCACACAGCTTAGTTAGTTAACTAAAGTAGTGGCTTAGGTGTTTGGAAAAAAATTTATAAAGTATTTTATTTAAGTTAGTGGAATAGAAAGTACAAAATATAATAAATGCACAATATACACCATGTTATATATTACATATATACATGGACATTAAAAATTGCACAACATTTCAAAAACTTTGAATTATTCTTGACATAAATTGAGCCATACTTTAATCTACTTTTTTCCAATGACAAACTTTAAAATGTTTTAATTTTTGGAATAATCAATATTTTTTTTAATTATTACTTGAATTCAGGATTATAACTATTTGTTTACTTGAGTTAAGATTTATGTAAATTTTAGGAATTTAATTTGAATTAATGATATTACCAATCATCAGTAATTTGTTACAACTTCAGTACCAGATATTTGTGAAATTAGTAATATATTTGTTTGTAAATTATTAAGGAAAAAAAGGATTAATTTCCGAAAAACCGTTAAATTCGTCAGTTCAATTTAAAGCTAACCGTAGTAACCAATGAAAGTTCTTTATATTCATAAAAACCCTCACATGTAATTCAGAGTCAGGATTTTAATTTTATATCGTTTTCCATAGGATTAAACCATTAACCCTTTAAGTGCGGGCGACTCCCTGGCGCTTACCATCGATGTGGACTGAATATTTTTTATTATATTGCTTGATTAAGAATTGTTGAAAACTATGCATAGAATTAAAATTATGCACAAAGAATTATATATACCGTATATTAATGACTTTATCAATAAATTATGCAAAAAATTCTTTAATAAGTATAACCACAATAAAAACCCACTTATAAAAAATATAGGGAACTACACAAAAAGTAGTACAAAGCGGCACCTACATAAAATAACAAAGCATTTATTATTGTAGGATACCAAACTATCTTATATTATTGTTATTGTTCATGTGGAAGTTACTAAGAATGTATACATACAATTTTTGTTTATTTTGATTATAATTTTTTTTTTCTCACTGCTGAAAGTTTTTGTATTTTTTTCTTTCATTGTATATGTGATTCTTTATAGATACATTTAAATTTGTCTATTAATTTTTTGAGTTTGAGACTGGTCTGTTTGGTACAGCATATTACTTTTGTAAATTGTAACAAACTATATTAGAGATTAATACAAAAAAAAAAAAAATATTGCTTGATTAAAAGTTCATAGCGCGACAATAAACTACTATAGTATTTTTGCAACTGTATAATAACAGAACGTTATTTTCAAGTATCCATAATCTCTTATGAGTGAAATGTATATTGTTACAATATAAGAGTAAGACAAAATGGAGTGCCGAAGCTATGTAGGGTCGAGGCTATTACAAAAAATATATCAGTAATACCTACCATAAAATTTATTAACAATATCAGTATATTTTAGTTAATTTCAAATCTTTAAAATATATTGTTTTTCTTTTAATTTTTGTTATATAAGTTTGATTGTTTCATAATCTGTCTTTCTTTAACGCCTTAGCTAAAGTTATACGTTTATATTTGCCCTTTATAATGTTATTCGTAATATTTTAATCACAATATCATGTATTTATAACAAGAAAAACCGAAAAAATAATGAAAAGCTAATAGTACCACTTAAAGGTTTAAGCTTTTCTCTGGTCTCTTTTGGAAACTGCGAATTAATTGTTTTATGAAAGTATTCTTCCTTATTTCAACTTTCGGATTTGTTGAACTTTTTTGTTTTCAAATCTTATACAATAAAGTTTAAATTACAGAAAAAATTGGCCTAATAATAAGAAGTAAAGAGAGACAGTGAGCGAATCCTGATGTGGATTGCATTATTCATAGCCCCCACACGTCCAGATATTTGCTCTAAGCCTTGAGAAAGTTTCGCAGCAGAGTCCGCGAATGTAACTTTCAGCTCCCACCTCACCTCCGTCTTATCTCATATCTCACATTTTATTTTCTCAGGCACATATTCAGGTCAGTGATGATATTTATTTATCAGTGAATATGTTAGGTACTGATTTATAGAAATATGATACTATACAAAAAAAAAGATGAATAATAAAAATTATCTTTAAATATTTTTATTTTGAAGAGAAAAGATTTGTCTTGGCTGGGATTTGAACCCATTGCATGTCTGCGGTTCAATACTCGACCAGGATAAATCTTTCCTCTTCAAAATAAAAATATTCACCATCAAAAGAACAATAAGCAAAAATAAAATAAAAATTATCCATCTACTGCACTTGTAGACATTTGCTTGAATTAAGGGCTGTAAACAATATAATATTATTTTCGAGACAAAATAAAAACAAAAAAACTATACCACTACAACCCATGAAGGGTCTTGGGTTCAGCACGTAGCAGGGACTTAACTGTTTCAGGAATAGCGGTTGAGCGTTGGTTGTATTTGTCCTAGAACGTGCTCAACCGGCAGGATTTTCCTCCTATTAAAGCCACTTTATAAAGGCTGGAGGAGCCCCCGAAAGGCTAAATGAAATGTCGGCCAAGCCAAATTTAAACATGGGACCTTCGGGAAGGAAACTCAGTGATCTACCGCTGAGCTACGCCGCTCCCCTTTTCCCAATACATAATAATGTAAATACCAACGATAGATATTTAATTTTTAATAAAAAAAATATATAGAAATGAGGTTACGTGTCAGTATATTAATTGATAAAACCTGTATATTGATGTTTCAAATCCTCTGTCCAGCACCAGGAAACATGATCTACTGTCGAGCGTTCCTCCAACGCTTGCAACTCAATCCCTCCTGATATTCCTCCATGCTTCTTCCTTATCCTCGTTTAAACCCTTGCTTTCCCAACATCTCACTTCCTAATCAAATGGTATCTAATCCGGTTTAGTAATTTTCTTAAATGGACCAGTGTTAAATAACTCTGGTATTTTTTTTTTTAAGGAAGATATACATTACGAAAAAAAATATTATATCCTAGCTCATGGTTTTATTAATTGTTATTTGTTATTAATTTTCTTATTTTCTCGTCTGTTATCATGAAATGTATTTTTTTTTATTTACTTTTTTGGCGCTCTAGTACTTTGTATTATGTAGCGTTCTGGCTAGATGCACATTATGTTTCTTTCTCTGTTCATGATGGTTTTTCTAAAGGGGCCTGGTCCTTGAACATGGTTGCTTTTCTGGTGTAAATATTTTACCCTATTTTACATTTTAATTTACTACTATATTATTTATTTAAAACACTTAAATAAACTATAATATTTATATCTCTATTTAGTGTATATAATTAGAATAGTGTAAACAGTGAAAAATGTTTAGATATGAGTAAAATATCCTAAGGGTTTGCTGTTTTCATTATGTTTGCTCAAAACCCAGAAACTTTACTGCTTAGTACGATATCGTTGAAGGACCTGGTAATGATGTAAGCTTCGAAATAAATGCGGATGGGACGAAATATATAGGTAATATCATGTTTCAAATTAAGTAATAATGACATTGTTATGTAAAATCTATGTTAACTTATCATTAAGATATTTTATGCATACAAGTTATTCAATATAGGGTGAAAACAAAATTCGTGCATTTATATTATTGAAACCTGTTAAGGCCATTGTAAATATTAATTTGTATTTAAACATTATTATGTTTATGATATATAATTTTCAATTATGATTATTATATAGTTTATTTGTATGCATATTTCGATGGTCGGATAAAGAATTACTATATGGTATTATTGCATCTGTAAAAAAAAAAACCTGTACCACAACCCGTGAACGGGTCTGGGGTTCGGTACATGGTAGAGACTGTACTGTTTCTTGGACAATGGTTCTGCAAGGAGGTGTTGTCCTAGGTCACGCTCAACCGTCGGATTTTTCCCCTTATTTTGGTTACCCTATTTTTTAAATAAAATTTTATAGAGGCTGGGTGAGCCCCAGGCGGGTCCTAGATCCTATAGGATACATCTCCGGACTAAATAAAAGTCTTGCCCAAGGCGGGATTTGAACCAGGATTTCCGGCATGGCAACTTAGTGCTCTACCACTGAGCCACCCCACTCCCTTTTGCATCCTTAAGAGTTTAAAATTAGGTCATAGAATTAAAAAATATTTATAGATAATTTCTAAAATCAAAATATATCCTAATTTACTCAATGGGGTATTAAAAAGCCTCAAATAATACAAATTAAATTTAATACTCATTCAATGTCAATCGGGGAAGGGCTGCTATATAATCCCAGCTGTCCTTTTTCAGACAACGATTAAATGATTACATTAAAATGGTATCATTCGATTCCATTGCAAAATATTGTTCTAATAAAAAAAAATTCGGAATCTCTCTTTGTTTCCACATGTAAATCTGATAGTGAGGGTGAGAAGAAATATATATGTGCTTTTTTATTAGGTTTTTTCCGCTGACCAACTGTTTGTGTTTCCCCCAGACCCCAAACCCCCACAACAGTTTGTGTTTCATTTTTTAGCTTCCTTTGCTTTAATACATTATGGAAGGTCTTAGAATGATTTCGCTGATGAATCTGTATGGGCTATCGATCTGAGATTTGCTGCATTTAGTCTTCTGTGGTGTGATGTATTTTTCTGTATATCCTGATGATGCCTGAATTGGGGAAACGTTGACTGGGTAGTTATTTCAATTCTCTTAAAGAGGCTTTGGTTTTGGAGATTTTTCCCACTGCGTTCTAGTGCAGAAATAATAAAAATCCTCTGTTAGGACAAAACTTTAACTGAAAATGTATATATTCAGTTTCCTTCCAATACGAGTTATGGATACTTGTATGTACGTTTTTTTATACTTCTGTATGCTGATGTAATGTAAGGACAAACATTATAGAAAATTAATGCATCAAATAATGGTGATTATTCATTTTGGTTTGGCCTGGAAGGCTACTACACCATAGTAGAGATATTTAGGGATGTAAATTTCATTAAAACTACATAAATTTATTGGAGTTCCATAGTGAATTAATAAATCTATAATAAACTCCTCGATCTGGGTTTTCATTAATCTGTTCTTCATTGCTAGCTTTACGTAATTTAAGTTAGTAAATACTGCTTATTCAACAAATTGAGACTTGATGATACGCCTCAATTTTAAATTGCGCTCGATGGGGAAGAGCCAACTGATTGGTGTAGCCTATCCGATCGTAGGAGGCCACGGACGGTAAGAAAAAAATTTATAGAAGAAATTTCTTGGCTTATGTAAGCGAATGGAAAAAAAATATCCGCTTTGGGTTGAATTACCCTGATCGGGGACCGGGAAGCAATTATGCAAATTTAAATTAAATTCCGCTCAAGAACTGGGGGGGGGGCTATTGTGATTTTTCCCTTCTGTCCTCCCTGATTGATATTTCTAATCAATTTTGCAGAGCTGGGCCGTTACTCATCAGAGCAGAGTAAGCGCTTATGTTTCCAGCAGTGGATCGTTTTCCCCTCAGGCACTTCCAAATGGAACTTAGTTGTACTTGAATCCTTAATACAACGTTGCTTGGACAGCATGTATTTGCATTCTGATATATTTATTTAAATCTATTACAATAATTCTGTAATTATTGTGGGTCTATGGTGACAAGAAAAAACATCAAGAGGAAATAAGAGCTCGGGCAAGAAAAACAATTTCTTTTGCATTATTAAGATTACAGAATACGCATCTACCGTCACGTCATTTAAAAATTAGAATTTATAAAAATTTCATCCTGCCATCCGTACGTTAACTTGTATGTATATGAATGGATGTGAAGCTGGGCTGTTAACGTTGAAGAATGATCAACGGTTCGAACAATGAACGAAAATATTTGAAAATAAGCAATGGGGTAAAATGCTCGGCACATAAAGGCCCAAAAGATGATAAACAACACAGAGTACCGGTCAAGTATCGGTAGAGTATCCGGTCAATACAATTGAAATGATAGGTTCAGGAAAGTAGACATGAAAGGCAGTCAGTGTTACACGAATTTATGAAATTTTAAAAAGCGCTGAGCGACATGTCAAACGTCTGAGGTGTGGACCAAAGATTAAAGGGAAGGTTTTGAGGATCTTACGGATTTGGGTTAGGGAAATAATCCGTAAACAGCGATTGGCGATTGGTGTTATCTGACTGTGTCTTTCATTTATCAATATTATTATTATTCAAATAATTAAATATTTTCCATTGATTTCGTGATTTAGCTTACATTTTTATACAGTAAGCACTTGCTAAAGGTCAAGTGCGTTGGTTTGTCAATCAAAATTTAAATCCCGAACTTATTGGAAATACCCTCTTGAAAATATTACGTCTGAATACAGTTTCATTGCTGTTTGTTTATATGCTAATTGACCTTATAGTTTATAAATCTATGTACGAAGAATTGTAACTTGTTTTTCAGATTTGTCGGTGCTTCATCACCATTTTTTTATGCTTATCATTATTAATTTCTGTGTATCTTCTTCCTGTGACTTAACCATTTCAGACGTCGGATAAAACACGAGGAACTTGATTTTGTTGGCGGCACTTATTATTTTTAACTTTTTGGGATTAGACGAGGGTAATCTGACTAAAGATTAAGTATACATTTCCTATGAAAAACATTTGTCTAAAGTTTTGTCCAATTCGTTACCTAACATTTGTTATTAATTCCGTTGTAATACTGACTCAGTGGAATGACGGGAAATGTGGCAGGCCTCACATTACGTTCGACCTCCGGAAGTGAACTGATCCTGATGTCGTGTTCTTGGATTATCTGTTCAAAACATAGTATATTTTTTATTCTCTGCCTAATTGTTACAATATAACTTTTCATACCTTGAGACTAATCAAGTTGATTGATGATGTGTATATCCTTACACCCAGCAATAAAAAAAATAGGGCAGAATAGTATTATCTTTTAAATTAAATAAAAATCCATTTAAAAGTCATATTAGTTACGGTAACAAAGGAAAAAATGAATAATGCAAGTGCGTAATCGTATCTTTAGACGATCGTGTAAAATCAATTAATCTGAGTCAGTGCTATTCACTTTTGTACTTTGTAATTCAATAGAGTGAGTAAGTATACTCTTCTAATTAATAGTCATAGTAATATTTCTTTTTCTTTTTTTGAGGGGGGGTAGGGATTTAGTAATAATTGTCCATTTCCTTGATTAGTCATCCGCCCTTTCATGCCCTCAGAGCTTACTCCTCGCTCCAACACGCAGCTCGTGAAAGCCCCCAACCCCCAGGCCTAAGTAGACTCCCTTCGGTAATTACTGAGTAAAGGCTGGGATCGCGTTACCTCCCGCTCTTCGGTAAACAGGGACTGAGGAGGATCCTGGGGTGGATCGGTTCGGGCCCTTCATTAGCGGCGCGGCCTCACTAAATCCGAATTAGCCGGGGCTACACCTGCGCCCACCCCCAGCGCCCTAGTCAAATCCGCATCAGGGCAGTTTGTTACTGAACCCAAGCTAGTTTCTTATCACCAGCTTTGGAAATAGCCATTAACGGATATTAAAGAGTTATTTGTAGTGGCAATAGTGTTATAGAACATTAATCGAACTAATGGATAGGACAGAATTGAAAAGTAACATTATTCATTGACTAATTCACTTTAGAATAACAAACGATACTTGTGTATTAGCCGGTACTCATGAAAACTATCTCATTATCTGCCGTAACCTCCTCTCATCACTCCCCTCATTTGAGTATTTTGTGTGTGCGTTACTAAATTGTTTTCTGTATTGTTTCTTTGTCTTGTTACTTTGGTTCGTTGTCCAATTAAATTTCTGTATTGTTTATTAAATTTAATTTTGTGTTTATGATTTATACCTTTTGTTTTTACCTATTTAAAATGATCAGAATAACACTTTTGGAATAGCTGACTTTAAAACAACAAGCTGTGAAATACATCCAGAACTTTGGAAAAATTCCAAATATGAACTTATGTGAAAAAGGTCATTAAGTGAAAAAGGTACAATGTCGAATAGCAGTCCCTAAAAAATGCACAAGTACCTAACAAGCATGAACTAAAAAGAGTTCTAAAAAGTAAGTAAATTTCGAGATATATTACTAAGCTACTAATGAGGATAAATTTATAAATATCAGCAAATAAATACATGAGCTGGGATATGATTACTTCTTTACATAATGTGAATCTTCTTTACAAAAAACAAATTACTAAACAACAAAATCCATTTAAGTTAATGAATAAGCCTGCTTAGATATTATCTGTTTGGGAAGTGAGGAGATGTTGGTAAAGCAAGAGTTTAAACGAGGGTTGGAAAGAAGCATGGTGGATTTTAGGAGGGACTGAGTTCCAGGCGGTGGAGAAGGGAACGCTCGAATGTAGATCTTCTTTCCTGACTCTTCTTTCACCAGTATCAGTCAATAGAATTTTTTAAACAATTTACATCAAGCACCCCTCGATTTTTCATGATAAAATGAATTTCTTTTTCATCACTCTTTCCGTACTTTAAACTTATAGAAAAATATTTTCTGCCCTTTAATCCTGTTTCATATCAAAGCTTGTTTTTCGATTTTGTTCATATTTTTATTTGTTTAATATTGTGTATAATCGGCACTCTACTTACTATGAAATTCAATTTGACATTTTAACAAATTAATTTTACAATCGAATAAAATAATTGCCCAATGTCATAACACTTATCGTTTCCTGAACCAGATAGCTTAATAAAAACGGTATAGGAGCCCAGACAGTGTTTGTGTCCGTATAGTGTTTGCAGTGGCTTGGAGTAGGCTTCTGTAATACCCACTAGAACTCCACTTTACTGATCCAATAAAGAAAAAAATGAAAAACCCTTACTTCTGTGGGATTTTATTTGTTTATAAATTCACAATCTATCTTTATCTAATTGAATTTGATTTAGTCGTTTAATATAGTCTATTATAAAATCAATCAAAAATACATCATTTACATAACGACATTTTTATTTGGGAAAAACGTTTTCGAAAAAAATCGTCGTCTCGAATGGATTAATGTGACTTTGAAACTCAATTCTTATCAAGATAAAAAACTAAATATACAGGGATTCATACAAAAATATAACGTTGCGTTTCATTTGTACTGACCAGCATTTTATTACTTGTCATTTTTTCTATTTAAATTCATATTTATTCGTGGTTATTATAATTGGTTAATGCATTTCTCTATTATGATTTAAAAAAAAAATCTATTATTCAATGTAATATATCATTGACCATTCATAAATATCCCTTACATATAGAATTCCTTAAAACATTATATAATATTTCAAATTATTATAAAACATTAGAAAGATTGTTACGTATCCATGTAATTGATTAATGGAGATGTCCTTATGCATTAGTAACCTTGTCAGCAATTATATTTCTTTCTGGACATGAATATTATTAGATAAAGCCACAAATAATGTTTTATTGCTAAATATTTATTTTATATCCTATTAGATCACTCTTAAGTTCATAAACAGATATTTTCTCAATATCGATATGTTTAAATTTGCTTAGTTACTGAACAAAAAAAACTTCTCATATTTTTAGTTTCATATTTTTCGGTTAAAATATTGATATATATTTTTTAATTTACCTATATTTCGCCTTGTTTGAATGAATCAATATTCCTTCACCTTAAGACTTAAAAAAATAGCGGATGATTTTTATTTTTGATATGAAAAATCGGATATTGGTATAACCGACCAGTTATTGACACCCTACTTGACGGTGGAAGTTTATTTTCTTTTTTTATCTTTTTCATTAAGATTTCATTTCCTTACATTACTGAATTAATATTAAGCTGTTTCATTCCTCCGAGTTCATTTTAGGAAAACTAAACGGCTCTAACCAATAATATAAAAAAAAAAATAATAAAAAAAAACCTAGCTTATTTCACTTAATCGATTATCAGTTATATTCTGTTGTTTATGAAAAAGGAATAGTTGATGGGTTCTGTATTAAAAACTCCGATCAAAAATATTTATTACTAAGAATATTATAACGAAATAACAAACCAAGTTGTTTATATTCTAATTTAATCTGTGAAAAACAAAATAAATAAATTGGGTATTATAAATAAACAGTATTCAGATATTCAGTAACTAACTGCAATTTAGTTTAGAACATTATAATTTAGTTTTATTAATTAAATTTTTAAATATACATTTACTTTGAAATAATTATTTGAGATAATATTTTCTCACTCTTACCTTCAGCGTCCAAAAGAAGGGCATACATCTCTAATATTATTATGTACGTACATACATTATTTTGAAAATGTAATACTTTAATACTACTTTAAGAGAAAAACGATACAACTCAAAATAAGGCATTTTTGATCAAAGCATTGAGTAGCAATTGTATAGGGTGAGGGGTTTAAATCCAGGAAAGACATATCTGGCATTCCATTTTCAACATATTTTTTTTTCTTTTTATTTTAAGTTTTATGAAAATAATGACATAATTTGAAATAAAAAAGTGTAAAAATCTTTTTAAAATTTTCAATAGGAATGCTTAACCTCCTATGCCACTATTGAAAAATTACATTTTTTGAGTTACGACGTTGTTCTTTTGAAGGAAAGATATTGTCAGACTCAAAAGGGGCAAAATGTTAATTATTATATAATTATTACTACTATTAATCAGATATCTATAAATTCCATGTTTATTTAAATTAACAAAATTTTCTTAATTATAAATAAAATTTGATTATTTCAGGTCTTATAATATCAAATCCTAACCTAATTAATTGACCTAGATTAATTGTGTTTTAAGTAATATTTTTTCCCGCCGTTAAATTTACCGTCGAAAAAAAAGGCCCGCGACTCCCAATGTAACAAAATAAAATTATTTTAAAAATATAATAATTTAACAGGACCTATTTATTTTCTCAAAACTAACAGGTTCTTCATAAAACAATTACTTATTAAAATTATCTCCTCTTTGAAGACAATATTATGAGACGTAAAGGGTGCAAAGGTTAATTATTATATTAATATTATTGTTATTATTTAGTATGTATCTAGAATTTTATTGTTTATTTAAATTGTTAAACGTCCCTTAATATGAAACGAGAATTTAATTGAGGAAAATTTCATATCTCGTGTTATCAAATTCTAACGACCATAATCCCCTTCATTAATTATTTTTAAAATAATCTCTTTTTTTGTTAACATTCTACCATCCTCAGGGAAAATTAATTATCCCTTTAATAATTGTTTTTAATCTTATATTACTTACTTAAATTAATCCTCAGTTGAGCTCCTTGAAGGGGACCTTTAAAGCGATATAAGAGACACTATATTTTTCAGGGGCTAAAGAGGCCAAGGAAAATCTTGGGGGTGCTGGGGAAAACAGACTTTATCCTTCCGATGTAAGAGTCAGCTTTTTCGGGAAGGGGGGTAAAATGGGGAGGGGGTCTAAAACGTCTTTTCCTCGAAGAATGGTCTCAGGAGCTCGGGTCTTTTCTCTAAACTGCACAATATTACTTTTTCCAGGTACACTGGCTTTTACTGACCTTATTATAATAAACGTTATTATAAATTTATATTTTTTATTTATTAAACACTATTAATAATAGAACCTAAACTTTTTTTTCGAAAAGGAGGTCATTATTATGACCAAAAAAAAAAATTATTAATTACATAAAAATTAACATAGTCCAACTACATACAAAAATAAACTACAGGAAATATTCTTTGGTGTAGGTTTTATTTGAATCAATAGTTTATTTTTTTTTTAAGTGAAAACATTTTTAGGTAGGAGAAAAACTTATAAGGTCGGGTCACCGACATGACACTGGTGACGTCTAACGGCATGTTCATGAGTTACTCATCTTGTTTTATAAAACTAATATTTAAAAATTTATATATACATTTTTAACCATAACTGAGTTAACAAGACAGAGTCGAGCCGGTCTGACGTACGCACTAATCCTGTGTGGGAAGCAACGTGCGGATTTGTAGCAATTAGGCCACAACCGGGGGACAACCTTGTTTCACATCCACACGCGCCCTTCCATCTTGTACTTGTTTCGGCCTTTCGGTTCATGTACAGGATCGAATACACTACATGTTCCGCTTGTTTCGAAGAGAGGAACAGCGTACTCTTGTCAATTTTATGGATTCCTCGTTTGGATGTATTTCTCTACGAAAATACACACACATTTACATACCTTTATGAAATAACAGATTCGGAAAGCTATTAAGGTTATATGGTTTTGTTTTTAGGTACATTTAGGCCAACGGCCAATCAACTTTCAACACACCGGTACTAGTCCGATAACGGAAGTAAAGCAACGTCGGGGGAGTTTGATACCTGGATGGGTCACTGCTTGGATAAACCGCATGTAGTTCTAGGAAGAAAGAAGTTGTTTTATTTTTATAAAAGCATTATTACTAAATCAACGATTGCGCAGAATGTGATTAAGCCGAGGTCAATCCCAAAAACCCATATTATAGAGGCTGAGTATTCCCCAGCAACAATTTATTTGCCTGCGGATTTGAAGCTCAGAGTTCTACACTCTCAATACCCTCAAATTGTTTCCTGTGTTTCCCTGTTGCTTCTAATTTAAACATGAATGTATTTTGTTTATTACGAAATATATTTAAAAAAACAAAAATGCCCGTGGATGGTTGCTTGACTTTTTTTTTTTTTTTTTGGCGTGCCAACCTTAAGTCATTAACGTAGTCATTGATTGACTTTGTTGATTTGTTTATCAAACAACAAAACTAGTGGAATTTCTTTTCTACATTGGACCCGTAGACTTAATTTTTTTATACCGATTGATATAAGTACAATAAATATTATATGTGTTTTCTCATATAATATATGAGACTGATGAATAATGTTAATTTCTTATAAAATGTTTTTATCAATGTACCCTATTGTATTATTATTTGTACACCTGTTTTTTGTTTTTTTTTAGCATTTTGCTCATCACATATAGTTAGTTACATGTCGCCATTTGAGTCTTTACATTTTGTCCTACACTGCATTAATGTATTACCTTCATTAACGGATGAACTATGGAAACATCAGCCTATTACATTGCTCTAAAAAATTATTTAATTTTCAGCAATTTTTAGAACATTGTGTATATTTAATTCTTTAAGAGCATTTGCATTGATAGCTAACAAAAAAGGGGAAGAAAAAGTCAAGTTGATAAGGAAACTTGGGTGACAGGTAAACCCTAGAAGGCGAGAAAACAAGGAAACAACTTGCACAAGAGTTGTGAATATATTAGCAATAGGAAGACCTGGTGGGCGAGGGAAACTAGCGAAGAAGAAAGACAGGATGTGACGTGATCCGATCAGGTTTTTCTTGAAAACTCTCTCAGCTGAATCTCAACTCTTACTATCTTGGTTTCATAAATTAATCTATAATCAATATTAAACAAATAAATGAATTTATAATAAACGAAAATTGAGCATTTTTTTAATTTACGGATTTAAGAAATTGTTGGAAAACACCTGCAGTCTAGTGGTTAGCATAACTAACTACTGAGCCCAAGATCGCGGGTTCGTAGCCCGGCAAGTGGCCCCAAGATTTTTTTAAGAGAGAAAAAAAATCCTTGGTCACGCCGTTCTTCAGAAGGGACGTTAAACGGGGGTCCCGAGACTGTACGATGACAGGTACTCGTTTAAAATCCCTATTCTAATATAACCTGGGTAGGCAAAATTGAGGTCCCACTGTAGCATCGTCCGATTAGCCATATCAGCATAAAAGGACGCTAAATGAACAAACAACATATCACGGTATAGAAACGCCAGATATATTTTTTCCAGATGTTTATTCAATCCCCGCCTTTTGTAATATAGTAAGGACATACAAATGTTCAAGTTTTAAGACAAAATTCGTTTGTAAACTGACAGTGATGAAGAAGCTCGTTGTGACAGGCACAAGGTATAAGAAAAAGCTGGGATTCGAATAAGAATAATGTTCCCTTTAAGATCCGAAACGAGGGACATTTTTTAGAGATATCGTAGCGGGCCAGGTGCAGGCAGCGTTCGCACAAGATCCATCAGCCGACAGGGGCAGAGGTTTGAGAAATGGTCCTCCGGATAGATCTGTGTCCGGAATAACTGTTGTGTTTTCGCAAAGGATATCTTGAGCCACTGTCTTCTACATATTTCTACTCTAAAAAAAAAAAAAATCATAGACGTATTTATGTTATTTCTTTATTCACAAGACCGAATGTGAAAAATAAAAAACAAAATTGTCTTTTTTAGACAGTATTTCAAATCGATGCAAATCCTAATTTAGCTTCATCGCCCAAATAATAATCTGAGGTAAAGTAAAGATGCTTTCATCTGAATAATGTTTAAATATTTAAATGGGATGCCATCCTGAGATGGTTACCAGGTACTGAGTAATCTTTTCCAATGGTTGACTGACCAGGAGTTGTTTAGTAATTAATGACCCTTTTTTATCTCATTAAATCATATTTTGTTTATTATGTGCTGATCATCATTACAAAGTCATGGTTACAAAGTTATATCTACTTACGAAAACGGAAGCCCTTTCGATATATGTAAGTGCCTGAGTGTCTGTTTTATTCGCCTACTTCTGTCACTGCCCTGCCTTACCTTTAGGTACAGACCCTTGGGGACACTTAGGCTACCTGCTCAGTGGACCCTTAACCGATTTATTTACGTATTCTTAACATTCTAAATAGTTTCATATATAAGAATTCTATTAAATTTTATGAATGGTTCAATAAAAAAGATTTTGGTATCAGTTCCTCAGGGTGCCGATTCGAGGTATGTCGCAAGAGGTTTTAACTTTTCGTTCGCTTCTTTTTTTAATATTCTCAAAAAAACAATCGTGAGCTTTTGTATGGACGAAAGAGTGTATTTTCGGGAAACGTGTATATTTCCTAATTTATTTTGGAAGAGAAATATGTAGAAAACAGTTGCTCAACATATCCTGGGAAAAAAAGGTGGCTTCCTAAAGTTGGGGTTTAAGCCCCTCAAACATCTTATTCATTGTCAGATTGACCAGACCAACTATTCTCACGAATTTAATGAAAATAATGATACCTATTCGGCGGTAATCTTGATCTCCTCAACATTAATGGAAATTGAGTTACATCAGTATTCGTACGAAATTCATACCAGCAAATTATTTTTAAAAGGATAATGAAAACTTTGTTCATTAAAAAGAAATAATACAAATATAAATCGTTGCTCTAAGAAACGACAGAGGTTGTTTTAGGGCACTGCTCTTGAAAGAAAGCCTTGGGATTGATTAAGTAAACAAAAATTTAAATTTAGAAAGTTCCTTTGTTTATTTAAATTAGAAGGGACCAAGGGGAAATGGAAAAGCCGATGGTTGAACAATTAGAACAGAAACTTTGCAAGAATTGAAGCCGGCCTCGGACAAAGTGCATAATGTGAGTTAACTTAATGCCGTTAAGTCCGCCTCGCTAAGTTGCACTAATCGGGTTAGCCAGGGTTTTGTAAAACCTGAGGAAAACCTTTACGATATTCCAGTCTACACCTGCCTTCATCACGCGCTAATGGCCTAGTCCTTTGTATCTCATTGTCTTGGTTTTTTTAACATCTCTTCTTGTATGGACGGGATAGTACAAGAAGTAGTAAGCCTTACAGGAATACCAAAAGGAAGTAATTATTGTTTAGTGCTTGTTTCTGACATTCTGGATAATGGGCCATTATTCAGAGTGCTGTTTTACAGCTTCTTGTACAAATAATGTTTTAACAAGTCTTTCTCTATTTATTTTTCATATACTAAATCATATTTTAGTAGCACTTTAGCATTCTTTATTGTTCTGAAATGTGTCTAATTGTGTGTCAAAAGAAATGGAAGGAATAAATTCAACACCGAAGCATGTATTATTATTTTAGAATAATTCTTGATCTTATATATTATACGGTTGCGCTATAGAACATAAAGATTTCTTGCCGTCCCTTCCAGTAGAAGTACAAGAAGTAAATTATTTGCGGAAAAACTGACAGACTTGAGATGGTTACCCAATCTCATATTTCTACATACCATGGCTTCCTTTAGCTCCATAACCAGTCTCATTGAGGCAAATTCACTAATGTCCTTCCCAATGACGTATAATCGGCTAAGTGTAAGTTAGCCGAGTAGAGTGGTAAATCAGTCTAGATACATGAATTATGGCTGTTCAGATTCAGAAAGCTCAAGAGAACCTCAGTACTGGTGACTATTGACGTCCAAGGAAACCACAACGCTACTCCCGATACACGAGGTCTACCTTGCTTACTTTCTACGCAACTTCTTGGCTGTTCTAATATAGCCTGCGTGATAGTCGTATGCAGAATCTCATGTCGTGTTGTTATATCCCGGTAAGTGTTAACCACGGAGTTTGATAGGTTAATTAGCAATTTATAAAATTCTATTTCTCTCTCTCTTTCTCTTTCTCGATATATTTATTTATATATACACTTAGCGTCTTTTGCCATTAGTTGAAGGCTTTCTTCTATTTACTTCCATCCATTCTTAATCCCCCAATTGCTCCCTCCTCATTACCACCTGAATTCAAATCCTCGAAAGAGCCGGAACGATTCCATTGCAGACACAGAAGAAAGCTGGCTGACAAAGATCGTAAAGTTGGAGGCTCTAAGACCAGCCGGGTTTAATTTGATTCTGGAGGAATTTTAGAGGGGCAATAAGTAGAAGAGTTAGGCCCTGTACCTCCACCTCCCCCTCCTCCTTCACCTTCACCTCTACCTTTACCACCACCTCTACCATTGCCTTTACCTTAGTACCTCAGCAGTTAGCAGTCTCAGGGTCTGTACCCTAGCTAATATCTGCCTTATTAACTAATAACATCCCGTGATACGGCCAAAGTATATATTATATTAGTCTCAAGGCTGTAAATTGCCGGTTTCATAACAAATAGTGCTTAGCTAACCTTATCCCCTACTTAATACATGCAATAACCTTAATATATTAATTTTTTAATACAAAAAATTGTATAAATTTTTATTCATTTTAAAGTTACCTAATGAAGGTCTAATTGAATCAAGTTCTGTTGTGAATTATATTAGAGAATGTTTTTCTTATTCTGTATTTTTTTTGGAATCTACAGTAACAATTGTTATATGTATTAAGAAAAATTATATAGAAGAATCAAGTCTTTAGCATGAGGTTGCGGTGGTTCTCGTCGTTAAAGCGTCAGTCTGCCGCGAAACCTTAATGAATCATCCCACAGTAAAATCTAATAATTTGAAGGAAAAATCCGTCTTGTTAGCTTTTTTTACATAGTGTTCTTACAGACTTCTTCTTTCGTCTTACGACTACAAATTACCCTTTCTGAGACCTGATAAAAATGCCATTTTTATATTTTTTTAATAATATTTTTGCATATTATATTATTATATATATTTCCAACAACATATGTTATGTTATCATAAAATCCTATGTAACATAATAAAGTAAAATACTATAGTTTCCATTTTAGATCTGTAATAATTTCTTGAATGTGTAGTATAATCAATGTCTTCAGAAATTTGAAATCTATAATTTCAATAAAAAATATAAAAGTAAAAAAAGAGAGTGCATCACAACAACCCACGAACGATCTTGGGTGGATTACGTTTTGGTTTTGCAACACCAAGTTTTCTCACCGATTTAGGATGCCAACTTTATGGAGTGTCAGCTGATTCCACAGGGCTCATCCACAACTATCAGATTATATAATATACCTGTGACAACTAGATTTGAACCCCGGACCTTCAGCTCAGCGTTATCTATAAACTCAATAAATTATTTAGAAAATATTTAGAAACAAATATTGATGGCTCAGACTATCCTTAAAGAAATATACTTTAAGACTAACCTTTTCTATGAGTTGGGAATTTTAATGTTCTTTTGCTTTAAAATAGCTCATTCATTCAATTCACTTAAATTTCTAAACCTAACTTTTATAGGGATTGTGCTATTTATTTGTATTATTCTTAATATATTACATTCTATTTTTTTTACTAGTTATATTATATTATATTTCATTTAGCGAGGTAGATCAGAGCTAACGTTCAGTTGCAGTGTTAAAAATTCCCTGTTTAGAATTTGGGGCTGTTGCAGATAAATTATTTAAACTGTAAAGAGCCATAAATCCTGTGAAATCTGTAAAGCCTTCTAATGCTCACTGTCTCTATAAAATGGTTAAACTTACATAGGGAAAAAGTTGATGTTTAATATGATCTTGGATTTATCACTTTTCTTCACAGAGATTGGGTTAGCAACAGTGTAGCCCCTAACATGTACTATACCCTAGAACCGAACCTTCATGGGTTGTTGTGGTACACGTTTTTTTTTATTATTATTATTTTCCCTGTTTTATTGTGTGTTAATGGGAGAATGTATTCTTACATACTATATATTTCGTGCTCTTGAATGTTGAAGACTTTATGATATTATTATTTTCATAAAGCATAAGAGTCCAGAAGTTGATACTAGCACCCTCTTGTGATCACGACAGACTACCCGCAGATATCACCTCCATTCCATTACCCCTCGTCGAGATATTGTGGGTTGGAATCGTTGCCATCCTCTCGTGCGGTAATCCTCAACCTGTGGACTGGAGGCTATCAAAGGCTAGTGTAGGCAGTTGTCGCCTCCGAGTACATCAGCTTCTCTGTCCTCTTTATATCGCCTCGTATCCATTGACCCTCAACATCGGGGGGGCACTGATATGATCCTCAGGATCCCCCTTATACGCTTCGGTTGATGGTTCGTACCATAAAGAGATGCTGTAAACTCTTGGATTGCGAACCGTAAAAAGCTTTCATAACATGTTGAGGAATATGAGAATTGTGGTAGATGGATCAGTTCCTGAAAAGTGTCTCTTTCACCGTCCTTCACCAAGGTTTCTTCATTTCTCCGTTAATAGTGTTTATTTCCAAACATCTAAACTTACTGAAAAAACTGGATATCTGAGGCATAAATGTCCTGCTTTAAGCTAATATCAATAATGTATCCAGATAATTACTGCCCCAGACCTACTTCCAATTTTTAAAGAAGAGTTTCAGTGATGAATAACTATCTTGTAATGTTTACGGGCTATTCCTCTTACGTAATATTTTTTTTTTTTACGCTCCTAATTTATTTATTTACAATACAAAAAATACAAACTTATATCAAACATATAAAACTTATGGAATACATTAAGCTAGGTAGTATATGAAAGGGGCAAACCTACATCAAGGTTAAGGTTATAGTGCTTATGGAAAACGTTTGTCCATAGATTTTTTAAATTAGGTAATTCACTGTTGTCCTGCCGCACAAGAGGAGAAGAGGAGAAAATTGCCAAGCCCTAAAAAGCTAGTAAAACGTTCCACTCATTGGAAATTATTTTTAAGTGAACGGATTCCTGCAGTTGTGTCTAAGGACTCTCAATTAAAAACATAGTATGTTTTTTCTGTTATCTGTTACATTGGTACCTTAAAAATATTCAAGTGGTCTTTGGTGATCAGCTATTGTGGACTCCTAGCCTTATAAAAATTGAGAGCAGAATTTTTTTAATCTAAAATTAAACCGATAAAAGCAAGGTCATGCTAGTTACCGCAACATGATAAAATAACATTATTTTCTTTTTTAAATGCCCCAGCTATGAAACGGATTATACTTTAAATCAACTATGAACGATCATATAAAAGAGTTCAGGCATTATAATTAACATTTATAATTTTCATTAAAATGCACTTCCTGGTTCAAATCCCGCTGCAGGCAAGAGTATGGAACGTTTTATTTAGTATGTTTGCAGCCGGAGATGGATCATAAGGGGGCTGTCATATCATCCTGGGGCTCACCCAGCCTTTTAAAAATGTTTTAAAAATAGGGTACCCAAAATGAGGAGGGGAATCTGGCGGTTGAGCGTGATCTAGGACAAATCACCTCCCTGCAGAACCGTTGTCCATGAAACAGTGCAGTCTCTACCATGTACTGAACCCCAGACCCATTCACGAGTTGTAGTGGTACAGGTTTTTTTAAAATGTCTTAATGTTACCTAAAATTTAGAGACTTACAGCTTTTCTTTTCCATTTGGATTTAATAATTATTTTACTCTTTTAGAGTTTTTTATTTATATATAAATTACCCACGGAATTTCAGGTTTTATATTATATCTGTATATAATTACTTATTTGCACGCGATTATTAAATTATGAGTAAATACATATTTATTTAAAAAAACAAAATTGAAAATTACGGTTTAATGAATCAATTAACACAGGAATATGTAACACATTAAATAAAATCCAATTTCATGTTCCATTGCCTCGCTTTAAATTGTTGGAAATTCTCACCATTGGATTCTATTACTTTTTTTTGTCCCACAGATCTACTCTCAGTCTACCATATATATTATTACCTTAATTTAATTTTACACCAAACATTTTCCTAGAAAAAAAACTTGTTAAATAATCCTTGTACCATTAATTAACCGTTGTGTATGATAAAAAAAAAATGATTATTTTTATATGTGGGAGAAATTAGAACAACGATTGGAATTGGTAA
Organism: Troilus luridus; assembly: GCA_964056705.1. NCBI lineage: Eukaryota > Metazoa > Arthropoda > Insecta > Hemiptera > Pentatomidae > Troilus > Troilus luridus. Next base: position 20,506,824 of record OZ057416.1, on the reverse strand, counting down.
AAAAAATAAAAATCAGATATTAATCTAATTATTAATTATTAATATTATAGTTATAACTTTAGATAGCTTATTCTATGTCATGTGTGTTATATTATCTTATATCATTTTCAGTAGTTTATTGTGTGCTTCATTTAATGTCACCTTACGCTTCTACAGCTAAACGATCGATGCAACATTGGACTCTTTTGCTATACAGGTATAATTAGGACATCTAATTGCAAGATTAAAGACTATAATATTACCAAGACCTAGATAGGATCACATAGTTGGCCTAAGCTGAACAAGCTGTAATAGAACGCAATGAAAATTCATGTCATTATTCTAGGTTCCGATTCCCTCCTTAAAGCTATCTCCATCCTCCCAAAATTAATCCTTAACGACCACCCCATCAGTATCAACTCCCCTGTCAAAACCCTAGGTATTACTATTGAACAAAACCTTTCCTGGGAACCCCATATCACCCAAATATCCCGACGTCAATTAGTTCACTATTGGTGTACGTGGGGGGGGGCTTTCGAAAATGCTTGAGGGCCGTATAAAGCGAATAATGAACTGCGCTCTTAGAGTCTTGGTACTTCGAGGCGAGCCCGGGTGTCACTATCGCTATGAGTTTAAGTGGCTCTTCCCTCCCATTCGTAGACAATCTCTTAACATCCCAAAAAGATGCTCTCTAAGCAGGTCGATCATCTGCTTAAATAAATTAGTATTTAATACTCGATTTCTTGCTTACTTGTTTTGTTTATTTTTCCGAAAGAAGATATAGACTATGTAAATACTTTATTGCATGCTAAAACCATTCATTCATTTTTTTTAGTAATTTTGTTATTAGTTAATAACAAATTGTATTAATGGTTTTTTTGGTAGGTATTAATATGTTTATTTTTGACAATTAGTTTAAATCCTCTCAAGTTCCGTACTTTTTAGTTATTTCATTTCTATTTTTATTTGTATTATGTTTTTGTCACTTATAATTACTTCATGATTCGTATTATTATGTAGCCTTCTGACCAGATGTATATCATGTTTATTTTTTTGTTCATGATTGTTATTCTAAAGAGACTTGGTCCAAGAATAAAGTTTGTTTTCTATTCTATATACTTTATTATTTAGTGGTAACGGAGTGCAATATTACAATATCCGACAAAATTACTCACTAACAAATCTGACGTGTACATCACATGACTTATAAGAAAAAGAAGCCTTCTGTTGCTCAACAAGTGATCTTGAACAATACTTTAATTAAAATAAGCTTATAGAATATTTTTAATTATGAGAATTAGCGTTGTATAGTAATATTAGAAAATGAAGGAAACTCAGAATTTTTTTTATTTTTATTTAGATGACTTGATCCATTAAATTTAAATTAGTAATATGCTCTTTTCTTAATGCCTATTAAAATATAATATGACGATTAGGATCGGGAGTTCCGACTTCAGAGTATAAAACTTAATGAGACTGCAAGGGAATAGCTCAAATAGTGAACAATTTTTTGTAATAAATACTGAATTTAAATCATACCTTAATTTTAAAATATAAAGGTTATATTTAACTTTCTGCACGAATTAATGCATTAAGGAATTCATTACATGTCCATATTCAATAAATGAATAAAATTAATTGAAAAAGGAACTCAAAACAGATGATTAGGTTATTTCAAGCTGGTTGGAGTTTATTTAGTTATTCGTATGAACATATTCCTTCTATGGTCAACTGGAAACAGTACGATGTTTAGACTATGTGTTAAACGCTACCAAAAGCATCACAATCGTAACTCAAGAAGTTGGCCGCCAGAGAGCAGTTATGTCAGTATCGAAGTATTCTCTAGGATTCGGAGGAGCTGTCACATTATATGTTTCCTTGCAATGTTGAGTTTTGATGGTTATCTTCGGAATGAGCTATATAAATAAGAATGTGCATACTAAACCTTTAAATAAATTTAATAAAGTCTGTAGCACTTCAACCCATGAATGATATTGGGTAGTATTTGGCACGGACTGAACTGTTTCTAAGTTAATAGTTATAATAATTAATAATGGAAGTGGATTTTACATAGATCCATTAGTTTTTTTTTCTATAAATATATTACCTACATAATGAAGGCAGAGTGAACCGGAGGAGGTCAGGGCCGATTCACGGCTCCTAACATATTAAATAATTTATCTGGCTCGAACATATGACCTACAGACTTTTAGAATAGTGCCCATAAGCTCTATACTATGTACCCCTCATCATTTAGAAGATTTATTTTATAATTTTTTGCATATTCTTACAAGATTTCTTATCGTTCCTCATCTCCAAATTCCGCATCCTCCAAATTTCTCATCTCCCCGATCATATATATTACACATTCGCTTCCGACGGAAGGCGATCCCGTCGATAAAGGAACAATTGAAGAAGAGGAGATTGAGCTACTCTGCATGCATTGCCTAGCAGCCAATAAGCTACGCGTCATATTGATTTCCTTTGTGGATTTATCACCATTCGGAGCCCTCCCTATGCACCATCAGGCATCAACTTTTTATTGTTGGTGATAGGAAGTAGAGACAAGGCAATGACAATTACTCTAATACTAATTGTAATTATGGTTGCCAATTATTTCAACTCGGTCGTATAGAAACATGAATAGCGAAGTCATATAATTTGTAAATGCCCTTTTTAAAAATAAGTTTGTTGTGTATTCGTTATTCCAATTACGAATTCTATCATTCATCTATTTATAACTTTAAAACTAATCTTGAAAAATTCAAATTCATAGTTAATATAGATATTATTTCGTAGCGTTTCTGGCAATGTAGCATCTCATGATATCGATGCTTTGGTTCACAGATGTGTTAACTCCAAATTTTTCTATAATGGGTTTTGTTATATACATAATACTAGCTGACCTGGCCGCGCGTTGAGACCTGGGTGTTATAATAGTAACGTAAAAATATTACGTTAATATTTGAATGTAAATGTAAAAATGAATGAATGAAAAAAATGAACTAAATAGTTTTTGGATTTTACATTGTATTCATCTTATATCTAAGTATAGTATATGATAAATAAAAAATATACAAATATTCCTAACTGATAAAATATAAACATCATTTTAAGAAATGAGGTATACTATGCTTTATTTTTAATTGTGGCTAGTTATATTGATTTAAATTATAATAATATCACTAAAATCGGTCCAGTAGTTTAGGAGATTAGGCCGGACAAACATTGTGACAGGAGATTTTTATACATATAGATAGATAAGATTCAGGTTATTTGTTACATGATTTATACTGTATTAGGCGTACAGAGCTCAAATTGTAACATACTTAATCTACTCTAAAAAAGATTACTTAGGTTTTTTTTTCCAAATACGCACCGATTAGGAGGTAGAGTGCAAAACCTGAAATAACTCCGAAAATTTTGCGGTTTTTCAGCCACCAAAAGTTTCACCATCCGTTTATTCGGATGAAAATTTGGATTGACACAGCTAAGACATGCTTTCACAACATATCAAAAATGCAGCAGGCTAAAACAAAAAATAATGTTGCAAAAACATATCACAGTCATTAATCAAAATAAAACATTGCCAGTATTTTAAGTCGAACAATATAACATATCTGTACGAAATTTCATTAAAATCGGTCCAGTAGTTTCGGAGATTAGGGCGGAGAAACATCGTGCCAGGAGATTTGTATATATATAGATAGTAAAGTTGTGATCAGGAAGTCATAGATCATATGTTGATAAAAAATTAATAGAGAAGCTTTAAAGGTTACATAAATATATTATGTGCTCAAACTTGAACTATATTTCTTGTGTTAAATTATTTTCAAAGTTGACTCATTTAAAATAATGTTTTCGGCACTTAACATGTATGTGAACTAAGGCATCGATAATTTTTAAACTCCAAAAAGAGGATCCAATAAAAAATAACAATTAATAACTAAATACAAGTATAAAAAATTGTAATTATTATCTTGATGATTTAAAAAAATTATTTGCAAAGTTGAAATAGAATCAAAACAGTTACAATAAATGTTTGCGGTAATTTACTGAGAAAATTATTATTAGAACAGGTTTAAAGGTGTTGTTTTCGTTGATAAATTTTAATTAAGATAAACCGTTTTGAGGAAATAAAGCCCCTAAGCCTGGATTATGATAATGATTTTTACCTTATAACGAAAGGTTGTGATGGAATGCTATTGGATTGAAGGATTGGAGGTGGTGGTGGGGGTTATTGGAAGGGGTGGATAGGAGGGAGGGGTGGATTAGGGGCCTATATCTGTCGTTCAAAGCTCAATCAGAATCCAATCATAACTTCCAATCCCAATCAATGGCCACACTTACATTTCTCATCTCCCATTCGTCCACGCAAATGAATTTTATTTACCGCTTAGTCCACATCCAAGGGGGTTTAATATTTTTTTAATCATATTTGTTTTTCTTAAGCCAATAAAAATTCTTATAGGACTTTTATTGGCTTTCAAATGAAGCTAACAGAACAATTGAACCTACTTTAATTACTATATAATGTAGCCGTTATTGGATTGCATATTTACTAAAAGAAAAAAAAACCTGTACCACTACAATCCTTTAAGTGCTTGGATTCAGTACATGGTAGAGTTCGTACTGTTTCTAAGCAACAGCTTGTGAAGGGGGATGATTTTCCGAGATGGGCTTCATCCATTTACAGAGGCTGGGTGAGCCCCTGGGTCTGTATATTCAGCTATATCCGCTATAGGGTCCATCTGGGGCTGTTAACCAATTAAAAAATGTATCTTCCATAGCCGGAATTGAACCCAAAACGTTCAGCTTTTCAATTCAATACTCTACTCACTGAGATACCTACCTATACGTTTATAAATTCAAAACATTAATGATTAATATCGAAATACAAAATGATAAAATTCCATTCTCCATTATTGTAAAACCTCAGATTTTGAGAGGAAGAATTATATTATTTTTTCATTATGGCAAATCACGAAGATTCCTTATTAAAAAAAAATGACAAAAAAAAAAAAAACACTTTCTAAATTGTCGAAATACTGAATCTAATAATGAATTTTTCATCCTTCGTTTTAATTGACCGATATATAGTCATAATTGTTTTTATCTATTCAAACTTATAACTGTATTAAGTAGTTATGGTATCCTCTACCAGCTTCTTCCAGTCGTCTCTGTTTTTCGCAGCAGTCATCCACCATCTGACTCCCAGGATATCACTCGCGTCTCTCTCCACACCATACGGCCACCTTAAATAATAGAAGGAGTAAATATTATGAATGATATAGTGGCAATATCTAAATGCTGTAAAATAATCAGTTATTAGTTAACAGTGAGTAGTGCTCAAATAACAATTTTAACTTAGAGGTTCACGAATCCATCTTGCTTTCAGACCCCTCGGAGGATTACGGGAACTGAAGAGGAAGCTAGGTTCGAAACTAGTAGGTTTAAGTGGGAATAAATTATATCATGAGAGGGTTCGTATCGGAGTATTGCAGATTCAGTCTTCAACTCTCTGTACCGGAAAAAAATTGGCTTATTATATATGTTAATTTTAGCTAGCGTAAACCGGACCAGAACCTAGTTACCTCTTTTGATTTTTAATTGTCGTAGTCTTTGTGTGCTGCTGCACTCTATCGGAGCCATTCTACTAACCTATGGAGTGAATTTGTTTTTCAAATAATCACAAGCCAGTAATCTCCTATGTCTATGAAGAAGCGTGAGAACTAATTGGTTTGCAACTCCTTGATCACTGACTAGATTTTTTTTACTGCCTATTTCATTATTAAAACGTCCTCTAATATTAAACATTTACATTTGCAATAATATCTATGTGAGCGTTATAAACTTACTAGATATCCGATAAAATAATATTGGACTATAAAAGTGAAATCTGACTAAAGCAGTAAGACAATCTTAATGCAAGCAAGTTTGCTGAACTCGTCAATATAAAAATTAATGTCTTCAATTTAACTATTAATGTCAAATATTATTTGATCGGCTAGTGTTGGAGTAATATGTATATTATCTAAGTGAGCTTAAATGTTATATTTTAAATTCTACCGCATAAATAAAACGCAATTAGAGAATTAATTTTCTTCTGTAGACACAGAGGGATGGGGAATACGACATTTTGCATGCTGGAAACATTTTTAATTTAGTTTATATCTGTTTTTTAAATGTGAAAAATAAGAATGTAGAGGTGAGGGGGGAGAAGCAGATGGTGTCATGTACAGGCTTTAAGGGACTACATTTATTTTCATCAGGTTTGACAGGAGGAGAGATTTCCAGTTTCCTTCCCAGTCGTCTAATGAAAATGTAATACAGAGCTTAGTGAGGCTGGCCATTGTACGCCCCCTCGCTATGGAATTCTTGATGACTCTCTACCTTCGCTATATCTTACATCTATTTTTAATGATTAGCAATTTCCGCTCCTTCTTACATCATTTCCACGGAAGAAGTAAATGGTCAGAGTATGTTGTTCTTTGCTCAGAAATATCAAGAGTTACCTCCGATATTCTTCTATAACATTCCAACCATACTTCAATGACCAGATCACACAAATATGGTTGAGGCTTCGGGTGCAGAGAAGCTCAGAAGGTAAAGCACTGAGTTGTTACACAAATTATAAGGTTTATGTCCTTTTGTGGTAGATAAATTACTAAATTTGTTAACAGCTGTTGTTGAACGAATCCCTTGGGGCTCACCAACTATTTAAAAAGTGGGTGCCCATAGTTGAATGGAAAACTTGGCTGCTGAGCGTTATCTAGAAAATAAAATACCTATTTTATTGTTAGTGCTTCGATGTTCTATTTTTTTGTCAATGCTTAATTGAAAGTTAGCCTGAAACATTAACAAATAATAAATTAGCTATTTTTAATGGTATAACTGCATACATATTTAATTGGTTGCAGGATGGATCATTCTTTTCATTGCTGAGTGCAGAATTGTAATTGTAAATATTAAATATAATTAATATCTACTATTCATTCATCATTTTTTTTCAGATCCTCGGCATCCTTCCTTCTTACCTTCATTCTTCCACGAGGTCTTACTTCGTCGGGTTTTCCTTAGTACAGTCTTCTGACTGTCCTCTCTTCAGCCATCCTTATTTCCCAACCCCAGTCATCTAACCCGTTGTACCCTTACAAATCGTGTGACACTTACCTCATCAGAGAGTGTAAACAAATCTCGGTTTTTTCGTCTCAATATTTTTCTTTCGAACGTGTCAATACGCTCAGCTGAGGCTTTATACAATATCTTAATTAACTACAATAATTATAAATGCCACCAGTTATTCCAAAGTACGTTATAACTTTTGGGCCTCGGTATAATATTTCCTCACTGTACAAAATAAAGTTCAAGTTCATAATAGCTATGTATTATCATTTTAATGTTTACTGAAACATTAGCATATACTAACAAAAATATTAAATAAATAGAAGACATTTAAACCATTCACATTTCTCCATATCAAAGAGGGTAAAAAAAAATGCAAAAACATTTCCCTTGACCTCTCTCTAACATCAATTTACGATTTTATCTGGCGTTGAAGGGAAAATATTGACTCACTACAAAAGCTGACCTGATAAAACACAATGACTTTTCGACCAAATAGGAGACTTGTTCACGCGTCAAATTTCATACTATACTTACAGAACAGAACGACCTCAATTTTTTTTACAGTTATGAATCAAAACCGTAAGATAAAAATAGTATGGTTATCATGAATGAATTACTGTCTTGATGAATGTTAAGATCTAAATCCAGATTATTATTCTGTAATTTAACGAATACTCAAAAGAAAATAAGTACTAATGATTCCCCTACAATTTAGAATCGACTGTCTAAGACTGACTAAAAGCAAAAACTTCTCAACTGAGGGACTTAAATCTTTCTCTAACAACTCACGAGTACAATTAGGGAGATTTCCTTAAATGACCTTTTTACAATTTTTAAGCAGTTTTATCAAGATAGTGATTATTATTTTTTTTACAGTCAGGCGTTTATGGGGGCTTTACAGCTAACGAATCCATATTCTATCATTATTTTATAGATTTAGGGTTTGTTAGCAATAAGCGTGTGCTTAAAAAAACATTATTACTTTATTAATACTCGTATTTATCTGGTATATATACTACTACTGGGGAAGCGGAGTGGCTTAGTGGTTGAGTACTGAGTTCCCATGCCGGAAATCCTTGTTCAAATCCCGCTGCGGGCAGTTACTTTTATTTAGTCTGTTTGCAGCCGGAGATGGATCATATAGGATCTAGGACCCTCCTGGGGCTCACCCAGCCTCTATAAAATATTATAAAAATAGGGTACCCATAATAAGGGGGAAAAACCTGGCGGTTGAGCGTGACCAAGGACAAGCCACCCCTTGCAGAACCGTTGTCCATGAAACAGTACAGTCTCAACCATGTACTGAACCCCCAGACTCGTTCACGGGTCGTAGTGGTACAGGTTTTTTTTTTTTTTTTTTTTTATACTACTACTGGACCTTGATAGGCAAAACTTGGAGCTCACACTGTATAGCCTAAGCAGCATAAAGTGACGCTAAATTAACCAACTATTACTGGAGTTCCGCTGAGTTTTAATAAAAATACTTTTAGGTTTTTACTGAAATTCGATTCAATTTACAGGGCATATAAGTATTCAATCATTTGAGTTTTGTTATAAAATTTTGTGGAAATAAGTTACTGAACGATATTGAATATGCATTATTATTGACCAAGTGATATGAAGGACTATCTAAAAGCATTTCTGAGTACTGCTCTAGAGTACAGGAGTATCAGAGCATTTATTCAGGATTTCAGTGAGTTAGCATCAAGTGTCCATTATTATGGTTCTGGTTACAGTAAAGACGTGTTATTTTTAATAACCTAAAAGTGACTGAAGATATGTTTTTTAATAAATAATTTAAATATTTTGTTACAGACATTAAATTCTGTTTTTTTTAATTTTTAGTATCTCGTGAAAATTTAGTTGTCCCAGTCACTTGTACAATCCTCCCACTTATGCTTCGGCCTACCCCTCGGACGTTTACCAACAGGCACTGCGCTTATGAAGATCATAATAACTTATCAGGAATTCGTTCGTTCCTTGCAACCCATCTATGTCTTGCAATCTCTTCAATTATGTTAACCTCTGCGATTCTGCTTTCTGTGATTTCCTAAATTACCCAGTGGTCTCATCATTTTCAGACCTAACATTCTACGTAATGCCTTAATTTCGAATGCGTTAGTATGATCTTCATTCTTAAATAATAGTTTTATAAAGTCTTATTTTTAAATTTCGGGACGAGAGTAGAGGACGAAAAATTACCAAGATTTCCTTCTTTATTCCATCTTGAATTTCCTTCTGTATAACTCTCGTTGACTCTACGCGTTCTTATTTGACGTTGAAAGGAAATTTTACAAATTAATATAAAATGGGTGAAAAAATATAAATTTAATTACTTTCAATCATAATGACAACAAAATTCATCATAAAATTATTGCATAAATAATTATAACATAATAGCCACCTTCGCATTACTCAAGTGTTGGGTAACTTAGGAGGTATAACCTATTCGCAGGCATTCCTATTTGCAGGGAAACACTGACTAAACACTAACCTAGGTTTAACTGCCGTTGAAGAGTTGGCAGTAAGCAGTTGTCTTAACTTGCTAATAACATCATCCAAAGCAGGCGATGCAGTAGGTGAAGTTTCTAACAGTTCCTTACTTTATTATACCCTCTCATGGGTAATTGCACTAACTGTATTAAAATTTAATAGCAATAATTAATGCAATTACTCTTTAACCAAATATTGAGGTATCTTTCTTTTATTCACTTTATAAAACTCTATTTCTTTATTACTATATTTTGCAATATTTAAATAATAATCTTCTGTTAAGATGTAACTACTTTGTACGTTATGGTACAATGACAATTAATAATGACTCAATTTTAATTAAAGTCTACATAATTAAAATAAAAATTTATTTGAAGGTTCAAAGTACCGTTTTCGGTTAACTAATTGAAACCGATTGTTATGATTTCTAAAATCCATGATTTTTTTTTTTAAATCCATAAATTATAAATACTGTTTCCACTTATTACTAGAAATTCCGATATTTTTAAAAAATAAAAATATGAATATATGCTACCCAGAAGCCTTTTATTTCATGCCTAAACTCCATAACACCGCTTTAATTATATTCGTGAGAGATATCTCAAAATTCAAGTGCTTATAATGCATATTTCGCAGATAATGCTTAATATTTATTTTTTTTTAGTTAAAATTAATAAAATACTAGACACATAATAATAATTAAGCTTATTGATTACTCAGAATGAGAAGGATACGACAGAAAAAAAAAGTATCTGCATCAACTCCTCAAGTTCTGTGATTCCCTGAAGATTTAATATCAGGCTAACTTATAAGAACTTAATAAGGATCTAAAAAAAAGGGAAAAGTTGAGAGCTATATGAAACTTTTTCTCTCATGAAGGAGGTTCAAAGAGGTTCATAATATTATAAGACCTTCATGTTGTAAGAAATCATGAAACTATTAACAGGAGATTGTGAACTCTATGTAAACCCTATTGCATCTATTTCATGCATTTCTTCAAGATAATTTATTCTTTATTGCGAGATAACTTATGAACCACATGGGTAAAGGAAGTCAGGTGACTAAATAAAGTTATAATAATGATTGCTGGCGTAAAGAGTATCAGGAAAAAGCGTCTGTGTATGCATTAAAAATTATTTATAGTGAAAATATAATTCAGAATAAGCTAATAATGCAATAAAATTTTATTTGTTTGTTATTTATAACCTTTAAATAATTCGAACCTGTTTCTGTATCAATAAAATTGATATTTATATCTATCAATCTATCTTGATAAGGCAAAGTAGCTAACTCTACTCAACGATGGAAACAATAAAATAGCATTTTCATATTAAAAGTAATATATAGTTATTATTTAGTTTAATATCACTTTATTATTAATAAAATTTTCTTAAGTTCGAAATTCATATTCACCATGAAAACGTCTATACAGGCACATAATTTCAAATCTACATGTACATAATTGAATTTGTGCACAGTTTCCTTATCAACCGGAAATAAGGGCGAATTTTTCTTTCAATTTGAACAAAAACAAATTGTTTTATGATGCATTTGCTACCTAATTTAATTATTGCATAGTTTTGGGGAATGTCAATTGTCAGTTCTAAATTTCAATACCTTCATTACAAGAGGAATGCCTTTTTTTTTTTTTTTTACCAAAAGACAATTTCTAAACTCATATGGAACATTCAAATACTGCTATTGGAAAAGAAGAAAAATATTACTATAATAATTTTCAGTGCATCGACCATAGTTTAAGTCTATTTTTCATAGCTTATATATCCCAGCGTCTCTCTCACCAAGGACTTGCCTCAGGTAAAAACTATTTCAACACATCGGATCGGTAATTCCTGCTTTCATAAACGCAAAGTCTTCAGTTTTATCGCGTTTATTTTGACGGAACAATAATAATATTTGAATATTTGATGATTGCAAACATATAAGCTAATATTTGTTGATATTATAAAGATCCTTTCTTCAGAATGAGTTAGTGATAAAAGTCATCCTGCCGCAGGGAATCCATAACTGGGAACGGATCGGTAAAAAATCCGGGTTACTCTCCAAGCCATTAACTGTTCTCAGCAAATAGGTCACGAGGCCAGTTTTTCCGCCGTTTTTTTAGGCACCACGAAGAATTACCAGGGGCTTTAAAAGAATTATGCTCGAAGGTCGTTGTGTTTGTGTGGCTTACTCTCGCAGGATTGTTATCTTTTTCGGCCAAGTTTCTCTTTTCTAGAAATATTTAGGAGTTTTCATTTACTTATTTCTTAATACTTGAATTTCAGGTGAGCTAACACACAAAGGCGATTTGGTTAAATAGTTAAACTTGAATGAATTATTAAATGCTCTAATAGATTGATAGTTTTTACGATTATGTTCATTTTGGTATTACTGTTATTCTATTTATGTCATTAAGGCGTGCTGCAATTCATTTCTTTATGTTCTTGTTTATTTATTTTAGCACCCTTTTTTGTCTTCTGGTATACATGCGATTATTGATTTTATCCTTCTTTTAGGCTTATCACTCTGAGCCATTTTCATTGTTACATACTCACATTCGGTCATATTCCACCTGCACACTGAACCTTTCGAGTCCGGATTATTTATATTGAAATAATACTGAATATTACCATATTTGTCCATTAGCGGAAGACTATTACTCTGGGTGAGGTTGTAAAGTCCTGTTCTTCTCAGGAACTTGGTGTCTCAATCAAAGGGGGTGCAGTACACCATGATATGCACAGCAGACTGCCTCAGAGAGGACTTTAAGGGTCAATCATAGTCATAAAGTTTGGCCTGAAAGTCTACATCTTCAGTGACGAATTTCCTGCAAAACCCAGGAGGCCAGGAGAGTCCATTTTTCTGTTAGCCCTGAGGGGAGGGTGGAAATCTAGGGACAATATTTCCTCAAGGTCACTGTGTATAGCGCTTATCTGCTTTGAGACCCGTTGTCGCAAATAAGTTGTTCATTCTTTTGCAGTAGTAAATGATCCTTGTAGAACATGTAGCCTTCCTAGAGCTTACATAGACTTTAGTAGAATTTACACTTATAAACCTCATTTCATTTATTTATTTATTTTTTAGCATCAAGTTAAGTTTAAAATATTATCTGACCTTGTTACTCGCTCAGAAAAAGAGCTACAACCTGACAGTCTGCTCAATTGTTGTCTTAGAAACAGCTGGGTATCTACCAATTTTTTAAAATTTATTTTATTATTTTTATCGATAACTAGCTTACGTACCTTACCTTTACTGCTCATGGCTACAATTATTAATTTTGATAACCAATTAGAATGTACTTAAACATATATTAACATTCATATGGAAGTATCACGGAATACAATAAAGTGTTACTTAACAGCAGATTGTTTGGTTCAACAGGTAAGTAAGTATACCTGATTTGTTCATCTCCATGGTTGATGAATCAATCCATATTCAGCTCGACCACTAATAATGATTATTTTTAATGTTTACTCCTCAAGTTGTTTCGATTTTCTACTTTAAAACATGTTTATTCATTGAAATTGTTAATTATTAACCAATTTCTACTTATAAATTGAAATAAGATTAGATTTCACCAAGAACAAGTTCTTTTTTTTCTTAAAAAAAAAACGGTTTTACAGCATATAACGAAGCTGTTAGGATAATAAACGAAGCTGTTTATATCAAATCGTCGTGTTTTATCAAAGGAAATGGAACCGCTGATACCCCTGCTTCTTGGAAAGGCCGGTATGCTACTGTTTGACATACCTTTTGCGAGGTGCCTCAGATACCCGACGTCGAAGGACAATTGTGAAGCAGTCATAGCAGGTTATCTGAATTATGCATTCCCCGTGTGGTTCAAGAACCTTCACATCCCGGATTAGTTGCGGCCTCACCGAGAGTCCCTAGGTTAGAACGTGTCTCAGGAACCCTAATACACACTATTAGACATAGTATAGTAGATTATGATATCTCGCCTTACGTTGAAGATATATTGCCAGACTGACGTGTTACGCCATTGTGATCGGGAGACCTAAGACATGCCATTTTCTGTCTCGCAACATATTCTTAGAAGTTTTCCGATCAATAAACATGTCTACGCAGACAATCCAAGACCTGTCTCAGAGACGAAAATTGAGCAATATTCTTACTAGTGCGTACTAGTTTTGAGAATGTCTAAGCTTTAGCTCCTTCTGCGTTTTACTTACCTTAATAAATCAAGACTATACGGAGCTGAGATAGTTGAGAATCCAAGGAAGTTAAAAAAGATTAACAGAGAAGATACTGTTGTCTGGAACCATAGGTAGGCTATAACCTTAAAAGTTTTACGTTTTTACATTTATTGTTTTTGTCATTGTTTTTACGTTTGAACTCGTCGCATTCAACATTACAACTTAGTATTATTATTTTCCTACCCCAATTCCATATAATATATAAAATTGATGTTAAACCCACATGCTCATTTCAAGAACGATTCTCCTCTGCTAATGGTAGGGAATAACTACCCATCCAATAAGGATTTTGTGTGCCTTTGGAGTAGAGGCAATTTAAATCTTACAGAGAGATCTTTTCATGGAAGACTATCGAGGCAAAGAGGTACAGAAGAAAGCTAGTGATGAAAGAGATATATCAATAACAGGGGCCAATTATATATTATTACTAGCTTTTGCCCACAGCTTCGCTCGCGTGGAATTTGGTCTGCCACATAAAGTTTTGTGACAGATCATTTTAAGTAAATAATTTCATATTTTTAACTATAAGTTACTCCTACGTCCGAATTTTTAGATGTCCAACTTCAAAGCTGACGGATTCCATACTATCTTTGATATTAAGGGCGAAGCCCTTGGGGTGGAATTGTCCGAATTCCTTTCTTAGTGCTCATTTAAGCTATACAAAGAACCTATCTGTGAATTTCAAGATGCTAAGTTAAGTGGTTTCTGCTGTGCGTTGACCGCTGGGTGTGTTAGTCAACTAGGTTACAGTTTTATATAAACTGCGCTTGAGTGCTGTGTTGATAAAAAGTAGCCTATGTCCTTCCCCAGGCTTGAGATTATCCATATCAAATTTCATCACAGACAGATCAGCACAGCCGTGAAACATACATTGACACTGATTAACAAATGGGGCGGACAGAAGTTTACTGTTGTTCGTGGCAGTAAAGCAGTAGTACGTAATGTTATTGAATTTATTGAAAATGATTTTTTTTTCAGAACCTCCTTTATTTTATGAAATTACTATTACAATAGTTCGTAAAACCTATAGCTTCTATATAAAGAAATCCTTCTATTACCTTTCGGTATTTGAAGGCGTTACATCGGGCTGAGTCCGCTGAAGGCGGTTTTTACTCAAACCGCCACGAGGCCGCTGACATTATACAATACAAAACGGCGAGGGACCGTTTAGCGGGATCAAGTGACAGTTGTAGAAAGAAGAAAGGAGAGGAAGGAAGAAGGAAAAGGAAGTCAGTCAGTCAGTCATTCAGGACAAAGCATTTCATATGTATAGATATATTACTAACCGATGAAAAAAACAATAAGCGAACTTAAATAAATAATTTAACAACACCTATAGCCAATTTTTTCTTGGGGCAGAACCTGGAAAAATCTTCTCCAAAACCCTCAGGAACATGAAATTTAGTCACGTGTATAAATTTATTAAGACCACACGTAATGTATTTAAAATAAATGGACTACACGGCTATTCAATTATAAAATTAAAGCGGACATTCAGTGGAGGGGAGGGGGTATGGTAATTCTTAAAGCAAAATAGGGGCATTACACGCTCCGATAATTGCGTTAATAAAGGAAATGTCAGGGCTAACGAGTCATGCTGTTCGGTCAGCCATTGGCGTTTGTTTAGTTTGTATAATTTATAATGTGACGTCACGTTGAGGAATATCTTGTTTTTATGTTGGTAGCTCCATATAGCTGGAATCGAATATGACGTACCATAGTCTGTTAGTTGTAGGGGAGGAGAGAGACGGGGGGGGGGGTTCATCACGGCCCATGTCCCTCTCTTTTTATATGTTATATTTATATTTATTATGTCATATTTGAATTTCAAAATCAACCCTGTCGCCCACATAGAAATTTCATATACACTGTTTCCTGTTCGTATCCCTTATTGCTTACTAATACGATGGAAGAATTAAGAAAGTTATTTGTTTTATTAAGGAATATTTGAATACATTTCTTTTCCAGATGGTAAGGGTCGAACAGTGGTATAATTTGGAAGAAACCTCTTCTTCTTCTTTTGCTTCCTCTTATGCCATTTCTGGCGTTGAGGAGCCTCCGGCGAGGCTATTTTGTCTACTTTGAATAGTATTTACTACCATGCGCGTTATTAGCCCAGCGTTGGAGGCGTATCCCCCAGCGTATCCTTAGGACAACTGGGACATCTCCTGAATACTTATGCCCCCTCATGAGAAAGGGTGACCGGGCTAACCCCCCGGTAATGGGTTTCCCCCAACCTGGAGGACCAGTGGCTAATGGACAGCCAATGTGACTTTTAACAATCGTTTCATCTATTAAATCTATCAATATATCAACCTTAAAAAATGGGCTACCGCTAATTTTAATGGAAAATATTTTTTTAAACATGAAAATTTCTGACTTCGAAAATTTTCTGTTTGAATTTTACGCCAAAATGGCTAGTTTTGATAAGATATAAGGTGACGTCATCAGACTTGTTGTCAGTTTATCTCGCTACTTTTCCAGGTAACAAAATTATTTTTAGCTTGTTTTTAAAAAATCTCTAATAAAGTTGAAACAATATTGCTTTGTCTATTAAATAAATAAATCACTTATCATGTCTTACGAATATTGGTATGTGCCAATGTTTGAAAGTACCACGAAATCAACCTGATAAACTGTTCCTTAAAGTTCCCATGGATCCCATGAGAAGAAAATGTGGTTTTAAATGAGAAGAAAGTATAACCTGGCTCCTTCTACAAACTGTTCTGCCTGTGAAGATCATTTTAATGTAAGTTTAAGCTTTGTACTCTTCACTTATCCTGGGCTCTAAAGGAGTCTTTCCCTATGTTTCAATAAGATGATTTTCGTGATAATGTTATCATTCAAATTATATGTACAAATCATCGTACGAAAAGAAGCAGTACCAACCAAATTCAATTGCCAAACAAATAGGATCCTGTCACGTTCATCTCAACCAAGACCTCTTGTTGTCAACAGGATGAGACAATCACTAATCAATGATGTTTTGCAACCATCAATATTGAAAACATGGGATTGAAATTCCTACATGTTCCTCAAACTTGGATGCAGAAACACAATTATCATAAACATCAGAAAAACAGAATGCTAAAAACGTTCATGTCAGAAGCAAAGCTGTTCAAAAAAAGGCATGTTTGAAAGATAGGGTATCATCACCTAATTTTATGTTTAAAAAAATTCAAACATCTGATATGAAGGTACCAAAACTGCTTTCCAGTGATATTAATAGTGATGACTCTCTGTTTTTGAGGTAACCAAGTGATTGTGATAAAGAAAGTATTTCTGCACTACAAAGTTTTAAGCACACTCAAAGAAGCATCATAAAGAAACCTTTGCTATGTATAGGTTATGTTGATAAAACTATTAGTTATTGAATAAATAGATGCAATAATTTGATTCTTTACTTGAAATTAGTTAATTTAATTAATAATCAAATTTTTTATTTCTCAAGATGAACACAATATTCTATATGAAAATGCAAAAACTTCATATGAATGTCTTATTACAAAAATGTAAACAAGCTTGATGACGTAACCAAGACAAAATGAAGCGTTTAAAAGTTTTCATTTCCTGCGTAAATTTTTTCATAACCCGAACGCGATTTTTTCGATGAAAAATGATCTTTTAAAAATAAAATAAATATTTATGTGAAAAGTTGAGTTACATTATGGTGAATCTAAAAATTCATTTATTTTTAATTTTGTTTTTTTAATATTGGTTGTACAATGCAGTCAGAAGGCCCCGATTGCCGTCAACTCCCTTCGCCATAAGAAATCTCATTTCGTCTTATTTATTTTTTTTCAGCAGCGAGTTAAGTTTCAAATGTTGTCTGGCCTCATAACTAGCTGAGAAAAAGACCTGTAAAATGGCCCGAAACGTTATTTATAATAGCTCAACCCTTTTGATAGAAATTATTTGTCTGAAATCTACCCGGGCCTGTTTCTTCCCCTTTTATATTTTATATATCCAAGCGAATCGGAGTTATGGGCAGGATCTTTGTAACTGTTAAGAGATGGATACCTTAAATAGAAGAGAAATAAAAAAGAAAACACAAGTGGCTTTTTTCATGTCAATATTCCTGTCTATCCAAACCTACTCTTCAACATTATGGACTCTGACGAATAAGCACCAGAAATACATGAGGTTTCTTAGGTAGAATGAGGGCAAAACAAGAAAAGATCGAGTCCGGGTGTCAGGTCGAACCTGGGTGTCAAGGGAGTGGAAGGTGTTTTACTTACAAAGCTATTGTAAGTAAGTATGTAGACCAATAGTAGTAAAGACTTCTCAAATTTTAAGTTGGAACATATCGGTAAGGTTGAGAATATATGGTCTAAGGTAACTAAAGCAGAGATTTCGAGATTTTGAATTTTTGAAGTTTTTTTTTTCATAATGACATATCATTTCAACTGTCCTCTCTTAGCTTTAACATTTGCCCAGTTCTCTTTTATACAGCAACATCGGTTTCTCTTCTGTTTTTATTAATTTCTGAAAACTCTAGCGGCCAAATGGGAGTAGATATCAACTAAATAGTTGACCTGAAACGGCCGTGTAACAAAATATCCTTAGAAGTAATCTACATATCCCGTAAGCACTTTTCAACCTCTTCCTCCAGGCAGGTTAGGTGTCTTTTCTTTAAAGTGGGCAAACATCTGATTCTTTAATCGTATGGGTTTTATTCTTAGCAAAGGCCATACCATGCAATTTTCATTTTCCCCATAACATCCGATAGTTTTTAAACATAAATACTCAGCTCAATGTTATCCAACCAGATTTGTTTCTTAATTGAACCAAGAATTTTCCTGAAGATCTTTCTTTCTTTGATTATCAATTTTTCTACCAGGCCTTGTCCATAGAGATGAATTTTACAGTATATAGAACCTCTGGTCAAATGAAATTGCAATAATGCAAAAGTTATGCATTCGTAGACATTAATTTTTTGTTGTGAATACTCTTGGTGAGTTGGTACACCATTTCTGCTTTATTCAAGAGAAAATTGAAGGTTTGTTCAGACTTTTATCATCATTATCTATAGTTTCACCCATTTGCGGGCACATAACCGAAATGGGGGACCAGTCCGACCATCTGCGGTTATTAATTTTTGCTTTTAAATTTTTCTCTTCAAATTTTCTAACGATCCTGGCCGTTTGTTGTTATTATTTTTATTATTATATATACATAAATTATTGAATTCAAACTACGGTGAAATTAACTCTTCAACATTCATAATGGTAGCGAAAGGGAACGAGAGGGAAATGAGAGGGTAAAAGCGTTCTCGTTGGGGACTGCGGTCAGTTGAGCATCTGATCCTTTGGCACAAATGGAATTAGAAAAGGGACTGTCCTACTCTCCTTCATCATTTGCTAAAGGATCTTCCCTGTTTAGGCAGCGGAAATAGTTCTATCTGTACAAATAAAGCTTGTTGTAATGTTATCGCGATTCCAAGAAGGAAAATCATGAGAAGTTTCATTAATTAGAAGTGGCACACAGATTAGAGAGAGAATGTAGGATGAACTTCTGTTTTAGAAACATTAAATTTAATTAAAAATGGCGATATTGTAAGGCAGGTGTTATTCATATAAGAATCCTATTAAAAATACATTAATTGATGAAAAATTATTAAAAGTTATACAAATGACATGTGAGTCGATATCAAATGAAATAAAAAATGGAAGTCCTATTTATCTGTCAAAAAAGGAAAGATAATACAATAGGACGTACATACTAACTATTTTTAAACAGTTTTTTATTTTACTTAATCTTCAACAGACAGCATAAATAAATAAATTATATATTTATAATTAATATACAAATGTATCAAATAGTTATTTGTGTATGCATAATATTAATAATTTATAGATATATTATAAATATGATCTGTACCACTACAACCCGTGAAGGGGTCTTGGTTTCAGTACATGGTAGAAACTGTCCTGTTTCATGAACAACTGTTCAGCAGGGAGGAGATATGTCCTAGATCACCCCCAATCGTCAGATTTCCCCCCTTATTTCGGGAACCCTTTTTTTATCAAGGCTGAATGACCCCCAAGTCCTGGGTCCTGATCCGATATGATCCAGCTCCGACCACAAACTGACTAAATAAAAGTCTTGCCCGCAGCGGAATTTGAACCAGAATTTTCGGCATGGAAACTCACTGCTCTACCACTGAGCCACTCCGCTCCCTTACAACTATGATAATTAATAAATATCTTAATAACTATTATAATACACAACTATATAAATTATTAAAATGTGTGGTCAAAACACAGTCATGGTAATCAAAGGCAGTTCGTTATGACTTGCCTTAAGTCTGTATATATTTTTATGATAACAAAAGTAATTGTAGTAAATTTATCTTTTCATTGCTTGACTGCGGTACGCCTCTTCCGTTAAATTTATTATATAATACTGTTGCAGCTCTCGATGTCGAACGCAAGCCAGGTAGTGCTGAGACAGGTCGGGTTCAACCTCTCCGGCAACATCAGCTGCGAAGTCACCACAGAGTCTCCGCACTTCTCCACCGCCGTAGTCTCCAAGCAGTTGTCTGTCATTGGTAGGTCTTATTTTATGATATCATGTTTATATTTTTATTTATAATATTTTTTTTAAAAGGATCGAATTCATCTAAGTATTCGTTAGACATATTGTATATTAATACAGAGGAGTACAAGAAATATTTTACATCGCTTTCAAGGTTGGCAAGAGCTACGACCCATTGTAAAGTTAGGAATAAAGACTTATGAGAGACATCCACAAAGTAAGGTTACATATGGCCTGCAGGATGTGGAAATTTTGTCTTTTTCGTAGAGGATTTCCTAACGATTAAAAAAAAAAAATCATCGAATGCCTCATTTCGTTATGATATGTCGTCACAGCAGCGAAGCACATCGACCAGTTCGTTCTCCGTTCGCATATTTTTGGGAGGTGGTATGCAAAATATGTACAGCTCCAAAAGTGCATTGACCTCAACGGGGATTATCTAGAGAAATATTGTCATGTGTTTTACTCATATCTTGTAAATTTCATTTAAATATTTACATTTTTCTATTTTTAAGACGTTTAGTAACCTTTATTTCTCGACGTAAAATTTGAACATGTCTGAAACGTAGTATGGGAATAATGTATATTGAAGTACATCACAATATATATTGAAGTTATTTTTCCATGAATAGCCAACTCAACCAGGTATAAACACTATTGTTAAACTTTAATTTTTATATACATTTGCAAAAATAAATTATATTAATTTCCCTAAACTGGATGTTTTTGTTTTTAAAAACGCTTTTCATTATTTAGAAATCAATGAACCCCGTACTAAAAAACATGTTTTCCCCCTGACCAAATGAATGATGAGTTTGAAGTGACTGAATTAATTAGTGGGCAAGGAAAAGTGGAAATGGAAGTTATTGCGTGGTAAAAGTTATAATATAATGGAGTTGATTATTAATTTCAGTTGGGGGGCTACTCCTTCATGAATTTAGATAGCCGTTAATGTCCGGTGTTCAAGCCCAATCTCATTCTGCATCTTTAAAGACAAATATTTTGATGCCTTCTATTAAATACAGCGCAGAATAGTAATATAGATTAATTGACGATCAGTCATAGAGGAGCAAAAACATAAATATTAACAGAATATTGAAACTAATTACCCGTTTACTCTGAA
This sequence comes from Troilus luridus, assembly GCA_964056705.1. NCBI lineage: Eukaryota > Metazoa > Arthropoda > Insecta > Hemiptera > Pentatomidae > Troilus > Troilus luridus. The sequence goes on along the minus strand of OZ057416.1, from coordinate 20,485,350 downwards.
GCCAGAAATAGAGTGAATGTGTTTAGCCTTCTGTGTTCATTCATTGATGCCTAATTCTTTAAGGTTCTCTTCAACATCTTCAATTCATTACTGTGTGGTCTGGAAACTCATGTTTGCCAATAATACAACTCTTCAGAGTTATTGTATCGCCTAACCAATTATATACTGCGTATTTTGAAGGATTGGACAACATGAGGATGCTTATACAATACAAGAAATACAATCCGTCATTAGTCTAAAACCTCCAAAAAATCAAAACACTGGTCCTTGGTTCGGGACGTAGTAGATACTGTACTGTTTCTTGGACAACAGTTGTGCAGGGAGCTGATTTATCCTACATTACCGATTAAATTTGAAGCTAGAACCTTTGGCACTGCAACTTAGCCCTCTACCACTGAGTTACACAGTTCCCCTCTAAAGCCCCCATACATTGTTCAGACCAGACCATGAATTTTCTTTAAAAACTTTCGCTCGAATATTTTAGGTTTTTTTTTTTTTTTGCTCCAGTGAGAGCCCATGTTTCTCCACTGCAGGAATGTACTGGTCTAATTAACGTTTTGTAAAGCCTAGTCATGTTCCATCATGCCAAATTTTACTTTTGAAAAGTCTAACAATTGCGAAACATATTCTATTCATATAAATATAGCATATAAATTAATTGATACAGTAAATAAATAAAATGAAAATCATAATAAAGAAAAAATACTGACTTTTAAATTAATAATTACATGCGAAAAATTGCACATAAAGTAATATATATATATATATATATATATATATATATATATATATATATATATATATATAAATTTAATATCAACACCTATTGATTAATTATTTACTGAGTGTTAAAGAAATAATTATATTTTAATGGGATATAAAAAAAAACTCAATACTTTTAGATGAATGGAGACGTTTTATTTTCACAAAATATTGAGGTATAATTAAAAATAATTTTATTTCAGTTTATTTTGAATAAATAATATTCCAGATATCGTCGATAACAATAAATAGCTTAAGAATTCCGCAAATTTCCCATTTGGATTTTTATGTCGTTAATTATAACTGGTAGAGGGCTTAGTTGTTGGGCCGGGTGTCCTGTCTAGAAACCTGACTGAGGTAGATACTTTATTTAATCTGTTAACAGCCAAGGATGTGCCCTATGGGATCTGTAGATCTTCTTAGGCCTCACCCTGGCACTATATAGAGTGATCTAGGACAAGTAACTTCCCTGCACAACGGTAGTCCTAGATAGTACAGTTACTAACGCGTATTGAAACGAAGCTCCTTCATGGGTTGTAATACCTGGGAAAAAAAGAAAAGAAAAAGAAAGTCACTGTTGTCTGTGAAAGTCATATTTAAATTACTGTTGTTTTGATAATTAGGTACCACAATGGAATAAAATAAAAATTATTATATATACCTATAAATTATTAAATAGTTCACCCACCACAACAATTTAAAGATGCCACAAATAGTTACTCAAATACGAATACTAAAATAAGAAGTATATCTCATAGCGAGGAAACCATATTTCGCAGTTTTCAGGGGCTGGTGAAATATTCAGGCGGAACTTGGGGTTATATCTCCCCGCTAACTTATTCACCAGAGGAGATAAATTCACTGCCCGCTCGCGGGACACTTTTCATTTCCTCAAACAATAGGGCCCGTCCGCTCTGGGCGTCTTATACATTACAATGCCGCACTCTATCTTCATCTACAAATATTAAATAAGCTCCGTGAAGGTCCTTCTGAAATGGATTCCGCTTTATACTAATAAATTCACTATATATAAACATATATATATATATATATATATATATTTATATAAGATGAAAGAAATTAATGAATTGCTCTCTATGATTTGTGCTTGGTACTCCGAGGCGATCGCGCGTGTCCCACCTTTATGATGAGTTAAAGTGGTTCTTCCCTCCCTTCCGTCCATCCAATCCATTTACTCTATTTATATATCTACACTCTCCTCCAATTCAAATCCTCAGTTCAACACTATAAGACAAGATCTCGTCTTTCCTACATAGGTTCCCAACAGAACCAAAGCATTCGAACGTTCCTTTCCCGCCCGCTCCACCACACTGTGGAACTAAATCCCTCCTATCATCCGTCATAGTCCCTCACTATCTTAATTTAAATCCTTGCTTTTCCAACAGCTCTTAGCTTTCCAAAATGATGCTCTCTAAGCAGGTTAGTCATTTGCTTAGAATGTAATGTATAGGATGATTCATTGTATTATTTAGTTGTTTTATTTTTGTTTTTTAAGAAGATGTACATCAGCAATTATTGCACGCTAGCTCATGCATTTAAAAAAAGTGATGCATTTATCTATTCTCTTTAATTGCTTAATATCTTGTCAAGATATGTACTGTTTATTTACTTATTATTGTTTTTGTTTAAATATTTCTTTTTAAATTGTTTTCTGTCACCTTTTACACGCTTTTTGATTTGTAACATTTAGCTTTCTGGCCAGATAAATACTATGTTTCTTTTTCTGTTCATACTTGTTATTCTAAAGGGACTTAGTCCCAGAATATAGTTACTTTTCTATTCTATTCTATGTATGTATATATATATATATATATATACATATATATAAGGAGTGGAGAAGCTGAGTATTTAGACTGCTGAGTCGCTGTTTTAAAGTTCCCGGTTTCCAGCAGTAGAGGTAAATTATTTAACCTGTTGACATCCATGCATGGAGCATGAGAGATTTGTAGACCCTTCTGTAACTAACGAAGCCTCTATAAAGTGGGTGCCCTTAATTGGGGAAAATCCTGGTGGTTGAGTATGATCTCGTCCCAAAACAACAGTTGTCTTAGAAACAATACAGCTTCTACCATTTGCAGGCCAAAACGCTTCATGGGTTGTAGTGGTGGAAAAATGATTCAAAAGATTTATATTTATTTTTTTATGGGCACTATTTCATCCAGTCTGAACGATTCTTGGGAACAGTCTTCATGTTCCCATTCTCAGAAGACCACTAAGGCCTGTCTCTTCGCTTTTCTCTATCTGGACGTTATACATTTAGGAGCTTTGGGAGATTTTTTCTACCCATGCGATGTGCATTGCACAACCATTTTATTCACACTTTTCTTATGCAAGACAGGTCCCCGATATCAGAATCTTAAGTTATTTACTCGTTTTAATACCGAAACGATTTCTTTCTTTGGTTGGGCCATTTACACTTCTAAGAATCTTCTTCTCCCAAATACTGTCCTATCTCTTGCTGCTTCGTCAGTGTCCACGCCTTCCACTGGATAACTGTTTCCTCCATGAGAGTTTGTACTTTGTTTTATATGCATTTATTATGATCCTGTAATTGTTATTTCAAATATAATCATCTACGAGCATGTGTTTTATTCTATAATAAAGGCCAATTTAATATTACTTCATGAGGATCGCACTATTTAATTTTATGAGTCTTACGTATCGAGTTCATCGTTAATTTATTTATAGTTCAATAGGGGCAGAAAGAAGTCACATATTTAGGGCTCACATATTTTCATTATATGTATTTATTTTAAAATTTCAACATATGACTGAGGAAGCTACGGAAATATAATTAATCAATTATGTATTATTTCGATGTTTACTCTGTGCTGCTTTTTCTAATATAATTTAATATAAGCGTTTTTCCTAATTTTCTAATAAATGTTATGATGGGTTTGATTTCGGGTTATTAATTTTAAAAACGAGTTAGCTCGCTCGATATCACATTCCGATTCATTTGTTTCCATATGCCTGATTTGTTCTTTGAGATCAATAGATCACTTGCCGCCTCATTTAGTCTATTTTTTTATCAAGCAAAAATTATCCGAGTGTGAATTTCCTGATTATTCTACTTTAAAATGTTTTCAAGCTCCATTTAATATTACTAAATTAAAAAGCAAAGGTTACGAGAACTGTCCGTTTTTATTTATTTTAATTTTGGAAATGGAGATATGGTTTGGTAGAGTTCCGAGGAAATGAAATGTAGGAGAAGGATATGCGAAGAAAAAAGTGACGAACCACATGTGATATTTCGTTACTAGATTTCTGTATTTCCGTTCAAAAAGATTATACTCGTCTCTATAGCAAGGGAATCGAAATTTGGCTCCCTTTTTTTTCTTCTAAATTCACAACCGAACTACAATTTTTTTTTTTTTAATGTTTTAAACTAAAAGGTACAGACAATTGTGTTTAAAGAGTATTGACTTTGAAACTCATTTACCTTTCATTTTTTTTAATGATAACAATTGAAAAGCTATGAAGTACTTCATTACTAAATTGTTTATCATATTTGTATTAACTTTGAATAAATTACATTAAAATTTAAAGTAATATTTTTTTACGTGCAATAAATAGTTTGTAATAAACACAACTATAAATATTTATTTTTTAGATTTAGTACACATTTAAAATTATCCTTTCTTTCTTTTTTGCATCTATAGCTTCAGTGAATAAGTGGTTAAGTTGAATTTTCCAGTTAAAGACTTTCATTTACTTAGGGGAGCAGAATCATGCTATTTTCATAGTGAATCAGGGGCGAAATCTGGCATTGCTTGGGATAGAGTTATTGTCTATATTACAACTATGTTTAAAGATAAAATTACAAGAATGATACGATTCCGGTTCTCTCAATACAACTAACTTATTCAGAGCAAAATTCGACGTAACCACGTATTCACCGAGGCTATAGATATAACATAAATAAAAATAATTTCGATTTTTATATCTGATAAACATAACAACCTATTGAAAAGGGTACGGTCAAAAGAGACATCAAATAAATGTTAATACATTAGTGGAAAAATTCCAACTAAAAACCTCAAGTCTCTAAACTAAAACAGGAAATTAAAAATACCTGTCCAATATTTCGCCTCTTCAGGCATCCTCAGGGCAAAAGAGAATAATAGCAAACTAAAAGATGAATAATGCACCCAAAAAAACAAACATCCCACCACCCCCAAGGCTCAAATGCAACTACTGAAACATAGGGAAGGTTACCAGATTCCCAGCTGGCTAAGGTTAGATAAAAACAGCTGATAAATACTCCAGATTTGAAACATCAATATACACTCACCAAGCCCCAAAAAAACCCAACAGGAAAACCAAATAAAATAAATAATAGTAACAAACAACACAAGAACAGAAGACAAGAAACTATATGAAAAAATGAAAGTAAAAGTGCAAGCAAAAAAGAGAATTTATAAAAACCCAGTGAACTGATGGTTATTCCACAAAAATTATATATTGAAAAGGGTACGGTCAAAAGATACATCAAATAAATGTTAATACATTAGTGGAAAAATTCCAACTAAAAACCTCAAGTCTCTAAACTAAAACAGGAAATAAAAATACCTGTCCAATATTTCGCCTCTTCAGGCATCCTCAGGGCAGAAAGAGAATAATAGCAAACTAAAAGATGAATAGTGCACCCAAAAAAACAACAAAACAAAAACAAAAAACCCAAACATGTTTTTGTTTTTTCGTGTTTTTTTTTAACAGTTTTAATTTCCGGTTTTAGTTTAGAGACTTGAGGTTTTTAGTTGGAACTTTTTTACTAAGGTGTGATTTCCTCTATCTGATCTAGACCTCTCCTCTAAAAGGTGGAAAAAATTCTTACTAATACATACACATTAGAAGTTCGAGTTGAAATGATAATGGACATTAGATTGAATAATGGGGATTTAAATACCTGAACCATTACATTTTTTAAACTTTATTGGATGAATGGGAGGATTGGAGGAAGACATTTTGTAAATAGTTGCACTGCCAACTCACAGATAATTCGCCATTTTGTTTCTAAAACCTAGTTTTTATTTTGTAGGTATGTAACAGTTTTTTGGGCAGATGGCCTATTCAATAATGAGTGGCCAAATAATTCATTGAGATTGGGTGAATGCTTTAAACTCAAGGAATACAAAGGAACACAAATATTTGAGCCACAATGCCTGAATAATGATTCATCGTTCCTTTCTAATTGTGCAACAGCTCTAAAAATATTTTGTAGAACATAATATAATTTACTGTTGTCTTTTTTCTTCCCCGAAGAAACTTAATATTCTAAATATGTTTCAAAGTTTCTTATCTGATATAAACTTTTATAAACTACAAAATTATTTTCGATAATTAGATAATAATATTTATTCGGTCCAAAAAAGGATGAGACCACTGGGTTATATAGGAAATTATAAAACGAAGAATTGAAAAGCATGCTTCCAGTAAATTTTATTTAACTGATAGCGTCACGAAGGATAAGATGGGCTTGTAATGGCGCAGGGCCCAGTAACGTACGATTTACTTAGATGTTAATTGGCGACTGAGGAGTAAACCGAGGTGTAGATGTGTGGATTGCCTTAAGAATGATCTGCTGGATTTGGACTTGGGTAGTGGCCCTTGGACAGAAGTTTGTAAGCAGAGGTTGGTGGTGTCGGCATGGAGCCTTCGGGTTCGCTAGGCCTTATTATTATTAGATAATAATAATATTTAGATGTTGTTTTATTTATCATTTATTTTGGAGTGAGGTGGCTCAGTGGTAAAGCACTGAATGGCCCTTGCTTGAATCCAGGAGTGACGGTTACTTTATTTAATCTGATAGCAGTCGGGGATGGACCATGAGCGATCTGGATACCCTGATGGGGCTCACTCATCCTCTATAAATTGGGTACCTTTAGGTGGGAAAGAAATTTGGAGATGGAACGTGGTCTACGAGCAATCACTTCTCTGCACAACCGTTGTCCCAGAAACATTACAGTCTCTAAAACGCTTAGGCACTGAACCCAAGATTCTTCATCGGTTGTTGTGTTTTTTCTGTATTTTTAATTTAAAATTATATCTTGTTAAAAAAAACAACTTATTATCTTGTCTTTTAAAAAGTTTAATTATTAGGTTGCAGGGAATAAAAAATTAATTTAAGTAATAATTAAATAACATGGTGTAAATCAAGATGTGAAATTAAAAAATAAATGTGTTTAATGAAAATACCACCAATACGTGATATTGAGTTATTTCATTATTAAATATCTGAATACATTTGGAGATCTAGTTGCTTGCCCTCGTAGCGGAAGCCGTTTGTTGGGAAGAATTTAAGAAGCGGTGGTGCCCGGAGTGGCTGTAGGAATTCCAAGACCCCGCATTTTCATCACAATGGCCCTCGCACTTCTCCGAGCCAGGTTCCGAAACTTCTTCACTAATTACAACAGATCCTCCGTTCGTCCCGGCTCCCATCTCTGCAGCTGGAATAATGTCGGCATTATCTCATCCGGGCGCTGCTATAATGAGATACATGCCACCACCCTCTCCACTCCCCAAGTTGCAAAACTTTTCAAAAAGTAGAGCCCAAGGTCTGGTGTTGCATACAGAAATATGTGATAGGAGGGAAGAGTAGGGGGGGGGGGTGGAAGTTGCTCGTACTCTGGTAGAAATATCGTCGAAAATTCAACATGGCAGATGATTACAAACAGCGACAGTAGCATTCTGAATGCTACGCCACTGAGTGTATGTGAGTAAAATTTATTTTCTATTAGATTTATTTTTAACACAATTACTTTCTAAGACGTACCTGGAAGGCTCCAACACATACCCTATAGTGTTATAAGAGAAACTATTGGACAGGAGAAGAATATATGTATGAAACAGGAACCAGAAGGCTTCAATGGTTTGGCCACCTGATGAGAATGAGAGACAATAGATGGCCAAATAAACTCATTCTTAATAAACCGGGTTATAGAAGAAAGAGAGGAAGGCCAAGGAAGACATAGATGAAGGTTGAGAGAGAAGGAATGGATGAATGGTAGGAAGAATTGGCGGGAACAGATTTTGGTTATCGGGATGCATTGATAGTAAAAAAACAAAAAACGAATGAATAAATATGTAACTCAATTAAATAGATTTGCTTTTAACTTTTTAAGCTAAGTTCAATTTATTACTGTTAAGTAGGCTGAAATATTAAAGAGGTTGGTCCATCCTTTTACTCTCTCTATCTGCACAAAATATGACTTTACCATCGATTCAACTATAAATTTATAAATATATCAGAGATACATACAATGTCCGATAATATACCATTATTTTATACTGTGTTATGTTGCATATGATCTACATCGAAATGAATTTTTTTGGACGTATGATGCCTGAATTGGCGAAAAGTTGACTGTTTTTATCCCATTGCATTTTAATTATTGTATCCCGTGTCAGTAATTCACTTCTTGTTATATTATACTCTTTATGTGTATATAAACTATATAATAAAATGTATTAAATAATGTATAGAAGCTTGGAAATACATTACTTTTAAATTGATTGAGGATATACTGTAATTATTTATCTATTGTGTAAGTATTTATAAAAATATAAATTTTAAATATATAAAAGATATGTCCAGGACCGGGACTCAAACAGTGGTCGTCCAGATCGGTAGTCTGGAACTCTACCAATTGAGCTATTCTGGCTACATCAGGCTCGTTCCCCGGTGATGGTCATATACTTTCTTTTCACTGATCCGACGTCGCAAGTTAGCGTTGTATTATAAAAATAGGTATAATCGTCCAGACTAGCGATCTGGATGACCCGGGTTCGAGTCCCAGCCCTAGACATATCTTTTCTTTTCAAATAAAAATATTTAAAAATTAATAAAATCACCTAACCACCCCTAATATAATAAAATAAATTATAATGATATATGTCAACAAGATCCAAATTAAATAAATGTTTAAAGAACATTCTTCCCCTCGTATACATCGCAAACATGCGAGAACGCGGGGACGTCGAACGCGGGGACGTCGGATCACTGAAAAGAAAGGATATGACCATCACCGGGGAACGAGCCTGATGTAGCCAGGATAGCTCAATTGGTAGAGTTCCAGACTAGCGATCTGGACAACCGGGTTCGAGTCCCGGTCCTGGACATATCTTTTCTTTTCAAATTAAATTTTTAAAAATTAATAAAACCAATAGCTAATATAATAAAATAAATTATAAAAATAAAATTGTTAGTGTGTTGTATGCTTTAAGGGGTATATACAAACACAAAAATGATCCAAAATCAAATGTTTTATATTTGTCTTAAATTAGTCTCTCAATGGCTTAATCATTAGCCATGCTTTCTTGTGGTACAAATAGTTGTTAAAGTTGTTTTCGTTAAAGCTTACAACGAAAATGGAAAAAAACAAAAAAACAAGCGCCCCTTAGGTTGGGAACCACTGAATTAGAGAGTTGAGCAGTTCATCCCAGGCAAGAATAAAACAATTCATAAAACAAATGTGTATACCAATTTAGTTGGAACAGTGCTTCAAACGACCCTGCTCAAACGATATATCATTTATTCGACAGACCTACCTGAACAGACCTACCTGTCAGCTAAACCTGTGATAGATAGAGTAGGTAATAAGATAATGGTAGCATAGAATAGAGAGGAATTTACCATCGGCTAGGAATTTTTCCCTCCGAATGTTTATATCATCAAAGACTCGGCGGATCTAAAATATGGCGCAAACGGCTGTTTTGGGGAAGCTCAAGTCTTTTGTGAATTATTTACATAGTTGTCAATAAATAATTCATTTTTGATTTCCATACTGAATCTAAGCACATGCCTCCACACATACACATATAAGTATTGTAAATGTTCAATAATTATTTATTTAAACTGCTCTGGTTTTTATAACAGCAGTATTTTAGGCCATTTTTTGTTAATAGCGTTTAGCTTTATTTTTCTTATTTTATGTTGCACAGAATAGGCTTTTTTCTAAACGGTCAGACCATCAACAAACTACGCTTGCATAATCTGGATTTTTTTGTTGTATATTCATACCCTGTTTGGATTGTTTTTTCCTTTTCGGAAAACTTCTATTGTAAATTTTAATTTGTCTTTTATTACGTTCTTTATGCCTGTACTTTCGACCAAGGGGACACTGCCCTGCCATCTCCCAGGTCCGGGGGGGGGGGGTGTTTTAAGCCCCTAAATAGGGGGTTTGCACAGGTCTTCAGCCCATCAAAAAATTTAATGTGCCTCCAACCTATGTACTCGGGCACCGAGGAAAGCCGAAACTCCTCCCGGATGCAGGTGTTAAGTGCCCTCTCGAGCGATGTGCCACTTACGATATTCCTAAGGATGGAATTCTGGAAATGCTGCAGGTGCTTCAGCGTTGTTTTGTAGAGGTGTCTCAGTAGTGGTGCACCATAGAGCAACATAGTTGTTATGATGGACTTGTAGATTTGTTATTTCAACCTCAGTGAGAGCTGCGGCGACAAGAGCAGATGGTATAGCCTGTGGGATTTCTGTCGTGCTAACTTCAATCTTGCCTGATTTTACTTATATATTCAATATTACTTCATCAAATATCCATACGAAATAAGTAATGCGAGAAGGTAATGACATGCGATAGATGAACGAAACATTTTGGGGCGATAGAATAAAGTTTCACGTATTAACCTTTAACGGTCGTTTGTCATGTCTAGAGTTTTAATTTTACGGCTTAAAATTAATTCATGGTCGGATCTTTTCGCAGTATTCTTGGTTTTTCCTCCGTTGACCGGTTTATTTAGCTCACTAGCTGTATCGTTATCCATCACGATAAAGCAAATAAAAACATTTACATTAATAAACAAATCAAAACACACAAATTCCGCGGAACACACGAATAAGTGAGAGTATAAATGAAATGCTCCACGGCCAGCTGACTGGGCGCCGCCATATTGGCCTTGGCTGCTCTGGCCTTACCTCTACGGCAGTGCCCATAGTACCCCTACTGTGCGACATGCAATAGAGAAACGAAAAATTTAGGGACGATTGAAAAAAAGTTTCACTTTAATAATAATAATAATAGCAACATATTCAGCACTTATCATTAAATCCTAGACTGTTTTAAGTTCTATAATCGGGCTTTTAGCTATCCTACCATCTTCCTTGAGGCTTATCAGAGGTTTCTTAGTACGATACTTTGTCCTAGTTTTCTAACCTAGTCTCTGAACGCCTCGAAATAATATGAAATGGGATGCTCAAAAAGTATACTGCACTTCATTGATCGCTTTTGATAACTCCTTCTTGTGTTCGGTCTATAATACTTCTGAGCACTTTAATTCTAAACATTTTTGTAGCCGAACTTTTTATTAGGGTTCAGGTTGCAAAAGCATAGGTTTGCATCGGTCGGATGTTGTGTGATGGTGATTCCATACACAGGAGGAGAAGGGATATACATTTTTCGATTACATTGATAATTATATAGAAGGTATTACTTACTGTACCTCAGTTGTAATGATCAAGTAATATCTTTTTGGATTACCGCCTTCTTATCAAATGGAGGCTTTATTTTTATTAAGCTCAGAAATATTGGCTCTTAATATAAATAATAAGAGAATACTTTCCATTACACACATACCATACCATATGAAACATACATAACAGGATAATATAAAACCTACTAGATTGTCCACCGTGGTGAGTTTTAGCACGAGAGAGCCCTACAGATCGGAAATCAGGCGGGACCCTTAGGGAATATTCATATAAAACCAATTACACTTTCAGATGAGGAACAGAAAACATTTGCATTTGAGGTGACTGGCTGGCCCTTATATTGGAACTGTTTTAGCCCCGTCCCCCCATTCCCTGCATAAGTAATGCTCTTCCTTCCTATTACATAGCATTTGCTTTTTAACTTCTTTTTTCTTCTCTTTTTTTTTAAGTTCTTTTATTATTTCTTCAAGAGCCACCCTGTTGATTATTATGAGTACAAGGTATGTTTATTCTTAAAATACTCGATTTATTAAATTAAATAAAACACCATTATAAGAAAGCATAAAAATAATATTGGATATAAAAAAATCCGTATCAATACAACCCATGAAGGTTCAACACGTACTGTTCCTAGGACAGAGGTTTTGCCGGGAGGTGATTCGTCCTAGACCACACCGAACTGCCAGGTTTCCCCCCGGTTAAGGTACCTACTTTATAGGGACTGGGTGTTCCCCAGATCCGCCAGATTCCATACCAAGCTGTTAACATACTAAATACTAAATAAGTTATTATTATTGTTAGTAAATAAGCTGGATTTGAGCAGGACACATTCGGTACGGCAACCCAGTGCTCTACGATTTAGCTACTAATGTTTAATAACTTTATAAAATAATTTACTTTTGTGCCAGTTAAATATTTGGATGTTAATTTCCTTAATAGCTTATCAATAAAAAAAAATGTTAGTACATAGAGTAGAACGTTATTTTAAGGATATCAGTTTGAACAAAAATATTCATATAAATATTCATCACATACAGATTTTTCAATTTTAATTATATTTCTTTTTAAATATTTTTATTTGAAAAGAAAAGATATGTCCAGGGCTGGGACTCGAACCAAGGTCGCCCACGTCTCTAGCGTGGTGCTCTGCCAATTGAGATTCACACTAGTCGTGGCCGACCCGGATTTGAGTCCCGGCCTTAGACATATCTTTTCTTTTCAAATAAAAATATTTAAAAATTATAACAATTAGTAAAAAACCAAATAAAATAAATTTTAATTATATTACATTTAAAATAACAATAAAATATTCTCTAAGTATTCAGTTTTGTTATTTGTAATCCTGCAATCAGCTTAAAAAGTTTTTTTTTTTTTTAAATTAGGTATGTAAAATGCTTTTCATTTTTTTTCGTTTTAGGATTTTTTAAAGAGCTTATGTTATATTTTACATCTTAAGTTATTTTTTATAGCTAATGATTTTTTAAATATTTTATTTCATATCCAACCACTTTTATTCTTTTCTTTGTGACTTAAAAATCTTTTAACCAGTATTATAAAATTGTTATCGTTTCTGTTATTCTGGTTTCTTTGGTAGCGCATTGTTCATCTGAAGGGTAAGGGAAGTTTATTCTTCTAGGTTCATGGAAAAGGTCGACAGAAATAGAACTGATTCGGCCAACGGAATGAGAAGCAATGTGAATATTATAATTTACTTTGAAACTGAGATTACTTCTTATTAATAAGGTTTTTCATAAAAATAAGTTAGTTATTGCTAAGTAAAATTCAGATATATATGGTTTGTGGAAACAAATTGTGATTATTAATTTAACGTCACTTTGTGGGGACGATGCTAGTGGGAGCTCTAAAGTTTGCCTATCCAGGTTTAAGAGATTTTTTAAGGCTTCCTGACATCGAAACTGCTCGGGACGTTTAACGTCCCTTCCGAAGGATGGCATAACCAAGGATTTTTTACTCCCTTTAAAAAATCATAGGGCCGCTGTCGGGCTTCGAACCCGCAATCTTGGCCTTAGTAGGTTGTTATGGTAACCAAATTATATAATATAGAATTGCATACATATACATTTACTCATGCATTGATGACGGGGAAAGGGAATAAATTTAAAGGACTGGCAAAAGGGAAGAAAGTGATTTCGGGATTCCATTCCCAGAGGCTTGGTGTTTGCCTTGGGCCGGACATTGGAGGCAGTTGTTGTCCGCTGTGTGAGTCGGTAAATTTAAAAGCTGGACCACAGAGAGAGCTCCAATCGACAGGAGCCGAGACAGCCTAAAACAAATAAGCCTTGGATCGCAACACAAACAACATCTTACGGCGCCGCAGCAATAACCGACCAAATGGGCACTCCCAACAGCGCTCTCTGTAATGTCCTTAGCGGCCCGACTACAAACTTTCCCTCCATCCCATTATCTAGTTTCTTTTTTACTTCTTTTATTCTTCTTCGGCTTCTGGTTCCCATCAAACCCTCCAGTAGCGATCTCTTATCGAGCTGATTCCGAAGATATTTGTTGCCCCTTTCGTCGGTCGAGAGAATTAGCGAGGTTGAGGAAACTTTTCCCATTCCGAGAACGGCCCAGAGATATCGGAGTTGGTAAGTTGCCGCATTTTTTTCAATCACAATGTCTTTATTAAGCAAGCAACTAAGGATACTTTATTCACATATCTTTTTGTCTCATTATTTCTTTATAAAACCTGTATATAAAGTATCCCTACGAAAAATGCTGCTAACATTTGATATGCACAGAAAGCTATCGTTCATTTCAGGGATGGATTCACCATTTACTGTAGTCGGACACCTTGAAGAACCCAATGTTTGCCTGAAACTCAAAATTTCCTGTCTTATTTATCTGAATTATGTTTACAGTTTTTATTTAAAAAAAAAAATGTAAACTATAAGAGTTATAAATATTTTTATTTAGAAGAGAAAAGATTTGCCCCCAGCCGGGATTTGAACCCGGATCTCCGCCTCACCGTGGCAACGCTCTAACCATTTGAGCCACCGGGGTCGCTCCCTACCCAGGAAAAATCTGTCCTCTTCACCGATCTCATATCCCCCGTGTTCTTGAAATCGGCTGGGGGCAAATCTTTTCTCTTCAAAATAAAAATATTTAAAAATTAAAACCCTAGATAAGGTTATAGTTAATAACTGTTAAAAGTTTTGTTGGATGGCCTGTATACAACACATAAATTATTTTTGCTTTTGTTATTTATCTTGACGGAATATAAACATTTACAGGTAGCTTATACTGTTAATAAATGTTTTGTTTTTGAAAATATCTAGAGTATAGATATGGGAAAAAAGGTACTATTCTAACCCAAACAGGTACATCGTTCAGTGGGGGTTTCGTTTTGGGATTAGAACCAGAAATCTGGATACCTCATGCTGCTCTAAATGTGCAATTAAGTTATAATATGCTGACCCTCAAACAAAAATATATATATTCGATTGGCACTAAAATCCTTGAATATCTTTAGAAAACCGCGTGGAGTAGTTTTCTTACAGACAATTATTACTTGGTCCCTATAATTCGTAAAGAGTTTCACTTATGTGTGGATTAAATTATTTGGTTAGCTTAGAAGTACAGTCCATAACATGTACAGAAACCCATTCATACTTTTTTTTTGCGTATACAGTATATCACTCATTTTCGTATTGTCAAATCAACAATAAGTGCAGTTATCTTACCCCAAAAAACGTTCCCAACAGGAAAGTTTCTGATACTCTAACTTTTCTACGCCACAATTTGTGTAATAATGCTAAGTGCATCCTTGCATATTCTTTGTACTGTCTGTTCTGTCTTGTCAAAATCATCTCAAAAAATTTTGAATGTTGATTTGTAAGTGAACATTTTATAGTCGCCGGTTCTTTGTTTCAACTTAAGACGATTATAAAATTAAACATTGTATAAATAAATTTTCAAAAGTTATGTATTAAACGGAGGAAAGTTACAATAGATAGATAAATGTACCAAATAATCGATTAAAACTGAGACCACTGTTTTAGAATTTCCGAGCCCCTGATTAATATTTTTAATAGGGTGATGTGTTTTCATTAGATTTTTTTTTAACTTAGAGCTAATAAAATCTTCTTTTTAAATTTACGTTAATATGATCTTTGTTTAATAAATTATGACGCTAAGAATTATACCTCTCACAACATTAAGTAGCCTCAAGGAAGCTGAGAGACCTAACTCAGCAGTGAGAGGTCCTCGAGAACCCTCGTTCAAGTTGATCATCTCACGGTCCCTCAATTGACGCTCACCGATCCGAGTCGAGACAAAGGCCAACTGTAGCTAAGCCTAACCTCGCCTCACAATACCTCTCAGCCTGGTTTAGTAACACCTCTCGTCTCTATTCACGTGAGGAGTCGGATAAACTAGTCATTAGCTACATCTCTATTCAGAAAAGGACAAAGTTTCTGAGCAAAAAAATGTGTCCGGGTGGAGATGAAAAATATATTTTTTATATTTATATATTGATCTTTATAACTGGATAATAATTTTACACCAAGTAAATAGAAGTAAAGATATATAATGACGTTAGGTGAAGGCAAGCAGATAATGTAACAATCCCCTGGAGGTACTCGAATAGCCAAAATTCAAGAAGGTTACGAGTACATCTTCTGTTCAGACGCCTAGAAGGTTAGAGGAGTAGGTAACGAATAGGGACATTTAGATCATTATCGATGACTTTGATAGTAACAAAGTAAGGAGAGTTGATATTTTTACGAAGGGTTTTGGATTTTAAGCATTGCTTATGATCGGAATTCGATGGCTTTGGAGCCCTTAAGCTCTACTCCGTAAGTACCGACGGATTTTCTTATCTTATGATTTTCTTGTATATGAGTCTATGTATATCAGTATATATGTAATTAATTGGGATCTTTGAGTGTTTGTCTAGTAAATGTTAAAGTAGTTTGAAAATGGGGGTTGTTTCTAGTCGTTGTCGTTCAAGATTTAAAGTTAACCTTTTGTCAAGATGTAGTCCTAATTACTAGACAAGTATGAACCCATCCTTGTGAAGTTATGGTTATACGACAACTGATGATTATTTAAGTACATTGAAAATATTTGTATATAAATTAGATGTTGAAATTACGTTTCCCAATTTCAACGGTTGGTTGGCAATTATGGGAATTTTAGAGAATAGGATAGCCCTTCCCTTAACTTAAGATCCACTTTATAATTATAAAATAAATATTATATAAGTATAATATTGTCACATTATTACGAAACATTAATGAAAATTATACATACAAGTTGTACGTTGCTGTGATCGTTTGATTTACATTCCGATCAAGTTTAATGCTTAATGGTACGCCGACTCAGCAAGACATCTAATGCCTTCAAAAGCACTTTTGAAAGTTCGCTTCCTTAATATCCTTTTCAAAGATTATGATAGCACTTGAGACCGGGGCCCTTTTGATAACGAATGTTGATTTCAATTAATAAAACTGATTGATCATTCCTATTCAAAGTATATTATACTTAACCAAAGAGGGGCTTTTCTGGAAGTTCATCGAAGGGTAAATGTCGCAGGGAGACTTGATATAACTTTAAATTATGGCCGGTAATAAAAGGCCCCCGAAATCCCTTCTCTAATTAAGAAGGACTTACAAAGTTCCACTCATCGGCCTTAGAAAGGGCTATAAGTGAGCCGGGAAGGTCAGCAAAGAGTTTCGGAATATTTTTCGTAGTACCAAATATCCTTTCAATCGCCTCTTTTGGGGGACTGTCGTTGCTTTAAAGAAGTTGGGAGGTATTTCCTTATTTTGATTACTTGTACTAAGTGGTTTTTCTAAGGCCGTCGATATAAGAAAACGTTCGACCACATGTACGAACTAAAATATTGAAAAATGATACTCAGAATATATATACATTTTTTTTTTTAAATAATCATACAAAAGTATCTAAGAATTATTTAAAGTTATTTAACACGCGAATTAAAATAAATAGATCTACAAATTTAATAAGATCCAAATAAGTAAAAATTCAGATTATGAAGAATTAAGTTAAGGGATAATAAAACAAACTATCCTCAACCATCCGGACATATGTACAAGATCTGAAAGATAGTAGAACTGCGATGCTCGAGTTTGTGCAGAGGTAAGTTATATTTTGTTAGTTCCTAATTATATTATAAATTAGAAAAAAATCAAGTGTAATGTACTGATATAGAAAATTTTTGGAAAGTAAGTGTAAAATGAAATGGACTCCGTAGGAATATCTGCTTAAGTAAAAAAAAAAAATCGTTAAATAATAAATATCACTCTATTTTTAATTTAATCCTATAAAAAAAATTGCCTACTGTTTAGTTTTGTTTCCTATTAAAGCGTGTTTTTTAGTCGTTTTTTTTATAACTAATAATCACTTTTTACTATTTAGTTAGGCTAGTTTTTTAAAACTATCATTTAATCTATTATTAAATTTACTCTTGTGCAAAGTTTCGATTTAATTCGATGTTTTGAAGTGGCCGAAAGCGAGTTCAAGGATAGCATTGCGTACATACGTACCGACAGAGGAAGCTAACATAAGCGTGTTAAAATCCTCTATCCTCCACATCAAAGTGTAATAACATAAGAATTTACAGTCAATATAAATTATAATAACAAACATCTGTACTTATACAACCCATGGTTGAAACTCTTGGTTTCAATACATGAAAGAGTCTGAATTGTTTCCTGAGCAACGATTGTACTAAACGATAATTTATAATTAAGGTTAATCTCTTTATAGGCGGAGAGTAATTAAGTCGTTATTATTTGCCAAATATATTATTTTCGTATCAAAGAAATCTTTTATTAATGAACGTTTATTATTCTCAAATTTTTTAACTTCCCGCTTTCTGGTGTCGGATTTCGCTGGTGCCAGCGATGGACCACACACTTAAATGGTTTAGACGCGGTCAATGGAACTGCGGGCGCAATAAGGAGCCGGGGGCGATATATCTTCCCCGCCGAGCGAGTTCTCATAAAGTGGCAACCGTCGCGGCGACTGCAGTAATAAAAAAGGGAAAAGAAGCTCCACTAAATCTGAGAGAGCGGGTTCATTACCGGGACAAACTGTATTGTGCTTCTCGGATTTATACAACTCCGCGCTATTCTTGTTCCACCTCATCCCTCCCCCTCTCAGCTTTTCTTTTTCCTATTTTCTTTTCTTCTTTTTTGTTTTTCCCTATTTTTTTCCCTTTTTTTCTCTTTATTTCTGGCCTTTATTCTGGTAAAGCTTTTGTTCTCCGGAACAGCACTCGAATGGAACGAGCGGGACACCAATTAAAAAAATGCAAATGAGGCCAGAGCACTAGAGAGGGCTAGGGGCCTTGCAGCCTCTCGGCGAGATAACTGCTCCTCGGATCCCCACCAAGTCCTCCTGGTGATAACAGAGCAGTATGTCTCTACGAACTATTGCACCCGTCTAAGAGGGACTAAGGGGGTAAGAGGTGCAGAGATAGTTGAAGAAATAGATCTCTTGGATTCGTTTAATGAATCGTTACTTTTTAATAAATTTGTTTATTAATGAAAATATTTTAATTTTAACTATCAATTAACATTTTTGGGTAAGAGGAAAGATCAGTCGCATGCCCATAATCTATTTATTAGTTATCATTATATTAATTTATTAGGTATCATTACAACCCAGGAAGTATCATGGATTCAGTACATAGTGGAGACTCTATTGTTTCTAGGACAAGTAGGATCGAGGTGAGTTGTAGCACTCAAGCACTGCGCTCCACCTCTCGTTTGGCTGTGACAGTTAAATTATTGAATCTATTAAAAAGGCATATATGAACCCTGTGGGGTCTGCATACGATCCTGGGGCTCAGCCAGGCACTTTACGGGGGGTATTTTTAATCTCGGAAAAATCACCTTCCTAAAGAACCGTTGATTTAGAAACAGTACAGTCTCTACCACGTATTGAACTCTAGACCCTTCATGGGTTGTAGTGGTACAGGATTTTCTGTTAAACTAGAGTCTTTAACAACTAGATGTGATGTCAATGTTTTCTATGGTTCTTTGTTCCTATCAAGGCCTAATGCTTTGACATACCGTCTGTATGGTCGGCCAAATCTTCTCTTGCCAGTTACAGACCCACGCAGGATTATCTTATTATATGACGTGGTTTAATAAATTGGACCGGAAGAACGTATTTGTACAAATATTACATTTCGCCATTAGACAGAATATGTATTCATAGGGTTTCGAAACAGTAAAGTAATTTCCAACGACTGAACCCACGACCTATCAAAGGATGTAATAGTAGGCTAGGCGATATAAACCATTTTTTATGATCAAAAGAAAGTTCAATAGACTTTTAATTTTTTAATAACTTTCCTTTTTGTTTATAATCATATAATAATTGCGGTGAGATAAAGACTGTACTGTCTCGCTGGCTTGGAAACAGTGAAACCCTTCATACTTTTAGTGGTACAGGATATATCTTGAGCTTTGAATAATAACTGATTAAGAGCTGATAGCTGAAAACATTTGTTCAACAAATATTCACAGGAAGAAAGTTACTAATGTTCTGAAGTCATTTCTATGCCACGTCTTTGTGTAATATTGCTAAATACTTCCATACATATTATATGTACTGTTATGATTATCCCCTGAAATTTTGACTGCGAACTTGTGAGTTATCATTTTATACTATTAACGTCACAGATTTCCTGTATCAACTCCTATCAGGCATTAATAAATAATTTATTAATGAAGCAATTAATAATAAAATACATCTTCGCACAATAAATATTGTTACATTGTACGTTCAATGTAAAACAACCGTCCAACTTACCTAAGGAGAATGTAAATTCATAAACAGTGTTTGTAAAAAATATACTATAGTATTTAACTATAGTCGGGTGGGATTTGACGGACTGTTCTGACCCATATTTTTTTATAACCATTTCTCCATGTTTATAACCATTTTATAACCATCGTTTTAAATACCATGGTAGACAAAAAAACACTAGTCCTTACCTGCGTCTAAACCTAATATATATCTTTTGATGCATTGAGTTTCAATCGGAAATATAACTTCTTTATGTTGCATTCTTATGATTTTTCAAATAAAGTTCTACTAGAAAAAATTATTAAAAAAAAAATAAACAATAAGCTTCCGTACAAACTTCCGTCCACGGGCCACTACCTGAACCCGTACATTACATTAGTCTTAACATTATCCTCCCACCTACGCCGTGACCTAATAATGATATAGCAATAATAATAAGGCTTAGCTAACCTGAAAGTTCTATGCCGATACCACCTATCTCTGCTTACAAACTTCCGCCCACGGATTAATACGTAAACCCAAATCCGTAACTAACTCTTAACGCAATCCTCGCACCTATACCTGAGCCTATCCCTTGGACGTATACGAGTCGGCTCAACGCTTATTAATTTTTTAGATATTAGTCTGTTAATAAGTCAAAAACTTGTGAAGGTGTAAATTTAAATTATTAAACAATACTTTTATTAATTAAAATATTATCCTTCACTTTAAATACACTTCTCCCAAGGTAAAAACAAGCATTTCTATTCCCGGTCTGTAGAAATTAGGTGTCAAGGAAGAAGCGAAATCATGGAAGGGCGATTTCAGGGCATTTTCGCTGTCAACTTTTTTTTCTTTAAAATTATCCAAACAACGGAAAAAGTAAAAATCAGTTGGAGGAAGGGCCGGAGAATATGGAGGTGAGGAAGGATCTCTATATTCAGATCCTGAAAAAAAAAATCGAGTGAGCTGCTGGTTAATTCAAGTTCACGCATATTTCCAGCTTTTTTGTCTTACCAAGCTCCGTAAGGTTCCTGGAAACACTCTTGCCGCTAGCTCCAAGTTGTGAACCTAATTCACGAGTGGTTTGGGAAGGGCCCGCTTCGACCAGCTCTTTCAACTTTACGTTGTCCAACATAGCCTTCGGCCTTACCACATTCTCTGTTGGTTAGGTCATAATCACCAGACCGAAATTTTTCAAACCAACGGAAGATTGTTCTTTCGCTCACTGGATCTTCACCGTAAACAATATTAATGTTTCGGAACGCCTCCGTGACACTATGAACAAGTTTAAATTTGTAGAGAAACATTTATGAATTTCCCCGAAAGACATAATTTTTTTCTTATTTATTTTTAAAACGTTGCTTCAAATTCAAAAGAAAAAGTGAGATCGATTATGAAAAAAAGATTAAAAGATCTTTCAAACGGTATACATAACATAACTGTTTGTGTACAATTAATCTAATCCCTAATGAAAAGAAAACTGGAAATAAACGAAACTGACATTTCATCCGTTACGACCCAAAAATTAAAACATTTCTCATTTCTTAAAAAAAAAAAGTTGAACCTGAATTAAATATTTTTTTCCATCAAGTTGATAGGGTAGTTTCAATTTTAAAAAATACATATTTGAATGGAAAATAGTTGACTGGATAATTCTAATGAAATATTGAATTGGTCAAAGAAGGGGGGGAGGGGCAGTCAAAGATAGCACAAAATAAGCAAAACTTGTTTCCTAATTGTGCCAACGTTTCGGCCTACAACGTAGGCCATCTTCAGGGCTAGAATAGAAACAGAAAATAAGTATAAAAATCTTTGCGGAAGCAAGGAAGAATTAACGTATTTTACAGAATTAATACTCACTGTATTCTTTCTCTCTCAGTCTTACTCTCTCTATTTCCCTACATTACTATAAATTCTGCAACTCTTCCTTGCTACTGCTATGATATATATAGTTATTTCCTGTTCCTATTCTAGCCCTGAAGATGGCCTTCGTCGTAGGCCGAACCGTTTGCACAATTAAAAAGCTTTGCTTATTTTGTGTTATCTTCGACTGCGCCCCTTGACTAATTCAATCCATCACTAAAAAAATATATATACTTCTTTATTCTTTGATTTTCGTAGAAGAGTTTTAACAGAAATGGTTATATTTCTTTTTAATAACTTTTATTTTATTTTTTCTAATTTCATACTAATTTAGCTGAGTCAGTTATATATCTATTGATGTTTATGGAAGGTGGTAATAATGTTACGACTGCATTTTGTTGCAACTACCATGGTCTCTGATCCCTCCTAACACCAAGCACATCGGGATCTCGGATATTGTGAACCTATCAGATAGGTTGTACGGTCAGGAAGCGAGAATAAACCTCTCAGATCGTGTTTAGACTACGAGAGAGGATTGGAACAAGACAAACTCCGAGCCTCCAACAAGTATCGGGAAGAATAAAATATGACGTAAACAAGGGATCCCCGGAGGGTTTTATGTTCCGACGTATAGTAGGCCGCTGGAGAGGTTTGGACGGGGGGGGGCGCTGTTTTGCTTATATTTGTGGTCGCTTCCTGTTTATCCTTCTCCTGGGGGGGGGGGGGTGAGCACCCGAACACCTGGTCTCCGGAGTATTGTCAATATTGGAAGCCTATTGTTCCAAGAATTGTATTATACAGTTCCAAGTCCCTCCCTGTCGCTTAACTTCGGCTTCAGGGCTTTGTAGTGGATCTCAAGTTAGTGGATAGGGATTGGTGACCTTTAGTGGTAAATACCAAAAGTACATTTACTCATGGTCATAAATTTAATTATATACATGTACACTAAATGTATATCCCAAAACAATTATAAGTAATATGATGTTTTTTTCTATGTAAGGAATAGAAATATATAATAGATAGATTATTTTTACTGTAAAAAGAAATATATGCTGTACCTATGTAGTGTCTAATAAAATATTGCAATTATTAATATATCCATTAGTTTTTAATTTCTTTGACTGTTATAAATAATTATACTTGTGTTTATCGAGTTTCAATCAGTGGTTTCAACTTCTTTTGGGCGGCCTTTCGAGACTAAGATGTTCTCATAATCATGCCCTAACAGTTAATAAAAAATTATACATAAATTAAATACATATGACTAGTGTGTTATTTAATATATTCACTAATCCATTTTTTCACTGTTAGGGCTCGAAATGTCGCCTAAAAAAGCTGAAACAACTGACTGAAGCTCGAAAACTACAAGCAAAATTTTAGATATATACATATACATAGAATAGAGTAGAAAAATAATTTTATTCTTGTACCAGGTCCCTTAAGAATAATAGATGTCTAGAAAAATAAAAGAATATTAATCAGACCAACAGGCTACATAATAGGAAACATAGACTATATATATATATAAACTAAATAATAATAAAAATCTAAAAGAAACTGAAAAAAAATATAAATAAAAGCACGTAAAATATATAAAGATAATATAAAAAACAATAGAGTTATAAGTGTAAACAATAGTCGACAATAAGTCATCCATTACTTCTGATGAATACGAGCAACTAAATATTAATAATTATAAATCACATGTTAGAGAATTTAGGAGATGTAAGAAAAGCGTGTGTTTGAATGTGGATAAAGAAGAAGCATGCCTGGGAGTGAGTTCCAATATGTCGAGAAAGGGACGCTAATACTTTTAGGTTCTATGGGAACGAATTTTAAGGTCGGAAAGGCGAGATCTTGTAACCAAGGATCGGATTGAGGGATTGAATTATAAAAGGCTACAGATTCATGAGGAATGTTGTGAGTTGATGGTTTGGTATAAGACCGAACCTATGAAATATTGTCTACGGATGGAAGGGAAGAGCCACTTTAACTCGTTACATAAGTGAGACACACGAGAGGGCATCGACGACAAACGGTAGTATCAGTGTATTTACCACACTTTTGAGCGATTGATTCAGGAACTTTGGTGCCTAATCAACTGAAATTGGGATATCATGGGATGTTCTTCGTCCTTCGCTCTATTGAACATTAAAAAAAAAAATTTGATATTCGACTTTTGTGAAATAATTCTTCTCTTTAGATATTTCTTTTAAATGATTTAGATAACACAAAAGATTAAGCTACACATTGGTAAAGACTAAATATATGAAAATAAAAATTTCCTCTGAGATAAACTCACAGTCGATTCAGAGGTTAAAAATTGTATGAAAACCTTAAAAATATTCGAACAACCAAAGCTAGAGTTTATTTGAGTATTTTTCGAGAACTTATTGAGAGTATTTATCGTACGATAAATAAGATAACATTCAAACATAGTAATGGTAGTATACATGTTTATATTATAATTAAAAAGAAACTGAATTATTTATTGATATACGATATGATGTGATACATCATTGGCATTAATAAAATGTATATCTTAATCAAACAGATATGTTAATCATCATCCGCATAAACATAACTCTTCAATTTTCTGTGATGTAGTAAAAGCATCTCTTTTCCATGCTAACACAATGTCCGGAATATTACAAAGTGTGAGAGAGGAAAGACCTCCAGATTAAACCACGGTATTGGAGACCTAGAATTCTGTTCCGATACAATATATATATTTATATAAAATATATCAAGCTAACGGAACCAGGTTAGAATAAAGGAGTGGCCGAGGAGGAAGAAATATGAGGGGAACAGTATCTGAATAAAATTCCTCTCTTCGGGAGATCTCTCTCGGAGTTATTGCTGAATCTCTGAGGGCTAAGGTCTTCGCTGAGCTGTCTTCGTCCCCAGCAGCTCCTTCCACTTATCGCCTTATTTTATTATTAACTCAATTTTGTCACTCACGTACCTTAAAGCACTTTGAAAGTAATAAAATTTTAATTTAAAATTTTAGTAAAATTAACTTGAAAGAAACATTGATTAGTTTTTTAACAACTGATAAGGCAGAACTGTGTTATTTTTTGAGTTTATTAATCAATTATAGTCTGAATTATTTTAATTTTAATTATCAACATTGATCTGGTTTTCACTTATACTGGCACTCCAAACAATAATTATATACATTTCAAAAATAGTTTATTTATTAATAAAAACATACGTAATTAAATTAAAATAGTAATTAGTGTATACTACGAGTATTTATACCTTATATTTGATATTTGTCGTTTGAGAAACACCTCATGTCCATTTTTGGCCAAAATTGAGTTAGACATACTTAAAGGTTGGTGAAGGCTAGACAAATCCAATACGCATTTATGTATATCATCAGGGCTTAGCTAAGATGGGGGCAAATTGAATTTTTAGTTGATTATATCAATGAAGTTCTTGATGCTGATGTTAGGCATCTTCATGTTTTTTCCGATGGTGCACCTGGACAAAACAAAAACACCGTGGTTGTGCGGTTCAACCGCCGTGGTTGAGCCAGATTTGAACCGAGGACCTTCAACTACCACTGACCCACTCCTAATATACTCATTATTATTTTATTTTCTGTTCTTATTTGTATTTCTAAAGTGACTTTGTCAAAAACTTACATTCTTAAAAAAGCGGAAAACTACCAGTGAGCTTGGAATAGTATTAGGACGCTGTAGGTACCACAAGTGCCTTCTGGTAGACAAACTCTGAAGCGAGGTTAGTGAGTAATAAAGAGATAAATACCCATTTCTTTCAAGGCCATAACTCACTACTGAATATGCACAAAATTTCGTGCCACTTTAGAAATACTAGTGGGATATAATGAACCTTTCAAGAAACTCAGCATTGAACAAATTAAATCATAAAAATGAATCAATTTAACAAAACACATATTTCGATCCCAGAATACTGAGATTTCTATCTTAACTAGCCCAATTCTGTGATTTCTTGAAAATTATTATTCGAATTTCACATTTGAATTTTTTTTTTTGTAATTTATGAATTAAAAATAATTTTTATTTGTAACATTATTTCCATAACCATTAGCTTAATTTGTGGTTTACTATAAAAACCCCTAAATATACTATTCATTCAAGGCATTCGCGTGTGGTTTTCAGTTTCAACTATCCCTGATCAGTACGTCCATGCATCATATCCTCACTCGGGAATGCAATCAACGCTGGAATTTAGATTGAATAGTGATTAACGTATTAAGAGTGATTACGCTAATGCAGCGAATAAAATTATTAGTTTTATGAAGAGTGCGAAGAGGGGTGGCTGTAATAAATCATTTAATAAGTAAAAGCCAAAGATAGGCTCTGTGGATCTGTAGACCCTTCTGGGTCTTCCCTAAACTCTATAAAGTGGGTACCCTTTTTACCATGATTTCCTGCCCAACCATTGGTTTAGATGATTACTGATCTTTTTTCTTTGTGTGTAATTATTTTTTGATAAAATAATATATCTTAATATTATTTTAATCGTATTTTTGTATACAATATTTTGCTTGTACTTTTCATCATTTCATTCGGAAGAATGGCATCGAGTTCTAAAATTTTCCATTTTTACGGAAAAGCGTTTGAAGTTTATTTAGGTTTATTGCTGTCCCTAAACTCACTCTTAAAACAAGTCCCCCATTTTATATGTCAATATTACTTTCTTTTTTATACGTTTTGTCTTTTCTTTTTTTTCTTTATTCTTTGAAGAATCTGGAATCAAACTGTTTCAAAAATCAGACTTTTGGACTCTTGTTTTGTTTAGAAAAACTAAAAAACAAAAACAACTTTATTAGTTAAAGACTTAATACAAAGATAAAATGAATATTAAAATAAAAATCTACTCATAATATGTTATCGAAAGTTTTAAATACCAAGTAATCTATTTAATATAAATAATTTTAAATAATAAAAATAATATATTTTACTGAGTGTCTTCTCTTTTATAGTAATAAATAATGATGGTTTTATTTATTTATACAGGTTTAGTATGTAGATTATTTTAATCCCCTAATATTTAAACTCTGTTATTGTTTCCCTTAAGACATTTTTTATAATGTTAATCTCTGATTTCAGTTTGAAATATATTTTTGTATACTATGGTATAGCTAACATAATGTTTAGTAGCAATATTTGATTGCGATTAATATTATAATTTAATGTTAAACATTTCGTCTTTATAAAATGTAACTCAACGTAAAATGTAATTTTGTAATGTAAAATGTAATTCAAATCAAAAAAGGAAAACATATATATTTCATACATATGCATTAGTTTTTTATTGTTAATATTTAATCACCTTCTTAAATATGTCACTATTTTTTATAAGGAAACTTAAATTCTATAATTTAGTCTCAAGGAAATGTTATAACTACTACTGAAAAAAGAAATGTTATGTGTATTTTTATCTTCATCATGATATTTCTGCATTATTAATCATTGAATACAGTCTCAAAGATGTCATTATGCTTGAATAGTAACTTAATGATTTGTAAAAAAATACAAAGTAACAACACTTTTTTTTATAGCGGTCAATATTATAATTTAAATTCTCTCTTCATCGTTTCGTCTCTAGGAAATGTTATTATTATTGTTGGAAATGACAAAAATGTTTCGGATTTGTAATATTTCACTCATTCATAAAAGATTAAAAGTTTTACTGCATGCGATTCAATTTGATTTACTCTAGTATAGTATTATAAACGTTTTTTTCAAATACAGTAGGCTAAATCTACAAAACCTTACAGCAGATATTTCTTATACAATAATTAACTATTTTAAATAATTATTACAACACTATCCGTGGTCAGCATTAGTTTTATTAAAATTAAACTAAGAAATTAATTACTTTTCTAAAAGGACAATTAGTTTTATGTACTACTCAATTTAAAATTCATATTTTTGTAATTTAAAATATAAGTTTCATCCTTTTTTTATATAATATGATAGTGTGTATATATTTATTTTATTTTTACATATTCGTATTAGTTTAGAATAAGGTCAAGAACCAGAGGTCTGAGGAAAAAACAATTCCCATTAAATATTATAAATGTTGACCGATTTGTTGATGCGTAGAGCTTTCTAAATGAATGAGTTGTTTCTGATGTCCATCATCTGATGATTTCGGTGAGTGATCACAGAGAACTAGTCGTTTCGAAACCAGGCTAGGCATTAATATTTTGTTGAAGGTTTTGGTTTTCGCGGTGGAGGTAAACAACGTTGTTGATACTTTGTTTTTGTATACTCTCTGACTATCTAATCAACCGAAAACTCCTTTGTTATGAGGAAAGAGGGTAGAAAATTAGACATAAATTTTAGCCCCATATTTTCTCTCCAATTTATTAATTTATTGTAAAAACACATTCGAATCCCCGAAAAATATCTTCATGGAATCCAAATGAATATAAATTATGTAATATTAATAATTCTATTATAATTAATAAATTTATAATAGTAACAGATCGAACAATTTTTAACCCTTATTTTTCATGTTAATTATTTATTTGTATAAAAATTAATGGGATCAAAGAAACTTTAAAGGGTTTTAGTTGTGTGACTAATGTTGTAGCTGATAATTGGGGTTTGTATTTGTTACGTCATGCAGACATTTTTTTATATATATTATTATTATTTATTTAGAGAAGAAAATGGTCCTGGTTGGGTTCAAATACATTATTCCTTAAATATTGATCCACTATTTATTGGAAACCAACTTTTCGACTAACATTCTAGGTTATGATTTTTAGGTTCATAACATACATTTTTAGGTTGTAGATTTATTATATTTTTTTATGTTTTCGATTTCCTAATTTTTCTTAGGTTCATTCATGGGATTTGTGACCTGCACTATGGGGCCTTAAGAAATGCAATGTGGGTTGAAACCCCGGTTTCTATTAAACAATTTAAAGAATTATTTATTTGATCTCTTTCCCGACCACTTTCTTCTCCCTGCCTGTGCAGTGAACAAATAATTCTTCAATATATATAATTTGATTATTACAAGAAATAATTAACTTGACTTGAAATATTTTCATAAGAGCCTTTGATTTTATACCATCTATTAATTTATTAATGCCTAAGAATTGCTGGAAACTATGCATATTACACTAGAGTTAAATTTGTATACAAAGAGTTAATTATATGTACCGTATATTAACGAATTTATCAATAAATTATGCAAAAAATTCTTTAATAAGTGTAAACACAATAAAAACCCACTTATACAAAATATAGGGAACTACACAAAAATAGTACAAAGCTGTACGTTCATAAAAGAACGAAGCATTTATTATTGTAGGATACCAAATTATCTTATATTATTGTTATTGTTCATGTGGATGTATATAAGTTACTAAGAATGTATAGATACAATTTTTGTTTATTTTGATTATATGTATATATATATTTTCCTCGCTGCTGAAAGTTTTTCTTGTATTTTTTCTTTCGGATTGAAATTATTTTACTTCTGCAGCAAGAGGACTCATGAGATAATAAATAAAGTAATCATAAAATACACTATGTAAACGTTCTGTACCAGGAAGATGGAATAGTAAAATAAGATAATCGCATTTTTTATGGATTGAACATAATAGGTTCAATACTGGACATTGTATATGTGATTCTTTACAGATACATTTAAATTTGTCTATTAAGTTTTTGAGCTTGAGACTGGTCTGTTTGGTACAGCATATTACTTTTGTATATTGTAACAAATTATATAAGAAATGAATAAATAAATAAAAAATTAATTTATTAAAATTTTCTGAGAATTGTAGGTTCTTAAAGCCTTTTATCAAGAAAAATGGATACGAAGTTAAGTTACTATGTATGGAACAAATATTTGTTATGTTTTTTGAAGCTAATATACATACTGTTCATCTATTTTTCCCGTTTTTTGCATTTTATTTTATATCCGTTATTCCGAGCAATTGTAATCAGTACGGTTTGTAATTACATTAATTTAATTATGCTAATACCTAACATTAAAGGCAATACCAGTACAGCCAAAGGAGGGCCTTGGGTAGATAAAGTACTTTCCCTACGCTAGGGGTTGTACAGGGAGATGATATTCCCAAGAACCCTTTCAATCTCCAGTTTTTTCCTCAATTAAGGTTTATACTTTATAGATAATGGAGTTCACCAGGAGGATCAACAGATCCCACAGGGGTGTTTTTATTTTTATATTAACAGTTTAAATAATTGATCAGCCACAAACGAATTAGAACCCGGAACCTTGCGCATAGTAATTCAGCGCTCTACCCACTACTTACACGTGCTGACCTACTACAAAATCGATACAATAATTTGCAATAAAAAGGAAATATACTTGGGGTTCTGAGTTTGAATATTCAAATCTCGCAAATGGTCTGCATGTTCTTGATGACTCTCGGTCGTAAACAGAAATCACGAAGCAGGAATAGAGCATTTAATGAATGTACATTCTAACTTTATTGCAAAAAATCTATTTAATAGAAGTCCTCTTTGTTTAATGGGTACTATATTTTTCTGCAACCTTGACTACAATGCGTAGATTCGAGTATGGTCGGACAGAAAAATTATCATTAGTGTTATCAAGCGAGGTTTGGCTCTTAGATCTTGAAGAGGTACCCTCTAGAAGTACCATCCAGCCTTAATGAAGTAGTTGCGTGGTACTTCACGTCCTTGTCGTCGACAAGTACCTCTCCATTATCATTTATTATCGGTACTGTACACATCTTATTACACACATACATATACATAAGTCATAAAATGTCCAGTCCTATTATGTTCAATCCATAAAAAATGCGATTATCTTATATGACTATTCCATCTTCCTGTTGATGAACGTTTACATATTGTATTTTATGATTACTTTATTTATTTATCTTATTAGTCCTCTTGCTGCAGAAGTAAAATAATTTCAATACGTACCAAAGTAAAATGAAAATATCCGGTTTCGCTTCTTAGATTGTGTGTAGTGTTTAGGTAAAATTATTTTTGTGTATTCCCTTTAATTTTCGGCTGTCAAAAGAAGTGGATTTTAATTTCTCAAGAACGACAAGAACCCTCAAAATGTTTTAAGAAATAAAAGCGATTCCTGACATGTCTTGAAGACGATTTGAAGAGGTCTCGACCGTCAACGAAACCTGCCATCCAAAAGAGCAACGAAGCCGCATAATGCCGCCGAAGTGGAGGAATGGATGGAAACGACTTTAGCCACCTTTTGTCCAGGACTTGAAAGCCTTCCCATCGGCAGGTAGTTACCTGGAACTGACAATATTCCAGGTTCCCCTGCTGCTCCCTCTCAATATGGATATTTTCAGTCTTCTCTTTGAGAAAGGTGAATATATACTTCATAAAGTTCTCTTTTCTAAAAACATAATTATTTCTGCAATCATTCTTATTGAATTCAACGAAATTCTTAGTATAATATAAGTGTCATGGGTTTCTTAACCCTTAAAATGTTAACGACGCCATCTATGTGCCTAGTGAAAGCAAGCGTTGGGGACAATGAGCGCATATTGTTGAAGACACCAACAGGAATTACGAACGCATAAATGCGTTTTTAATTTTTTCGGTTTTTCATGTAGTAATTACATGAAATTATGATTAAAGTATCCTAATACTAATACTTATACCTATATAACTTTATGTGAGACAGATATACGCGTATAACTTATAATCAGCTAAAATATCCTTAAATTTTAATAAATTTAATGATAAGCATTATCGATATACTTGGCGATATACCTATCGGCCAGTCATCTAACTGCTATTAGCCACTGGCCCTCCAGGTTGGGGGAAACCCGGGACCGGTGGGTATAGCCCGGTCACTCTTTCTCCTGAGGGGACATACGTATTCAGGAGACCAGTTGTCCCATGAATACAGGGTTCTCGGATGAAATATTATTCAAATAAACCAAATCGATTTACTGGAGGATCCTTGACGCTATAAATGGCATATGAAGAAAGAAGAGAAGAAGAAGTATTATTGATGCATTGTTCGTAATTACCTGTGACTCTAAATAGCTGCGAAGGCAGTACAGATGTCTTTCTTATTTTTATGTTGTAACAATATAAATATTACTCATTTTATTAGAACATTGATGCTTGAGAATAACGTTATTTTTCTATACAATTACGCAGATAATTTATAGTCACGCCTTGAACATTCAATCAAGCAATAGAGCTGGGACGAGTGGAAAGTATTCAGTCTATAGCGAACATAAGCACTGAGCGCTAGCATTTGAAGGGTTAATAACCTTTCTAAGATCCTTTACTTCCCAATTGTTTTATAATTCTCAAAGACGATTTTTTTTATTTTGATAAAGGCTAAATCTCTACCACAGCAATCCAGGATCTCGGTTACATCCTGAAGTGATAAAATCGTTGAAATGATTGGGAAGGCTTTCCACCATTGTTAAACTTAGAAACGAACGAATCCCTAACAATTTAGTAGCTAATTGGTAAAAGCATTAGGAGTTAACGAAGATAGATGTGTAATTAGGTCAATGCTGGATTTGGATTTATGGGCTGAGGTTTATAAATTGCAATTGACAATATCACCAATGAACCTTCGGTTTCAGCTAGCATCTTGCTAATAATGATGTTTACATATGATTAGAAGTGTATACATAATTTTATTTCCCTTCTATATCTCGTTTATCATAATAATAATTACGAAGCTTAGGAAACCCGAAGGCTCGATCCCGATACCACCAATCTCTTGCCCACAAACTTCTGCTCAGGGACCACTACCTAAAACAAATTTTACATCCGTTTGGAAAAGGTGGGATGATAATAAATATATAAATTCAGATTTCTAGATTTCAGAACTAAAAGATATGTCGACACTTGATGAATTTAATCCGGTCCTTTATTTCCCCTTTAATTTCGTTTGTTTATATACAATATACTCTTAATACTTAAACTTCTCGACACGTCTAGAATTATTCCCCCCCCCCCTACAATAATATCCCCATTTCTGCTACTAACCATATTCTTAGTTGTAGTTTGAATATATTCTATTTTATTGAATATCTCAGCAATAATAAAACTATTGGTATATAATATCGAGACTATTTGATCTTTAAAAAAGGGTAAATATTTGAAAAATATTGTTGTAATTTCATTAGTGCTTATTATCCCTCACAAGAAGGAGACTTGGTGTAGATTTCTAGTTTACTCTTTCAATTATCTCCTTCCTAACGAAAACTCTTTCAATATTGCATGAGAGAGAGAGAGAGAGAGAGAGAGAGAGAGAGTGAGAGAGAAAGGAGGACAGTAGGTGTTATTAATATCTGCTACCCGGACCGGAACAGAGCCGCCCAATATAGAGCAATAAGAGAAGACTGCTCTATTTGCTGAGGCTAGTGCTTGCTCAGCCTTCCCCATCGCGCTTCCCAAACAGTCGGCTTAGCAATAAAGACCTCTTTAATAAAGTCACTAAAAAGAATATCTTAAGAGCTGGAATAAGGAAAGTGGAGGAACGAGAAAGATGGAAGTGCCTTGTAGGACAGGGTCCGATTGACTTGTCCAGTATCGGTAATGAGAAATATTCCGACACGATTAAGTATGTGTTTAGATGAAATTCCTTAGTGATTCTGCGGTTTCTTCCAATTATAATTAAACTTGCAAAGTTATGTTTTATGTGTTTATGTTTTATTTTCAATAATAACTATTAGAATTTTTTTATCCATCCTATCTGTGTTTTGGAAATGACCATCTTGTTAGTCAGACGAAACACTAATGCCAGGCTCAACAATGCGAACTTCTTACGATAAAGAGTACAACCAATTAATGTTTAAAGGCTAGCTGCCTACTTAAATAAACTTAAAAAAATAACGGAAAGGCATGTGAATAATGGCATTTTTATAAGGAGGTCTATCTCACTACTGCCTTTTCAGCTAATCAGGAAAGATGTCTGTAGTATGAAGAAGACCAAAGTGTGGGAATTTCACTATTTATTCTCATTTTATTTTTCATCTTCCCTTTTTTTTTCCAAATTAATTGTGTTTTTTTGATCAAATTCCTGAATAGGGCATTTCGTTCTTGTTGGCCATTTTTGTAAGGCTCTGATGCGTCACCAAATCCTGGAGCTAAGAAGAAAGAGAATGCCCAGGTACTTGTAGGACCTTAGCAAGCCTATCAGTATGTAAGTTATAATTAGTCCGAAGAATAGAATTTTGTCCAGAATGCGTTAAATGTCTTGAGGAAAGCTGAAACATATCATTTCCTTCTCTTTGCCTTCTAATGGAGTCATAATATAGGACATAAATTCATTCCGATTAAAATCAACTTCTTCTGGACAAAATTCGACTTAAACGCTTGTTCGCCGGGGCTGCAAGTATTTCCACGTAAATAGGAGACTCTATCTTATATTTGTTTTTTAAAGAGGAAAAAAACACTTTTACCGTGTTTAGAGACTTTTGGTGGTGGTAAAAATTATGATTTTGGTTCACAACATGAGCGACATGCTCGTGACTTATTTTGCGAGACTGGCGATGCCTAGCGGCCTATGAATGAATTATACAATTTTTTTTTTTCAACTTTAGCTTTAACGTCAGAATTCCATTGACATAAGAATGATAATATTTAAATAAAAATTCGTTTAATAGTTGTGGAAATGATAATTATAATAACTTAAAACGTTAATAACTAGTTTTATTTGTTATATTTTTATTTTTCATAATTAAATATCTTATTTCATGAAATTAAATACTAAGTATTGTTGAGCTCAACGATGAAAAAAATGCTAAAAAATATTGGAAAATTAGGGATGAATCGATTTTTGGGTGGAATGAAAAGTGTCACAGGTGGACTGTTTCAAATAAATCTCCTAGTTTGAATAGGTTTATTCCAAAACTGACGACCAATAATTACAAATTAATAAAATCCACTAACTACAAACTAACACAGGTTTTAACTGAACATGGACGGGGCGACTTGTGGTCTAGTGGTTAGCGTAACAAACTACTAAACCCAAGATCGCGGGTTCGTAGCCCGGCTGGTGGCCCTAGGATTTTTTAAAGGGAGTAAAAAATCCTTAGTTACGCCGTCCTTCGGAAGGGGCGT
Organism: Troilus luridus; assembly: GCA_964056705.1. Taxonomy (NCBI): domain Eukaryota; kingdom Metazoa; phylum Arthropoda; class Insecta; order Hemiptera; family Pentatomidae; genus Troilus; species Troilus luridus. The sequence continues at coordinate 20,450,397 of OZ057416.1, read as the reverse complement.
TAAACGGGGGTCCCGAGCCTGTACGATGTCAGGTACTCGTTAAAAATCTCTATCCTAATAAAACCTGGATAGGCAAAATTTAGAGCTCCCACTGTAGCATCGTCCGATTAGCCATAGCAGCATAAAGTGACGTTAAATGAACAAACAAACAACTGAACATGGACATATCAAATCATACTTACACAGAATTAATAATTTAAATACTTCAAACAAATTAATAAAATATAATGATCCATCATTGATGTAGTAACCATTGGAGAGAATCTAAGGATTAGTGAATATCACTATCTTCCTATTGCAAGTTCCTGAAGGGCTATCGAATATCCAGCCTCTGATAGAAAGGGCCGGCCCTGCGGGGAAGATACCCGCAGTGAGTGTGCTCTTTTGTTCAAGAAGAATTTAAATGCATGAGTGGGCCTCGAGAATTTCCACTTTCCAAAGAATACATTTATCTTGCGCCTTCGGGAACATTTTGAATAAGTGAATTCACTCCTAATGAATTCATGGGGTTCGATTAAGTAGGTTTATGAATCTTCATAATGCATTTCAGAATTTATTGCGTAAAATTTACTTTTTTTATGGAAATCCTCTTGTTGAGTGTGTGGAGTCAAGTGGTGCTATGCTCAAGGTTCCGGGTTCAAAACTTTTATTCTGATTAAATTATTTTAATCAGCAATAGTCATATATTTATCCAGTTGAATCTGCAGACTCGTTGGGGTCTCCCAGCCTCTATAAAGTGAGTGCCATTAACCCTTTAACTGCTAGAGACGATATATGCCGCGCAAGGAAATGTGCCTCCTGTGCTAAAGACGATATATGCCGTCGCTTTGCTTTTTTATCTATTTGCTAAAGCCTAGTATAGACGTTGTAATGTCGGTCTATGTATGGACAAGTGCTTTGAAGATTTTCATACAAAATCAAATTATTAAGCAATAATTTTTAGTATTAAAAAAAAAATGGAATTATTTTGAATGATAGAACACAAGTAAAATTAAACTACTAACGATAGAACGCAGGTAATAAGTACGTAGCAGAGGCCGGTAGACGGGTAGCCGGCCCACTTAGCGCTGTGGTAGACGTAAAGCTCTTCACTCGCAGCAGTTAATAGAGGGGGAACATGGCGGTCGAGTGTAATCTGGGTCTGCACAACCGTTGGCGATGAAACACGCCAGTTTCAACAATTTTCTGAAATAAAGACACATCTTAGATTGTAGTAAAAGAAAAACATATGCACCACTACTGCCCATACAGGGTATTGGTTTCAGTATGTGGTAGAGACTGTAATGTTTCATGGAGAACGGATGTGCAAGGAGTAGATTTGCTCTGGATCACGCTCAACCCCCGGGTTTTTTCCTTCAATTTATGTTAACCTCTTTACAAAGACTGAGTGAACCTCCGGATCCCACGGATCTCGGTTGTGAGTAGATTAAATAACTTTTCTACCATAGCCAGATTCGAATCCAGGATCTTGGATTCCCAGCCCTCTACCACTGAGCTATCCCTTCTCAGAATATTTATTTATACATATCTGATACGATTAGCAAAATAATATACTGAGTTCATGACGATTACCTGAATACTAATAACTGTATCACGAAACTGATATTCCAAGACTAGTTTACAAAATGGAAGGTTGTTCAGAACAGTTATGTTGTTTGTTATTTTAATTTAAGATAAGGTTTAGATATATTTTTGTAACATTGCGCGTAAATCGGCTCACCTGAAGTGTTAAATTATGCACCCCAGTCTAAAGATTTTTACCATATTTTTCGAAAAAGACTAATGGTATTCATCATGTCGTAAAATTAAGTAGTTTAATAAAATCAAGCATTTGAATTAATTCAGGTTTTATCCTTATTAGAATAGCTTATTAGAGATTAGATGACTTTTAAAAATGTTTAAAGTGTTTTCATTCTAAAATATCTGCAATTTTGTTTATTTGAAAATACTTTCTCTTATAATTATAAATAGTCAAAATTTTAGATAATTGCTTAGAAAAAAAATGAGAAGACGTAATAGTATTTCCCCGGAATGAAAACAAATAAATTATTTCAGAAAATGTAATTTAACAGAGAGTGGGGAAAACACAAATATTTAAGTGATTTGTAAAATTAATGTCTTATTTTATAATGGTATCATTTTATGAAAAATAAACATACTAAATTTCCCATGGATAAATATTGAATAGAAAATTTATAATATTTTTATTTTCACTTTTCTTATTTTATCTATTTTTATTTTGTGATATTTTGCTCTCCTGAGGCTCTATATTTGTATTTTTTATATTTAATGAAACATCCATATTTTTATTTATGGTTTCCTAATTTGTTTATCGAAGTATTAATGTATCGTTGAAAGATAAAAATTTAGTTGAATTAAAGCAAATTAATAAAATAGATTAGTGTAGAATTCATTAGTCCATTGCCTGCCATAGGCCCCATTTGGGGATCACACCTTTTTTATGTTTGTCGATTTTTTGGTACTGAAACCTTCTAAAGCCATTTATATATTTAAAAAAAAGGCAGGTAATGGGTTAATTTGTGTTTGCTATTATGAAAAAATTCTATTATTATTTTAATTAATTTAATTTAAACAGAAAATAAATATTTTCATACTTAATATTATAAATATTTAGATTACTTATATAAACAAAAAAATTGGTGGGCTGTGAGGTTGGAAAGTGGTTTATTTTTCCCTGTCTTTTGTTTTATTATTCTCCTTGTGTTCTGATGATAGAAGAGAACAAGGCTTTTTGTTCGACAATTTTCAACTCATGTTCTGAAAAAATTAAATATCAGGTAAAAACCTCTTGTACCTAACAGGTAAAAAAAGTTGTGTGGAATGTATTCCACATATAAATATACAATCCATATTGTTAGTTGGTAACACCGAACACAATATATAAAATAATTGAGAAAAAACGTCAAGTACTAATTCCTATGGTTGAGGGAAAAAAGTGTGTGGGAGTAAGAGGTGGTTCCAGTGGAGGCAATATTGGTCGACCTTTTGTGGTGGCTTCCGCCCCCTGACACCACAATAGATACTTTGCATCACAATTGCCCCGCCAGTGTGTGTCTCGCCGTACTCAACACTCTCATCTATATCCGTTCTCTAACAGTCGTAGCTTAATCTTCTCTTTAAGTTAATCTTCTCTCACAACCTGTTCTAGCTAGCAGCTGCTAATTTTCGTTTGTTAAAATAATATACAAGCAAATATGTTAATTGGAGGTTTATTTAAATAATTACATATTTTAATTCATTATTCGTCAAAAATACACTTAGCGGATTCGTTTTTCCGTATATAAGATTTCATCTGTGTGTATTATATAATTTAAAACATAAATCATCCTAATCTAGGTTAGCTGTTAAAATTATATTTTTCGATGTTGAAATATTTTTTATCTATCATAATTAATTAGTTATTGAAGAGAATCTTGAAGGAGATGACAGATACCAGAAAATAAAATACATACAACTTCTAGAAAAATATATAAGAATAAATTGAACGATTATTATAAATTAACAATGTTATATAAATTTAAAATAAAGAATATATTTAGAAAATATTAAATAAAGAATATAATTACAAAATTAAGAATATAAATATAAATTGAAGAATATAACTACAAAACTATTAATATAAAACTATAAAATTAAAAAAAAAATTGTAATTGGAAATTCTGAATAGTTAAAAAAAAATTAAACTCCATCCTCTATTTCATGATCGATTTACATATTTAAAACTTACTTTAGTATACAAAATAGTAGAAATATAAGTTTATATAGTTAGCCATATCTTAAAAAAAAAAAAATTCTTACAATTGAAGATTTTTGGAAAAATCTTGTTTATTTATTATGTTGTGCATGATATATCTTATTATAATAATTCGGCATTCGATGAAAAGTTAATTTTGAATAGCACTAGATGGATTAAAGATATTTAAATGAAATAAAATTAAAATTTATTTTAAATAAACATGGACATTTCTTAAATGACATTGTTCAAAAACAATAAAATCTTATGAAGGAGAGTGCTTTAAATAAAAATATTAAATCTTAAATGTCGTTTTTTATTGCTTTGGATAATTTGAAAAATTATTTCACGTTAATGCATAGGTTGCTAAAGGTTTTCATTGAGTGAATGAATTATTAGTTGCTAAATTTAATTTTGCGTAGAGAAAATAATCACGGAACGACTTTTATTAAGAACGGTGAAGCTAAATGGTTTATTAAAGAATTTAATAAAATATAGAAATGCGAAGTATTTGAAAAACTATTTATCGTAAAATACAAATAAATAAAGTTCCACATTAGCTTTTCATGGAAATATAAAATAGAACTTTTCAATACTTCTCCTGTGGCTGATTGGATGAATTGAAACATACGGAATTTCAACTCCGTACATCTTGAGATATACGTATGCTCACAATACCTAGAGATCTTTTAGCAAGATTATTAATTATCAACGTTCACTTTATGTATATTAAGATAATTGAAACTTAAATATTTGATGTCATTAATGACTAAAGCTATCTTAAGAACACGAAATACGACCTTGTATTCGCGGATGTGAAATTAGGACAGTAATCATAACGTTGCTACGTTACATAACTAATAAATAACATCACTATAGTATTTTTCTTAATTAAGTTTTATCTGATCCTTCTTTAAGCTTTGTTAGTATTCATTATTTTTTTAATCAGAGTGGAACGAATTATTCAGTGCTCGTAAATCTAAAGACACAGACATTGCTTGTTTTTTAATAATGTGTGCTCGTATATATAATGTCAAATAAAATTTTAAAAACTTACTGCAAGCATATAAAAGATTAATATGAATAGGATAAAATAGGTAGTGTATGAAGCAAAACGTTAATGTATTTTGTAGATAAAAATGAGTGAAATGAGTAAATTCTGGTTCAATGGCATCCAAGATGTCTCCGAATCTTCGCTTCTGAAATTGGCAATTTCCAGTCTGCCATATCCGTATCCTTAACGTCATTGCATGTCCTCTACTGGCCCCCCATTGGCCCATCCCTTGTTATAGAGTATTCTGATTGGTTAATGTAGATAAGTTTTATAAAATGGAATAGTTTATAAAGGACCAATCGGAATCCTCTATGTTTAGAAATTCTAAACTATTTTTTTTATTTCTAATATAATTTGCTACAATTCACAAACGTAATATGCTGTACCAAACAGACCAGTATCAAACTTAAAAAAACTTATTAGACTAATTTAAATGTATCTATAAAGAATCACATATAGTCCAGGATCCATGGTCCATTTTTGCAATTAACTAGTATCAAACTGAATCTTCGGAAGTTGCTTCGTTTCGATTAGACGCCCAACAATTTCCTGTCTGTAAATTCTCGATTGTGGTAGCTAACAGAGGTAGCAAGGATAAAATATTTCGATTTGATGATTCTCAAAAATTTATGACTATCTGGCTTTTTGTTGTTAAATCTCAAGATAATTATCTAAATTATTTGAAAAAATATTTGTCCTACAAAATGTATGGTTTGAACAAAGAGTCCCCTCCTTCTAACATGTATCGATAACGAGGTCATCAAGAATGATTACTAACCAGCTGATTTTTATTTACTTCTTCTTTTTTGACTTCGTTATCGATACATATTGGAAGGAGGGGACTCTTTGATCAAACCATACATTTTGTAGGACAAATGTTTTTCAAATAATTTAGATAATTATCTTGAGATTTAACAAAAAAAAAAAGTTAGTAATACATTTTTGAGAATCATCAAATCGACCAATTTTATCCTAGAGCTCGTTGGCTGGTTTAATTTTTAGGTTCGACCTGATAGTGGTGTTCCGGACTCGGTTTCTTCTTGTTTTGTCCTCAACCTCCGTGAGAAATTTCATTTCTGCTGATTTTTTTCTGGCTACTGGTCTCTAATGAAATTATTTTGGAACCAAAATATATCCAGAGCTCTCAAAATAAGAGAGTATCGTACAGTCCTTCAACCAGTAGTCGTGCATGGAAGTGAGTCTTGGGCGCTGACACGCAATTATGAAAGGCTGTTAAACATGTGGGGAAGAAAAATCCTAAGAAAGACTTTGGCCCTACAAAAGAAGGAGATCCCTGGCGGATGAAGACAAACGAGGAACTTAGAAATCTATATGGTATACCAGATATTGTTGGCTCGACTAAGAGTGCCAGGATAAGATGGCTAGGGCACGTACAAATAGATGGAATAATGGAATAATGGAAAGAAGTAGACTATCAAAAATGATAATGGAGGGAGACCCTGGGGGAAGGAGGAGCAGAGGGAGACCTAGACTTCGTTGGCTGCAGGATATGGAGGAGGATCTTCGAACGTTGGGTGTCGGCAGATGGAGAAGGGCAGCGGTCGGAGTGCCGTCGCACAGGTCGAAGGATCATGGAGGAGGCCAAGGTCCTGCAAGGACCATATCGCCGTTAGGTAGATAGATTGTATTCTGGATTAGCGCTTATATGTCTGCGTCCATGATTATGTGTTGACATTTACAACATTGCACTTAAAAATATGCCAAGCAGGTGCGGGGCTCATTCAAAAAAAAATCTCACACTACAGACCATTGAAAACATACGATAAAAATTCTTTCGTAATATTACTCAACGCTACTTTTAAAATAAAAAGTAGATCATTACCCAAAAACTTCAAGAAAAATTACGAAATTTTTCATGACTCACTTGCTGGACACCCAGCAATATACGTTGGTATATTGGTACACTCATTGATGCCTGGTACATTTCCACAGAATCCGACAAGGGGACTGAAAACCCTCTGGAACATTGTTCTATTAAAGACAGATGAAACTCGCTAGGAGAGCCTTCAATGGGAGATTTCTCCAACCACGCTTCCATGTGAATCCCCTTGGGTAGGTTTGTAAAAGCTCCCAAATAATACAAAATGGCATTAATTTAATTTCGCTCATTAAATATCTATTATTATCATAGGTATTCCTGACTTTTAATAGAATGAAACATATTGATGAGACAATAAGACACAACTTTGGTGTAAGAATGAGCAGAATGGTTGGCTGACTTGACTCAAAGAAGGAGACGAGGCAAACAAAGACTGAAGAGGTAACAGGATAGGTCCAAGAGCAGCTAATTGGAGGACAAGGAGTGAGTTAGGCCCTCCAAGGCCGGGGGCGCTGGAACAGTAATTTTAAAGAAGTGAGAATGTGATCAATCAAAGGACATTTTCTCCTCAAAGCCATTGTCCATTAATGTCCTTAGACCTGCCCTTTTGTCTCCCTTGATTCCCCCTACACACCCTCTCTCTCTATCCTCTCCCAACTAGGGAGGAAACTTATTTAACAGGAATTCAGTCCTACTGACCTATATATATATATATATATATATATACCTTTCTTTCTCCTTCTGTACTACATCTCATATATTAACAGAAAAAAATGTAAAATTTCTTCAGAATCGCAATGTCAGAAGTGGAAAAATGAAAAATTTTGGGTATCTGTTCCGCAGGTTGTCGCTTCAAGTTGAGTTACAACAAGTTTAGCTGTTTCTTCATTTAATTGTTAACATTTTCCAAAAATAGAAGTTATCGTATTTCAGTGATCATTTAATAAAAAAATAACAGTTTTATCTCATATTTCGAAGATCATATATGTTTGTTGAAACATATATCATCTTCGATAAATTGACTTGTATTTTATTTCAGAAAATGTTGAAAATGAAATGAATATAATTTTTTTCTCTCAAAGGGGAAATAATGAATAGTTAAAACTTGTGACTTAACTTGAAGTGACAACCTGCGGAATGATTACAAACATACTTTTAGAGCTAGATATCCACAGTTAACACACTAATTTGTTAGCGTAATTGAGTGAGAGTTCTTTAAATGAATCAATATCCTTTTGTATCTGAGAAAATAACTTCACTTTCAGTATATGACAATCATGGTTACAAAAATACATGCCTATTTACAAAATGCTACATTCTGTTATATGTGAAAAATTCCTACATTAGATTCCCCGGCATCTTCACTCTCTTCTGTCCTGCTTAAAACCGTATTTTTCTTACCTTTTCTAAGTACAGACCTTGTGAGACCAGCGACCCCATGAGGGATTACTCTACCGGATTAGTAACTCTTCAGAGGTTTATTTTTATGTTTCTAAAATTGTAAACATCTTTATATATATCAAGTGTTACTAAAATGTATTAGTCGGTTTTTCTTTAACTTCTAGTTCTCTAGTTTAACTAATAGTTCTTTTATTAATGGGAGTGGAGCTGCTTAATGGTAGAGCGCTGAGTTGCTGTGCCCAAGGTCCTGGGACCGAATCTCGCTACTGGTCGACTTTTATTAAATCTGCTAGCAGCCGGAGATGAATACTACGGGATCACCGACCCCTCCTGGGCCTCACCCAACCTTTATAAAGTGTACCCGAAAGTGGGGGTAGATGTGGTGTCTGAACTTGATCACCATCCTGCACGTCCATTGTCTAGAAACAGTACAGTCTCTACAGCGTTCTAAACCCAAGACGGTTTATAGAGTGTAGTGGTGCAGGTTTTCAAGTTCGCTTATATATATATTTAGATTTATCATTTTAAAATAAAGCCTGTACATAATTACGAATGTATTTTGCTTTATTATTCGGTGTCAATAATATCGACAATAACATTAACATTAGATTACTATTACTTAAGGCCCATACCCAATAGTTGGAGAGGAGACTAGGAAGACCCAGGCTTACCCAGAGGCTGACAGGCAGATTGGCCTGGAATCTCTGGGCCATCGCTTAAATCTAAGTCGGCTGCTGATTTATTGGCTCCCCCTTCTCCTCCCCCCCCCTACAGTAAGGAGGAATTAGCTGCCATCAATGGAACTCCTGCAATTAAAGAAGGTGAGCTCTAGCTCAGCCTTCACCCAGCGTCGTCGTTTTGTAGTCTTGTAAATTCCAAATAGGGAAATTCCTTTGATGAAATTCTTTATAAACGTAATACTTATTATATAAATTAGTTTATGTATACTGTATTAATCAATAAATATATTAAATATTTTATTTTTCATTAATATTAACTAAGAAACATGTATTAAAATAATCACGGAATAACATTTCATAATAATGCAGTCGAGCGTCTACTATCCTTAAAAAAGAAGGAAAATTCATACGATAACCGAATTTCCATAAACAAACAAAATTATTGTAGAATTAGAAATTAAACAAAGAACATCCATGCTTAACATCGCGGGTTAGCCCGTTAGGTGGCCCTAGGATTTTTGGAGTAAAGTTTCCCTTGTTATGCCATCCTTCGGAAGGGATACGGTGCCAAGTACTCGTTCAAGATCCCTATTCAAACAATAGCTGGATAGGCAAAATTTATAACTTTTACTTAAGCAACGTATTATTAGCCACAGCAGCATAAACCTAAAAAAAAAAAAAACCTGTACCACTACAACCCGTAAACGGGTCTATGGTTCAGTACATAGTAGAGACTTTACTGTTTCATAGTCAAGGAGGTAACTTGGCCTAGGTCACGCTCAACCGCCAGATTTTTGCCCCCTATTTTTATAATATTTTATAGAGGCTGGGTGAGCCCCATGAGGGTCTTAGATCCTATATTATCCATCTCCCACTGCAAACAGGCTAAATAAAAATCATGGCCAGCAGCAGGATTAGAACCAGGATTTCCGGCATGGCAACTCAGTGCTCTACCACTGAGGCACTCCGCTCCTCATAGCAGCATAAAGGGGAGTTTATTAACATCAGCAACAAATGAACGTAGAAATTTTAATATTCGATTTTCCAGTCATGACTTTCTCTTCATGTCAGGTAATTTCCTAATTATTTTTAGGACAGTAGTAAATATTTCGTAGAAATAAAATGCTTTTAAATAAAAAATCAATGTCGCCCTCTCCTTGTATCTTTTCTACTAAGTCTACTCGCATAATTGACGCTCGGATAATCGACGCATATAAGCAAAAAAAAATTGTCAGCCTGAACAAACCGTACCTTAAGGCTATTTTGATGTTTGTGGTAATTCGATATCCATTTAGTTCTTATCACTTTTACTTCATTTCATATTTTGATAAGAAAATTGAGATGAATGGACATGAAATTACCAGAGTTCTAATAAAAATCTGGATTTTGAAAGAACGTCTTTTTGAGTAGCCTCAATAACCTGCTTTATTGAGCATAAAACTGCTTGAGTCTAGATATGTCTTGGAAGTTTATCAAGTTTTTTATTCCTTCTTTGTTTCACTAAACTTGATTCTCGAATAAACTTCTTGATTAGTCACTCTTCGTGACAAAAACTGGTAACAAAAAGCTTTTGTAACCCCAATTTGATGGATTTTGTTCTATGGAAAATTATTTTAGATGCTTCATAAGTAAAGATTCATTATACAAAAGTAGCGATGTGTCGTCGGCTTAAAACAGCCCCCTTTTTCTCGCTATTTTTGTACTGATCTAATGATTGAAAATAATTAAAAATTGTTTAGATTCGCATTTTAAACAATCTGTAAAAGTATTTAAAGGGAAATATAGTTGAATTAATGTTATGAAACAAAAAATGAAGTTACCATGATTGCAGAGTTAAGTTTTCATGTGCTAGTTCAACGACATGGAACCACACTTACAGCACGTGAGCTTGTGGTATCAACAAGTCTGTTACATAAGGTCAGATCATCAGGGGAATGCTTATTTTACTTAATTATTAAGTCATTTATTGATTATGAAAAACAGTAAACTTTATGGTAAATTTATAATATCATAATCTTTATTATAATGCAAATGGAAAAAACCACAAGCAGAGCCTTATGTTTCAAATCTGGTGTAAAATACAAACACTTATACAAACAGTCGACGTTTCGCCCATTCAGGCATTATCAAGACACAATAAAAAGTAAGTTCGCTCACATCTCAAAACAGAAGTGCAATACATCCCAACGAATAATCGCTCAAAAAGGCTCATAATCCGGGACCGCACCTCCACCCCAAGACGTTCAACCCAAAACTGAAAAGCAGGGATATCACCTGCTTTAATCAAGTACTTTTGCAGTGTGAGGTTACTTTTAACTTTTTTTTAAACTTTTCCGCGCTGTATCATATTTCATTTAACTCTATTCGTTACCTTGTTTTCTATGAGAGTATTAATTGTTTTAGAGATTGTTTTGGACTATCATACAAGTAAACGGCTGCCTCCTCAGTCCCAACTTACTTGCTATCCCATCCGGGGCAGGTATTTGGGGAAGGTGACACTAGGGTGTGTACTGTGGTTACATTTTGGCAGTAGGTGTAGGGTGCATATATTGGTATATCTGGTGTATACATGTAAGTGCTGGAGGATCAGTGACTATCAACGGTAGTAACTGGGCGTATATGCATCACTTACCTATCCCAAAAAATCTTAATTTTAATTATGACATATATTTTTAATGCAAATTTATCGCAAAACAATTGAGGTCCGATTTTTTAGTAGATTTTCACTAAATGAATATGATGTGGCCTTAACGAATGATGTGGACTTGTTCTTTTGTTATAACAGTAAACTTGATTTCTAAAAAATAAACGTATTTATTGTGATATGGAATTATATAACATAGATATGCAAAGAAACTTTCTGATATGAACTGACTAGAATCACTATTAATTATGGACTAACATTATAACTTATCAGCTAACATAGGGACTACTCTCTTATCTATACTCTTAACAATCCATCCTCTGTCCTATCATATCATCTCTGCTCTCTCTCTGCTCTCTCTCTCTCTCTCTCTCTCTCTCTCTCTCTCTCTCTCTCTCTCTTTCTCTCTCTCTCAATCTCCCTCTCTCAATCTTTAACTTCATCTCCTCTCTCTCCTAATATTTTAGAGGTGGTATTTTTACGTCCAAGCAATATCACAACTTAAAGGTTATGAATCCTTAACTAAATAGAAATCCTTAGGTCGTCAACCCTATCTGATGATTGTTATGAAACAACACCAGATTATTTACTGTGCAATGATTTAATTTATTTTTTAATGTTGATAAATGATTGCCTACGTACAATGTAGATTAGAATTCTCTTCTTAATATATCCCGAATCCGAAACTCTTGTAAGATGAATCCTTTTGTCTCTCCGATATAATTAAATCCTCTTCTGAAACCTTTTACTATCCGAATAATAAAAAAAATGCTCCGAAAGGCAGCAATTTGGTGCGCTAGTTGATCCCTTTGAATTGCAAGTCGTGTCCTAAGACTATTCATAATTCAAGGGGCGTTTTAATTTGTTTTAATTTATTTCTGTCCTATTCCGTTGTAGAGGTTGAAGCGTCGTGGGGGGCGCTGAAAATAAGAGGGAGGATAAATCGGGACTTGTTGCCACTCCGTTTTGGATTATTAATACCACCTTTATGCTAAGCAGCCGCTCGGTTAAGACTCTTGTTTAAGCCCGCCTCGGTTTTCGAAGGTGGTGTTTGTTTTTAATTTTACCACTTTTAATTTAGTCTTATTTCTTTTATGTTCCTCACGTATTTTTTGCTCGAGGATGGCTTCAATTGAACACTTTTGTTCCTGTTCCGAAAGAAAAACAAAGGATGTCCTGTTTTTATTTTTGTCGTATTGTAGGGAATACAAGAGAAAGAGAAGGAAACTTTTTTAAAAGTAGCAATGAAGGTTATAACTATAATGCCTTTTCGTTTTGCTATGATTTATACTCAGAAATATCTTTTAAATAATCTAATTGATTTTTGGGATGGCAGAGTAATCATTTAAGATGAATACTCAAATTATTTTTTCCAACATCAGTGGAAAAATTCCAACTAAAAACCTTAAGTCTCTAAACTAAAACAGGATATAAAAATCCAGGTATTTGGACAGGTATTTTTATATCCTGTTTTAGTTAAGGACAGGTATTTTTATATCCTGTTTTAGTTTAGGACAGGTATTTTTATATTCTGTTTTAGTTTAGGGACAGGTATTTTTATATCCTGTTTTAGTTTAGAACAGGTATTTTTATATCTTGTTTTAGTTTAGGGATAGGTATTTTTATATCCTGTTTTAGTTTAGGACAGGTATTTTTATATCCTGTTTTAGTTTAGGACAGGTATTTTTATATCCTCTTTTAGTTTAGAGACTTAAGGTTTTTAGTTGGAATTTTTCCACTAATGTATTAACATGTATTTGATGTCTCTGTTGACCGTTCCCTTTTTCAATATATTTTTTCCAACTTTAGTCTTAATTGGATTATTTTCCAGAGGTCTGTTGCGTGTTATATAATTTACTAAATATATAAACCTTCAATTTTTTATTCATGAATACATATTGCATCTGGGGTAAGTAAGCACCAAAGGAATTAAAATGAATATACTTTACTAATACGATTTTAAACAAGGTTAATGATTCAATATATAACGTACATTGAGAAGTACACTAAATGATTCATATGTAATAGAGGATTGCCATAAATTATATAAAAGAACTTAAATTATGACTTATCTGTGATACAGATGTAGGTTAGGTCTATAGATGGCCTAGCTTCCTCAGATACTTCCGCGTCTTAGCTGCATCCAGCTCGGGATCTTCTCAGAAAACCCTCTTCCTCCTCGGGATGTGCTCAGACAGTCCTTTTAAAAGTAGAGTCCTTGTCCCCCTCTTTTGGGCAAAACTCTACCTGAGTGAGTTACTTCTTATAAATGCCCATTTGCTCTTTGTGGAAACACATATTTATTTTTCTAATGCCACCTGGTACGATATTTAGCAGTTTTATGTAAATAAAAGATACAATGCCTTATATAAATATTAATATTTTATAACAATATCTTATATAAATATTTTATTTGATTCTTGTGAATCCTACTACAATCAAATCATTTATGTTTATCTTGAGTAATATTAGTTGACCTTAAATATATAGGAAAGCAAAATTTAATGTTCCGCGTGGAATCACTGAAATAATTTTTAAATTAGGGTTATTATACATATTTGAAAGCCAACGTTTTGGTTCTCATTGAAGGTCTTCATCAGAACTAGATACAGACAAATTCAAATGATACATACAAATTGTAAAGAATAAAAATAGAATAAGTAATGTATAGAAGTATTGATATTAAGGGAAACAAGAAACAAAAGTGGCGATGATTTAAATTATAGAAAAAAATGAAGGTATTACTTGAAACATATGTAATATCTAATAAAGAAAGTATAAAATTTAATTTAATAATTGGTATTTGAAATATAAAATAGCGGAGTACCTCAGTTGTAGAAAACTGGGTTGCCATGCCGGAAATCCAGGGTCGAATCCCGGTGCAGGCAAGGACCTAGGGCCGTCTAGGACCATTTAGGATCATCTAGGGTCTAGAACCCTCCTGGGGCTCACCCAGCCTCTATAAAATACTGTTACGATCAGAGAGACAAGAGGGACCGGCTGAAAGGATTAAGATAAGCCGGAAGGGAACAACGGGTTGCCGAGGCCCTTCGCGTCCAGCCTGGAATTGCCCAGACCCCCCCCCACCCCGACCAACCTTACCTATATAAAAGAGCCATCTGTTTCGGCCGAGTTAGTCTGTAGTAAGTGAATAATAAGGTAGTAAAGTAGTGGCAGTGTGAGTGACAGTAACAGTTAGTGTCAGCCAGTGGCAGTGTGATAAGTAATAATTAAGTGTAGTAAACTGTGTGTCAGTTCGTCATATTTGGAGAGTCTTACTGTCGGTGGGCTTTAATTAGCGAACTGCAAGTGTTAAATTGTAGTTGTTAACTATAGTGTAACATTATTGTATTTGTACAAATTTATATAAATAGTTTAGTTATTTAGTATTAGCAATATCTTATATTATTTGTATATTATTTAAGTAATTATATAACAGTTAGGCCTAGGTTATAATCTGCAGAATATTGTTATTGTAAATTGATATTAGTTTAATAATTGTTTTAAATAGTTTCCTTGTAGTCTTTTTAAATTTGTCAATAAATATTAGTAACTTGAATTTAGTAATAGTTTGATTCATTTTACACCCAGTAGCCCGTAACAATACTATAAAAATTTGGCACCCAAAATAAGGGGGGATCTGGCGATTGAGAGTGACCTAGGACAATTTACCTCCTTGCAGAACCGTTGACCATGAAATAGTATAGTCTCTATCATGTACTGAACCCCAGACCCGTTTTCGATTTGAAATATAGGAATGGTTATGAAACATACAGAGAAATATATAGAAATATTAATGTAATAGAATATTTTATTATAAAGAGTATGTTACATAACATCAAATTATTTTTTTCGAGTTACTCAGAATAATATTTTTACATTACAGTATTCTGAGCACT